>OY282558.1:210743453-211293268 GCA_958295665.1 Tipula vernalis | reverse complement strand
AAATACATAACTAAAAAATTCAAGCGAAAGGTTGTCAAATTCAATAAGGAATAAAAATCGCGAACTTGCACTTAATTTTGTCGATTGAATAAATTATTTTTAGGAATTTCTAAATAGTTGGTTATTCTCGAATAGTTTTACGCTTGGAACGAATCACAAATCAAAATCAAAAAAATACTTTGTACTTACAGTTTAAAAGTTAAATGGTTACAATCCGTTAAAATTATAATTAATATCCACGTTAAATCATATATAATATCAGTTGTTCCTACGTTAAATGGTTGCAATCTGTTAAATTATAATTAATACCACGTTGATAGTTAGTTAAAGTTGCCGATGAACCAAATTAACGGAAAATGATGTTTACAGTTGTTTTACGTACAATGTTTGTTTAAGTTTATTGAATTTCGACGAATTATAAAATGATAATTGTATTCGTCCCCGTTGAAATAACTTCTACATTATGAAATTATAACCTCAAATTTTTGTTTTCTCCTCGTGTTTTCGGAATTTTTTATATCCGGCTCGAAGGACCACTTTTTATGTTAATGTACTCTATTTCAGGAGCGGCGTTCTTATTTTTCGTTTTATTATTGTATTAAAAAAAATACACGATTTTTTATTTTCATAAATTTTTATTTCCACACAAATATGTTTACTCTTCAACGATACAAAGCCAACTGCTCTTTTTCTCAACAGTCAGCGCATACACTGTACTAAAAAATTATATAAAAAAAAACAGTGTGTTCCTAAAAAAATCATTTCTACAGCATGTTTCAAAAAATAAAATTAAATGTACAAAATATTCTTTTCTTTTCTGATTTGCATTCAATATTCCAATTGCGTATGTATATGAATTCCAACACCTATGAGGTAGGGAAAGTAATGTTAGCATAAATTTAGAAACTTCGGTATAAATAGGCTCTTCTAAGGCATCCTTGTAAAATTTCGATCTAATCCAGAATTTGGTGACAATCCTCAAAAATTTTGCCAATCAATCTGCGAAATTGATTATGCAAAGTTTCTACATCACAATCATAAAATGGAAAATTATTTATTACATTTACAAAAAAGCTACGACTTTCATGCAACTATTGATTACCGTTCGTAAGAGATGTTAGCCAATCAATGGTCGAAAATTGACGATCCAAGTCGTTTGAATCAAACCAAATCAACTTGTGCAAAAGACGGGCATTTACCAAAGACCGAGCACCAACCTCTGCGTTTCGGTCTTTCGTCTAGAAATACTTGTTTCTTTATGTATCGTAATTTTTATTGTTGTTGTGCCAAAAAATAATTAAAAACTGTCTCTTATTGCACCTATTATTGTTACTGCAGATTCGTCGATGAATCTTCAGCGGCCAAGGCAAAACCGCTTGCCATCGAATTATTAAAAATCTCAAGTTTACAATTATGCAAGAATACTATTTCTCTGGCTAAAATACTTAAAAATTGAAATTCGAGTATAGTTCAAGACACGTTAAACTGCGAATAAATCAATAAGTGTCTTCCATTGACGTGAGCAAAATATTCATAACTGCTACTCAAACGATGGTACATTCCATTGTGGATGAACTGATAAGTTCTTGCAAGAAGCAGATTTGTAATTAAAATTATATATTAAAATTGGTATAAGAGTTGCATTCTAAGAGAACGTAGTTAATTTATTTCTCCGACACTCATTAACCTATGTATTTATATTCTTTCTTGATTAGGTATCAATTTATTTGTAATATGTGAAATTTAATCTTCTAATTTTAATTATTTTTATTTATTTTCAGGTAAGCAGACATTGTTTGGTGCCATCTGAGTATCCGACCACTATAAAAAAGGTATTGTTACAAACTGGGCTTCATTTTATTCAGCAATCACTAAAAAACACGCCTCCCGTTGTACGTTCTTGTTTTTACCAGATCATTATGCATTTGTGCGTTGGTGTTCAAACATGTTTCGATGTCCACAATAACTAATTGTAATAAAAACATCGGCCACGACGAGCATCGAACCATCGACCTTTATGTTTTGTACGACTCTCCAACCGTCTGAGCTATCGCGGTTCATAATGTGAACTTGTTGTATGATAGCCACACGTCACAGTATGTTAATCTCAAACTGGGTTGCTCGATGTTCTATACGCTAGATATGGCGATATCCTATTAACCAAATAAATAGCAATTAATATTCCAACAGTTAATATACTCGTCTACTTTTGGTACACCATAATATAGTAGCACCTAACATAAATTCTAATTACTATTTCTCTACGATAATAAATCGTTAAATAAAATCGATAAAAAGTTTCTACACAAAAAAAAAAAAAATAAAAAATCTTAAAAGTAAGCAGAAGTACCCAACCTTTTGTTCAATTATGTCTTGTTGTTTTATTGGATCAAAACTATACTTTAAAAAAAAAAATTGTATCACCGCTTTCGAACAGAAGCAAAACACGATTAGAATTTTTAATTTCGAAGTAAAGCAAAATTATAAAATTTTCTGTTGTTTAAGTTTTTCCTACGGAAAACAGAATAAAAAATTGCCCCCCTCTCCACCCCGCATCATTATAAAGATTTGTTTTTTTTTTGTTTTGTTTGTTTAAAACTGAAAATCTTGCTGTCTATACATAGTACATACATATATAGACATTTTCTTACTATACAACACAATATAATAATTATCCTAAAATCATGTAACTTGAGGGGGTAAAAATAAACAAGTTTATCAAGGCAAAAATAAACGGCAAAAAAAAAAAAATAAAAAATGTGAGATTAAGAAATTTTCATTAAGTGAATGAAAATGATTAAATTATAAAAATAAAAAATCGAGATAATTTTTTGTTACAGTAAATAATTATGGTAATCTGGTTTTTGTACTAATTTTTTCCGTTAGTTTTTCGTTTCACAGTGTTATGATTTTTGTTTAATTTTGAGGAAAATTGGGTAACTGTAATAATCTTGAATTATGTTTGTGTTAGAAAATTTTCGGGTGCTGTCGGTGTTGTACATATTAAAGAGCTTTTAAAAGTAAACAGATTTAATTTAAACTGTAATAATTAGTTTTGTTACTGTTTGTGTTTTTAATTTTTAATTTTCTAACTTTATAGTTGCCGCCATAACCCAGATTTTGTATAATATGCTTATCTTTGAGGAACCTTTTTCTAAAGGGTACACAACAAATAATTACCAAATTGGTTTGTCCTCTCTTTTCAAAAACATGCTTTATAAATGAGATTCTAAAGCCCTGTTTTTATTACACTAAAAATAAAGCTTCGATAGGAATATTTTTTGTCAATTCGTGTTGAAAGAGAATATAAAAAAACGTTTAGCATGTTTTCAGAGTATTTTATGTAGCGGCCGTTTTCTTAAAAAATTTTGCGAATTTTTATTAAATAATGGTTTACAAAGATTATAAGGTCAAGTAAATATCCACGGAAACGCCCACAAGTCATTTTTGTAATTAAAATACATATTATTTTCTAAAATGACCGTGTAAAGGAAATAAGGCGCACTTCAAATTAATGATTAGTAAAATTTTGGAGCGCCCCTTTTTGAGCATGACCTTTTTCGTTGAAAGGCGTCGGTGTACAAAAATATGTAAACAAGATATACAGTTACAAAAATCCAGCATATCCATAAGTCAACCGGCATAGCACAGTTACATAACTCCTTCGGGTAATAAATTCAGGGGAACTTCCCTTCAATCGTTATTCTCATCTATTTCTTCTTTACTAATAAATTACTCGCTATATTTGCAAATAATTTTTTTGATGTGAAAACATCTTTAGCGGCAAGAGTAACTAAAAAATTGTGCAGAAATCATGTTATAGAAATATCTGTGTCGAACAAATAGTATAGCATAGCATGTATGTGTGAATATCGACTAGAAAAATAAATAAATAAAACCAAAACCAACAAAAGTTAGTATACAAGCCATACTATTGCGATACAAATACAAAAAAACCTACTATTTCTGTAAGTGTTAGTATCGAACGCCGTATAATCTTTACATACTTCGATTTTAAATTGTAGTTTGTATCACAAATAGAATAAAATCTCACTAACACTTATAGAAATAATAGGTATTTTATTTAATAATATGCGTGTTTAGATTGATGTATATTTGCTGAAGAATAAAAAATTGTTGTTGAAAGCAGAGCGATCCTAAAAATAGAAGAAAAATGGTTACGCAAAGAAATCGGTCTTAAATCAAAATACTTATCTAATTAACACTATTGAAGATTGACGTATCCATAAAATAACATAAGATACCTGAAAAAAAGCAATTTTAGAAAATAATAGTTGTAGTTATTGAATAATGTAAATTTACTTACCTTAATTCATAGTTGATGTAAATATTATTAGAAATTTGACATTACTGCTTAATGTCAAAATAATCATAGTAGATTTCATTATGAGAAATTAGTTCACATTCGAGTAACAACCGCCGTTGAGTAAAGAATAATTTTACAAATAATAAATACAAAATTTAAAAGCAAATAAAATAAAAGGGAGAATTAGTACCAACCAAAAGTTGTTAGCGCAATTCTGCGCATCAATTAAAATATATACCTGTGGAAACAAGGTTGTGGATTAAAATGGAAAGTTTGAGGCAGAATACAGCAAGGATACAGTTCCAGAAAACAGATCCTAAGCCAAGCGATCTGGAAATGATGAGATTCGTGGTGAATGCAGGACTAACGACCAACGAGGTACACACATTGTATCAGGACCTTTATGATCGGTGTATTTACATCAAATTCAATACGAAGCAGAAATACCAAGGTTTTATATTGGATAAAAGTGTATTGACCTTCACATACACAAATGGAGTAACAACGGAGGTTACGGTAAAGGGAACAAGTGGAGTAATGCGGTATGTTAGAATATTTAACCTACCACCAGAGATTAACGACAAAGCATTGAGTGAGGCAATGCAACGATTTGGAAACGTTTTGTCCACACGACGAGAGAAATTTGGTGCCAACACACTGCTACCGGTATTTTCAGGAGTAAGAGGCGTATATATGGAAATAGAACGTGAAATTCCGCAATTTATATACATTCATAATATAAAAGCGAGGATTTACTACGATGGAATGAAAGAGAAGTGTTTTAAATGTGGTGATGAATCACATAAAAGACAAGATTGCCCGCTATTGTCTACAACTAATGATTTGTCAAAACAACAATTTCAACAAGGACAACAACAACCAAAAACACCGCAAGTCGCAGAAAATCCAGATAATCAAGAGCAAACACAATCAGCGCTCACAACTGTAACACAAATAATTACAAAAGACTTTAACGCTACACAAATTAATGAAACTCAAGAACGAGTTAAATATAGCGATGTAGCCAAAATATCACAGTTACATGAAGAGGCACAAAACAAAATTGAGTCTATTAAAAAAATGGTTAACGTCAAAGAACATTTAAATACAAGGAAACAACAAACCGACTCATCGTGTATGGATACAGAAAGTGAAGATGTAGAGGAAAATATTGGCAAGCGCGGTCGACCAGCAAAGAAAACAAGATACACTAACACCAAAAATAGAATTGCGTTCACCGAACAATACAATATGACGAGTTCAAATACAAAAAATAATAATTTTATTGCTCCAACACCACCTTTAAAAAATAAAACAGAGGGAACCGGATAATATTGTACAAGTTTTACAACTACAAAACACAATAAAAAAATTAAAAATCAAAACTCAATATTTTTCACACATAATTGGACAACGCGCAGCATACATTTTTGTTGCAACAAAATGCAACATTAATTATACATTGAAGGATGCCACAATAACATTTTTTATGCAACAAAATTAATTTTTTAAATTTATTTTTGTTAAACTAATGAATGGATTCTCCCTGCACATATTTTAATTGGTATGTATAAATTGTTATTTGTGTGAATGTGAAACATGAGTGAAAGAATTATTGTTTTATTATTATTATTATTATTGGGGAGGCCATGCGGGCGATCAGCCACTTCGCACTGCGACCTAAAAGATCTATTGTGCTGGCCCCTGCTTAATTATCCGTCCAGTCAATATTCAGGTTCTTAATGAACCTGACGATACTGCCTCCCGGTACCTGATACATACTATCTGGGCTTATTGCTCTCCCTCCTAGATGTTTACTACAGCATGTAGTTCCGCTAGAAAGCCGGCAGCATTGGAGCTCAAGGACCTCGAGAGGGTTGTCCCACTCTCGTATATTCCTACTCCTGCCCCGTATTCCGTTTGATTTTACTCTTACGAGTTGCTCGGAATTGCAAATCACCTGTAGGTCACCCAGCTTTACTACAGGAAGGCTAAATAAAACTGGAGGGTGCCTGGTATCCAGAGTCAGCATATTTTGGGCTGATTAATCTATCAGCCATTCATCTTTCGGCATATGCTGTTCCACCTTAGATTAGGGTTTTTTGTCAAGGTTTTCTCCTTTAGCGCCGTACTTTAGCCTGTGTCAAATGGCCAAAAATGTGCCAAGTGGCCTTAGTTACCAGTGGTTGCCACGAGGAGGCAGTACGTACACTTGCGAATTGTGAACAGGTTACCCCTTACACAATTGTACCCATCACGCAGCTGCCTAATGACAAGACCAGAACAGCTCACGTGATGCGCACCCTACTGGAAGGTTACGGAGCTGGTAGATTAATCTACTCAACTTTAGTCCCCCCCTCCAATAGTCGCCAAACCACCTAGAAGAAGAGAAGAATTATTGTTGGTCAGATAAACATACAAAGTTTTTACGCAAAGAAAAGTATGTTGGAAAATTATCTGGCCAAGAATAAAGTGAATGTGATGCTTATAAGCGAAACGTGAGAGGGTACAGATTTCTTTCCAAACCAAGAAATGATGGTTATGGTGGAGTGGCGATAATGTACGCCAGAAATATTACGCTTAAAGAGGTTCAGTTACCCGCTTTTGAGGTGATTGTAGCAAGCCTCAACAGCCTCAACAACGAATTTGGAAAGAAATCTGTTACTAGTGAGCGTGTATGTAACCCAGGTGCGTGATGAAGATGAAAGGAAAAAAGCCTTGAGTCACTTTAAAAAATTGTTTGAGTGGGTAAAAGACAAAAGTGACCTGATTGTATGTGGAGATATGAATGCGCATGCGAGAATGTGGGGTTGTTTAGACAATGGCGCAAGAGGAAAACAGTTGGCCGACCTGATTCCAGACTCTGATATGGTGCTCTTGAATGATGGAAGGCCAACTAGAATGGCGAATGTGGGAGGCACGGCCAGCGCAATAGATTTGTCTATGACAACTATTGAACTGGCCTGCCGGGTCACTTGGAATGTTGAAGAAGAGAATTTGGGTGGTGATCATTTCATGATCAAAATGATCATGAATTATAATCGAGTGTTCAGAAGAAAACGTGAATTAATGAATAACAGGAAATGGGTGAATCAAATGAATGAGATTCTCGGGAAAAATGAAATAAATCAAAGCCAATTAGATAGTGAAATTGAACGGGTAAATAAATTGTGTACAAAAATTGTGGATATGAAAGAGATTAATGTGAATGGTTGGTGGAACAATGAAGTTCAATTCTGGTATGAAAGGAAGCGAATAGCCTTGCGTGAATTTAATAGGAATAAGAGTTGTGAGAATAAGATTATGTATGGCAAAATGAATGGAAAATTGAAAAAGGCTATTCGCAGAGCAAAAAGGAAAAGTTGGCGGGAATATGTGTCCCAAATGACACATACAACCACAACTAAGGATGTATAGAGTTTGTTTAATAGGGTGAATGGTAAACATTTTAATGTGAGCAATGTGGTATGTGAGAACAGAGAAAAAGGTGAAGAATTTGTAAAAATGATATTGAATGTAAGCAATGATTTGAATGTAATAAATTAAGTTGATAGAATGAGTAGAAATGAAAGAATAGATTGTAAGTATGAATGGGGAGAGTTCCTGAGGGTGTTAGATAGATCAAAATCTACCACTCCAGGGACGAACCGAGTAAGTTACAAAATGATTCGGTTGTTGAGTGACTCAGCAAAACATAATTTGCTTAAGATACTCAACAAAGTGTGGATGGGTTTAAAAATACCGGACAAATGGAAAGAGAGCAGAGTGGTTCCCATCCCTAAACGGGATAGAGATTCAAATGTGGCAACAAATTATCGAGGCATATGTATGTTAAATGTTTTTATAAAAATCTTAAATGGAATGATGAAAGAGCGTATGGAAGATTTTGTGAATGAGAATAATTTGTTGCCATCGACAACATTTGGATTTCGAAAGAACCACTCTGCAATTGAGTGTGTGGAAAAGTTTGTTTGGGAAGTTAGAAAGGACAATATGAAAGCTGTTGCGGTATTTTTGGACATTGAAAGAGCTTATGATTATGTGGTTCCGTGGAAATTACAACAAATTCTCTCGAATTTTGGATTTTCACGGAAAGTATGTATGTGGATAAAAGATTTTATGACTGAGAGAAAAATGGTTCTGAATGGAAGGGGTTTTAGGTTGGAGGGAGTTTCAAATGTTGGACTTCCGCAAGGAAGTAAAATATCTCCAGCTCTGTTCAACCTATACACCAGCGAGATACACCACATCAATGCAGACAATCAAATCGTTCTACAATTTGCAGACGATTTTGTAGTAATTGGAAAAGGGAGAAGTATTGATGTGGCGGCTCAAACAGCGCAAAAGTTGGTAAATGATTTAATACAAAAACTAAAAATGTTGAATCTGAGAGTGAATCCCGATAAGTGTGCTTATATGAGTTTCAGAACAAACGTTGCAAATGTTAGTATAAGTGTTGATAGCCGAAGAATTGAACAAGTAAATGCATACAGGTATTTGGGTATTTGGATTGATAGACGAATGAATTTTGGAAAGCACATGAAAATCTTGGCAGATAACTGAAAGGAACGTTTAAATGTGGTTAAACGGGTGAGCAAACCTAAGTGGGGCGCTCACCCGAGTGTGACTGATATGTTAAGGAAGGCCCTTATATCCTCCAAAATTGGATATGGTATTAGTGTGTATGGAAATGGTTCGAAAGGGGCTTTTAGCCAATTAATAAAAGTAGAAAATGCATGTGCAAGAGTGGTATTGGGGGCGATTAACTCAACCCCAATACACACTCTGTGGTCTGAAATGGGTGATTCACCTCTTGATTACAAGAGAGAGTGGATCACAGTGAGAGAGTCGGTGAGAATGATAACTAAAAAAAATGAGTTTTGGAATGAGATGATAGTAAGATTACAAAGTAGGGCGGGGTACAAACCGACATATAGAACTAGCATTGCACTTGAAAATTTGAACATGTTTCTGAGTATAGGCAATGCTTGGTCCGCAACCCGTTCCTAATAATCTTACTGTATGTTTGAATATGGAGGAATTTAATAAGGGAATGAATGAAATTATCGCCAAAATTATGTTTGGGAAAATCAGTCAGCGGTATGTGCAAGATGATATAGTTTATACAGATGCTAGTGTGAATGAGAATGGAGTGGGTGTTGGTGTATTTATGCCTGGTAAGAATGTTGAAAAGTATTTTAAAGTGGACAAAAGCATCTGTATAATGAACGCTGAACTGATTGGAATGTTTGAAGGAATTAAACTGGCTGTGAATGAAGGGGAAAGGAAAATAGTAATATTTTCCGATTCTCAGAGTGGATTATGTTTGCTAAAATGTGGAGGTGGAAGCGAAGGCAATGTGTATGTTGATTTAATTTTTGAATATGTTCGAGACTGTCAACGTGATGTGACCATACAATGGATCCCATCACATAGACAGATCGAAGGGAATGAAAGAGCCGATATGTTAGCAAAAAAGGGTACATTAAATGACATGGTTCAGCAGTACGGAAAAAAGGATGCAAGAGACGTACTTCGAATGTTTCAAATGAATCTGTGGAAAAAATGGGAGAATGAGTTTAGTGCGAAAAGTTTAAAGAAAGGAATGAAGTACAGAGTGCTCCGTGGTACTCCTTTGAGAATTCCGTTCTTTAAGGAGCTCAAAGGAGATACGCGAATGTTGCGAACGGTTGAGAGAATCAGGTTGAACCATGGAAACTGTAAGGAATGCTTGTGGAAACGAGTGAAGATAAAGATTGTGAGTTGTGTGGAAGAGTGGAAGATGTTGAACATCTAATATTGGCTTGTCCTAAATACAACCAATACAGGTCTAAGTTCAATATCCTTCGGAATGCAAGAAACCTAAGTGATTTATTGAATGAAGGTGGTTTTTTGGTTTATAAGGAAATGTATGAATTTATTAGGATGAGTGGAATAACAATTTAATACGAGATAATTAATAGCCGACGGAATATGTGCAGGGAGTAAAATTCTGTTTAAAATTCTATTTGTAAAATTAAGTTATGAAGAAAAATATGTAACAAGGAATTTATAAATATGGATTTTTTTGCAATATGGCTCTATTTCATATAGGAGCCAAGCCTAATAAAAAAAAAAAAAAAAAAAAAAAAAATTAGTTTATACCATTTGTAAGGAAGAGTTGCAAGATGAAAATTAGTGACTTGACGAATACTTCACACGTAATACCGCATATGACTGGTGCGCCGGTTTGAAAAAGGAAGAATAGTTTTCATGTTGAAAGCCTGTCTGGTTTGAGTATTCATGTAGTGAAGATAAAAATAACAAATGTCGAAAATTAATAAAAATTAGAAATCAGAACAAAAAGGGTGTTAATTTTACTACTGTTTCGTAAGCGAGCAAATAAGTGCAAAACAAAATTTAATTTAATTGAATCGATGCAAATAAAATTGGAGTTACTTTGTAGCAGGCAAGTCATTAACATACGGCGCTACAATTTTGAACTTGGTCGAACAGCTCAATAAATTTCAATGCGTTCAAGGAAACACAACCCTACAATTTGGCGGACTTTTAATGCAAAATCCACATCTATGCCATAACGGGTCTGCCAACCAACTTTTTGTACTTGTTTATACACGTTTTGCATAAAATGGAAATTGCAGCCTTTAATCGTTATTTTTTCGAATACGGTGTGGAAACTGTTGATTGTGGCTTTTTCAAAATTCATTATCGCTAATTTAGGGTCCAAATGAATTCCAATTTCCAAAGCGCTTTCATTTAAATTGGAAAATAATTTTTGATACAGCGTTGTCGATTTTCAGTTTTATGCAGTCCAATGCTGCAATTTATGGCATATAGCTGGTAGAAGAGCTTCGAAACGACTTTGAAAGTTCCGTCCATCATCTAGAATTCAGAGTCTCTCAGCCTGGTTAAATTCCGGTTTGTTGTAGAAATTATTGCTCGATCATCTCCTTCAATAAAGTTCCCGAATAAAAATTTACTTCCATTAATTTGCTGGTATCTCATTGGGATTATAAAATCTCTTGACTCAGGTTCCTTATCCAGTTGATGCTTCTTTTTTTCCCGTTTAATCATTTGGGTTAGGGCTGACTTTGACGGAAGGCAACCAGCTCTATTTTCAGGAAGGGCTGATGTAGTAAACTGCAGTATTTGGCACGGCAAATTATTTGAAGTCATCGCAATTTCTTTAATGTTGATTAAGGCGTTTGAAACTGGCAACTTTTCAGCATTTGGAGCATGGTTATGAGACATCGTCCCTCTGCTCTGCTCTTAAATTGCAAATGGATTGTTTCTTAACGTGCACCTCCACACCCTCCAAAAGCCATTTAAGGACAACTTCAAAATTTTCTTTGTTTTCCTCCACCTCCGTCATTTCTATTAATAAAGTAAAATATTATTTATCGAAACAACGATTTAGAATCATTTAATTTCTCCTCATCATATAAAAATTGTATATAGTATATAAGTTTTAACATTAAATTTTAAATTTTTTGAATAATTTTTTAAAGTTAATATAATATTTTAACACAGGAACAAATATCGTTATATTTTGTAATTTTTAGTCAAAAATTTTAACAAAAATGATATTCAAAATAATTTTTCTTTCTATTTATTTAATTTTGTTTTGAAAATATCTCTATTTAAATCCTGAAGTACCTAATAACCCCAATAAACCACAGGAAATACTTAAAATATAAATGGTAATACATTTGTTTCCGCCTTCTTAAAATTTAAATTATATCCTTTTGGGGAATTTACAATTATTTTTTATTACCATTTAAATAACCGGCAATTGGTTTAATATATGTATTTAAAATAAAAATGTAGAGAAAATATAAACATACTATACTATACTATTACCAAAGATCATATAATAAAAACATAAACCTTAAAAATAACATAAAACATCTGCAATACTACATGGTAAAAAAAACAACAAAAATTAAAATTAAAATCAGGGGGGGATTCTTTTGGGAATTCGATTCGAACGCGATCGAGTCTTCGATGAATAAGATTCATATTTGATTTAAATAAGAAGCGAATGAATCTGATTCAATCCAAATAGGAATCTAATACATCGAAGACTCGATCACGATCGAATCGAATTCCCAAATAGCCCCCTGGATAACCCCACCAATAATTGAACCATTTTTTTAATGTGTTATAGGCAGCAAACAGGTACCCAACAACATGCTGTCACATTTACCAGGCATGATTTTTGGATCACCCGCCGGAAGTCGCACCCGGGACCTCCAGAGCTTAAGACAAGCATGCTAACCACTGTGCCACCGGGGCGGCATTCATTACAAAAATAATATTAAAAATCATAATATTATATCAGCGTTAAATAAAAAATTTGTTTCATCTATTTGTAAATAATTGTATTTAAAACAAATCTCGTCACAAATCATCACGTTCCAATAAGCTGGTTAAAGCGGTCAGAGAGAGCGTTGCGCAGAACCAAAAGTATCGTATCGTCGCCGCGCTCAGTATTTTTGCGTCAGTGGAACCACTTTGCGGCGGATTTTGAAGGATGATTTGCATTGTTTCCGTATAAAATGCGATTAACACAGTGAACGTTCCCGACAGATCGTCCACGTTATTTAAAATACGGCCAAACAGACGCTCGAATGGTTGACAGTGAAAATGATTTTTGGAAGCAAATTTTGATGTCCGACGAGGCCCATTTCACACTCCCTAGCGGCGTTAATAAGCAAAATTGCCAGATTTGGGGAACGGAAACGCCATTGCATAACAAAAAAGTGAATGTTTGAGCCGGAGTTTGGGCCAAAACCATCATTGGGCCATATTTTTTCAGAGAAAACGAAACAGTCGATGGAAATCGATATCGGTGGATATTGGCTCATTATGTCTGCGCGCAGATGCGTGAAATAGGTCTTGACGGTTACTCGTTTCAACAAGACGGTGCGCCATGCCACACTGCAAATCAAATAATTCAGTTTCTGCAACGAAAATTCCCTGGACATCTGATGTCACATAGAGGCGATATTGACTGGCCACGCAGATCTCCAGATTTGACCCCTCTGGACTTCTTTTTGTGGGATTGTTTAAAAAGCAAAGTGTCCGCCAGCAAGCCTCAGACCATTGACGAGCTCAAGGTAAACATTCGTATCGAAATCATTGCTATACCGCCCGAAATGCTTCAAAAGGTAATGGAAAACGCAGCAAAAAGGGCACATTTTGCTTTCGCCAATAAAAGCGGCCACTTAATTGATGTTGTATTCAAAGAATAGTCCAAAAAATACCTCATATATAGTAATCAGTTGTTTTTTTTCAAAGTTATTCAATGTTTACATAGCCCCATGAAAGATGGTGCACCTCGTACACAAACCAAACTTCCTCGAATTTCATGACTTTTCCAGTAAGAATAGTCTAGAAACATTTAGAACAGTTGTATCATGGAAAATTCCATTTTAGTACAGTAAAACATTGAGCTATTAATTTTACTTATTCTATTACACCCTAGGTGTCACCGTAACATTATCTTTATTACCAATATTTTTATTTCCGTTGTGAAGGAAAATTATATTAAACGAAATAAAATTCCAATATGTAAAGGGCAATTTTAGTAAGTATAGGGTAACTTTATAAGTTGATGATTAAAACCATTTTAGAATCCCATTTAGAACCATTTTAGTTTCATCATAATCGGTTAAGAAATAGCCGATTTTCGTCCTTACTGGCCATATTCCGGAACTTTATCCAAAACTAATTTTAGAATCCTATTTCCATCACATTTGTCGAATTTCATCATAATCAGTTATGAAATAGCCAAGTTGCATCAAAATTGCCATATCTCAGAACTTTAAATAGAAACCATTTAGCAATACCATTTCCATCACTCCTTCCGAATTTCATCATAATTGGCCAATAAATAGACAAATTCTGGAATGTTCTAGAACTTCATCTAAAATCCTTTTTAGAATCCCATTTCCATCGTTTATGTTGAATTTCATCATATTCCATATTGCCATTTTGAAATATGCCATAGTGTAAGCGAATGAAGTTTTTACTAATTTTTACTAAATAAAAATGGAGCTACTGCTTTGCGGCAGGTTTTAATAAATTCAAATGATGATTCCAAGCTACCAAATTGTGTCGAACCATTTCCAAAATCTCTTTGAATTTATTTGTTTTAATAAATTCAAATAATGAGAATTTTGACTAACGGTAAATCATAATGAGATTGATGCCTAACTGGCAAAATTTAATTTTATGTTTTCTTGAAGCTATATGATATTCAACTAAAGTTAGTAATTTTCACTTCAAGTATCCCAGTGGTTGTAAAATTCAAACGAATTTTCTAAAAATTTCATGAATGTGAATTTCTTCCTAAACTTTCCTAAAATAACAAAAACAACAAATTGTGCGAATGTATGTGTAAAACTACGCATTAACGAATAAATTACAGATTTTCTGTTAGGTAAGGGAACTATAAAACTTTTGTATTGAACCGTCTAAATATTAACATGTACTATATTTTCAATATTCTATTATTATTTTCATTATGATAATTTATATTCTTAAAAATATACTACTGTTCAATATCATATGTGGATTTTCCGAACGTTTTCCGATACTTAGAAACAACGGCCCAAAATCCTAAGTATATTTTTGGGTTGGTATGGACATAACCTAACAGAAAAAAGTAGTCACTTGGAAAGTTAGAGGGGTTTTGGTCGTTTAGTAAGTAAAATTTTGAGCACGGTCTGTGAACCAGTTTATTTACAGCAATTGGTTCAGTCAATCGGCCGGATATAGTAGGAAATCCCGGTTTATAAAATCCCGGTTTACAAAAGCCTGGTTTCATAAGCCTGGTTTTAAAAGCCTGGTTTTCAAAAGCCGGGTTTTCAAAAGCCTGGTTTTCAAAAGCCTGGTTTTCAAAATCCTGGTTTCAAAATCCTGGTTTTTGGAAACCTTTTTATTTTTATTAATTCGGGCCGCCCGAATTAATAAAAATAAAGAGGTTTCCAAAAACCATGATTTCGAGAGCTAATATAGAAAAATAATGAAATTTTTTTGTTTGGATGAATTGTTTGGACGATCCTTATTACTACGACCATTACTTGTGTTATGAAGTTTGCAAATGGGCCTGCAATTGGGAAATCCATTTAAATCCAAAAATGGTCATATCCGACTTCGAGAAAGCCAGTGTAAAGGCGATGAAACAATTTTTCCCAGAAACAGCGTATAGAGGTTGTTTGTTCCATTTCGGGCAAATAATCTGGAAAAAGGTGCAAGCAGAAGGGTGTGCTGTGAAATACGGAAACAACGAGGGTTTTAGCTTGCAAATCAGGATGCTTAAAAGTTTAGCCTTTTTACCAGCGGAAGATGTAATTGTGTATTACCAGGAGCTAAAAAAAAAATTCAATCCTGATGCTCGGCGGATCAGCAGATGGTTCGAGAAAATTTATTTAACGGGAAACCCCATTAAAACAAAGAAAAATCCAAAACCACAGTA
Source organism: Tipula vernalis (assembly GCA_958295665.1). Classification (NCBI taxonomy): domain Eukaryota; kingdom Metazoa; phylum Arthropoda; class Insecta; order Diptera; family Tipulidae; genus Tipula; species Tipula vernalis. The sequence goes on along the minus strand of OY282558.1, from coordinate 211,277,459 downwards.
CTCTCCAAATTTCTGGTCTGTATGGAATAATACTACGAATGATTTACCAAGGACACAAAACTCGGTAGAAGGATGGCATCGAAGACTAAAGGTGGTAGTCGGTAAAGCACACATCAGGGTCTACCAACTAATTTCGGAGTTGGGAAAAGAATTGATAATGAGTAAAACCCGAATTGCGCAAGTGAGAGCGGGAGCATCATACCCTAAAAAGCGAAAACTAGCAATAAGAAATAATAAAATTTTGCACACTATAAACCAGCGAGATAATTTAAGCAAGCTTGAATATCTCCAAAATATTGCTTATAATGTTCACCTGTATATAGATTTTTTATTTATAATTTTTTTCTTTTGGAATAATGTGGAATATCGTTATTTTATATTTATCATTGAATTATTAGATGTTCTTTCAGAATAACCAAACAAATATTAAAGAAAATAAAAATTTTATTAACATAAAAAATACTAAATTTAGAAAACCAGGCTTTCCAAAAACCAGGCTTTTTTTTGTTGCAAAACCAGGATTTTGAAACTAGGATTTTGAAAACCAGGCTTTTGAAAACCAGGCTATTGAAAACCAGGGGACCTATTTCTGAATACGATACGAATTTGTATACGAAACGAAAATGCTATTCGATACGAAAATTAATTGGTATTTCTGAATACGAACGTACGACCTATTTAAATTTTTGTAGTGTAGGCAAAGGGAAATTTTGTTTTACGTGAAAAATCCTTAAAATGACAGTGTAAAACTGAAAATAAACGTAAATATGTCAAATTTTTGGCATCAGTTTTTAGTTGGCTACGTGAATAAAAACGAATCCGCGCCATATTGGATAAATATTATTTTATACCAAAATAAAATAATTTTATATAATAAAAGGAAATACAAATCTGTACCTAGAAAAATTTATAGCTACATATTTCGTAAAATTTTAGTTTTATTTATTTAATTTATTGTGATTGCGGCATTGAGGGACCCGGTAATTAGTCAACAAATTGGTGTTTACATAAAATATGTGAAATTTTACTGAATAAAAAATATTTTCAATTAAAAAAATTTGGCTTTTAGTTTTTTAAAAATTTGTATTTCTTTTAAAAATTAAAAAAAAATTAAAAATTAAATTTTTTGTGTACATCTTGCATTTTTTGCTTGTTTATTATTGGTGTCGTTAGCTATTATGTCATCGAACCAAGATTCGTTCATGAACGAACAAAAATTGCTCGAATTCGTATTGTGAAATAAGGGAAATTTTGTCACGAATCATGCTTACACGAATTCGTACAAGAAATAAACGTATTCGTATTCAAAAATACCAATGATACGAATTCGTAGATTTTTTGTTCGTATTCGTATTCAGAAATAGGGGCCCAGGCTTTTAAAAAACCAGGCTTTTGAAAAACCAGACTTTTGAGGCAACCAGGCTTCTGTAAACCAGGATTTAGAGTGGAACCCCAATCGGCCTCATTAGTGCAATGTGATTTTTACGATGAACGATTGCCTTAAATTTTGTGTTGCAAACGAAATTTCTTGTGCTGATGCGAAAAAAGTGATCCAAATTATGGGAAAAAAACTCAATAAATACCATCGATTAACCACCACATTCGCCTGATTTAATACCAGGTGACTTTTTCTGTTTACCAAACTCAAATTGCTACTCTGTGGTACCCGTTTTGACTTTGTGGTTTTTTCGTAATAGCAATCAAATGGTGGATCCTGGTTCGATCATCGGTTAATCCGAACAAAATATAAAATGGTCACAAATACATTTAAATATATTACGAGTTAGGAAAAACTTCACAACATTGCGCAAAAACGTGAAGTTTTTCCTAAACTTTCCTAATTTTTTTTTTCTTTTTAGGAAAGTTTAGGATAAAGTTCACGTCAATAAAATTTCCACAAATAATGTTGAACCCTTTGACTAAAGGCATTACCACATGCACAAACGGCAAACCGGCATTTCAAACCGTCAAATCCAATTATTGACAAAATTGTTTGATTTTCTATATCAAAATTATTAAAAAATAGTTCGAATGTATAAGTTGTAGTTCTTCGTAGAAAACTTTATTAAAATTGATTTAATTTCATTTAAAAAACCCCAATTTTATATTTTGACGGACGGATTTTTGCTTGGCGGCCGACAAAACATAAAATTGGGGTTTTTTGAATGAAATTAAATTCATTTTAATAAAATTTTCTTAGATTAAGGTGGAACTTATAGATTTGTCTAAGTGAAAGCAACTTAACCATAAATTGGGTTTTCCGTTTTGCTTGTGGCAATGTCTTAACGGTATATCGTAATTAGATTGATATTTTTGTAACAGGTATGTCTGCTTCGACATATATTAACCGTATCCAATGAAAAAGCGAGATTAGCAAGAATTGTTGAATTATAGTAAAATTATAGGCTACAAAATTAATTAGCAAACAAAATATCAATCGTTATTTCCAGGTCTTTACAACAATTGTGAAATGCAAATTGAAAAAAAAAAAAACTGATTTTTCTTTCGCTTATTGCAATAAGTTGTTGTAACAGATATAGGAAACCGAAAATGGAATATATCGTCAATTAATTATAATAGGAGAATAATAAATCAGTATGCCTTTTTATAAATGTGCAATATTGTTGTGTAAATTCAAAACGTCAATGAGGTATTTAAAAGAAAGTATGTAATGTACAACTTTAGTGTCACTTATAAGATTATAAAAGGAATTAGGTTAATTAAAGATAGACTAAATATTATAAAACAAGAAGACTTAAGATTATAAAAGACTTAAATGGAACCCATGACCCCGTGATGATAGAGCAAGCGTTCTACTTACTCTACCATCGAGAGCGACAAATAAAATTATTTACTGACGAAATAGCCTACTTTTAATCCAGTTTTCTGTATTCCATAACTTCTCGAAACCATCTCGAATTTTATCTTAATTGGTTTGGAAATGGTCCAGTTTCATTCGCTTTTCATATTCCAGAATTGTGTTTAAAAATATTTTAGAATAACACTTCTATTGTACGTGTCGAATTTTATCACAATCGGCTATGATTCTAAAATATCTTATTTAAATATATTATTCCGCCTGTTGTCATTTAAAATACAGCATTATGAGTTGTAATGTTTCTCACCATGAAGTTCCATTGGCTAAACATTTTGTTAAAATTAGTATAAAATTATTTTAGCAAATTTTTTGTGTAAAAGTGTAGAAAGAGAAATCTGAAAAATGTTGAAACTCTTAATTCCCCTAAATGTGTAGAGTCATAGAAATTTGAAAAATGTTGAAACTCTTAATTCCCCTAAATGTCATTATTTGAGTAGCTACATATTTCTGATAAGTTTTAAATTAGTAAAATTTTCACATTGCTATATTGACGATGGTAAAAGTAGGAAAAACGCCTCTTACGGAAGATAGAAAAATTGAAGCGGATACATACAAATTGCGACACAACCATAGTAAACGTGTTATCAGCGCTCCTGCGGAAAATAGAAAAAATGAAGTAGATACATAAAAATCGAGACCCTCCAATCGTCATTAGGACAGTGAAGTTTTTACTAAACAACAACTAAAAACATTTTAGTAAAATATAGTAAAAACTTCACTGGCATTATAGTGTACCTATGTCATATTTTTATATTCCATTTTGAAATATTCCGTTTTGAAATATGCCATGTTGAACAGATCGGCATTTTAATACATGGAAAGAAAAATTCTTATATTCTTTTTCTATAGTTTTATTGTAAAGATTTTTTTGATTTTTGATTCTGTGACCGGAAATATAATTATGATATGCGTATCAATAATATCGTATATAATTTTTTAGATAAAAAATAATTGATGATTGTTTTAATTTGAGATGTGAAAATAGTCGAATTAACAAAATAATTAATATTTTTAATAATTGTTGGTTATGATTATGTTTACTTTCAAAATCTTGATACAAAATAAAAAATGAATAAAAATTAAAAAATTTTGCCAATATCACTTTATTGGAATTTTGTTTTTTGCATAGAGGTATAATACTATAGAGGAGAAATAAACAAACGTCTGTTGTGTGTAAGCATTCCCTTATATATAATCTTCTCTACCGAGCAAACGGCGCAGTGGTTAAAGCTGCGGCGTTTGGATCGGGAGGTACCGGGTTCGAATCCCGATAGGGGCGGGATGCAAAACTTGGCGGGTCTATAGCCGTACGTCCTCGATTTGGCTACTGCTGCGTAAAGTAGGACGGTAAAATTAACTGCGAAAGTGTTGGGAGTGCCTTGAGCCCCAGAAAAAGATTGCATAAATTAAAAAAAAAAAAAATAAATAATCTTCGCTTGTTGGTTTGTTGGGTAGTGTGTACTCACCTATAATACCCAAATGTGTAATAAGTCTCAGTTCATCGTGTGCGTTCGTTTAAAAATTACTTTTTTAAAAACGCGCCATTATTTCACACTTTTAGTGCGGACCTGGAAAAAATAATTGTAAACAAATCGTAAGGACCACCACAATAACAACATATACACATACACAATTTTAATTTGTATATACGAGTATGTACCAGAGTAAAATTTACCGACGAAAAGATATTCCCGGTAAATTCTTGCCTTTAATGTTATGGCATTTTTTGATTAAACTCTTTTTTTTTTAACTTTTATTTATTTGGCATAATTTAATACAAAGGGTAATTTTACACTTAATTAGTAACTAAAATTTTGAGCTTAACCTCCTTGGCTTTACTTCAAATAGGATTTTATTTTTTTCTTTAAGTTATAAAATATGTGGGAGATATCGTAATACAATTTAAATAGAATATTTAATCTAGTAGTTTGCCATCTTATTCTACCTTAACCTAAATACTTAAAATAATCAAAAGTTAAACATTCAATTTTAATTTAAGTTATTAATTAATTCGTTATTTACATTATATGTCAGATGGCATTAATACTTTTCTCTAGCTTCAGAAATTAAATCTTCTATAAACCTCATATCTTCTATAAATCTATATTTAGGCACGACATCTGTAAAGTAAAAAATCAGCGTACACAGAAATAGAGCTGTGTGAATATTGTGAAGAAGAAAAATTGTAAGAGAATTCATCTGTATTAGTTATGATTCGCTAATACTTAACGCACAGCACATTCTGTATATATAGAATGTAAATTGTGGTATAATCAGTCCAGTCGCCGCGGCCTGATGAGAAGATTGATTTTTTTATAATCATAAGCTCATCAGTTCGAAACTGGATTGAATTCTCTTACAATCTTCGGAACATACTCGTATTAAAATCATATAATTGAGTTGTCTCTAGCATTTTTAATGGACTCTAAAAATAAATCGATCATCGAGTGAATTTCAGGAGAAGTGTTCAAGAGATTTGTTTGATCAAAACAATTTAGTGACCCCTCTCTATGCTGTTTGTATTAAGTTCAATCACCGCCGGAGTAATTACATCGGTAGTTAATTGGGTTGATATAAGCTAGACTGAAATTGTAAGCACATACGACTGGGAGGTGATCTGATGCCAGTTCAGGTGTAGAATTTTAATTTCCATTATAGGTTCTGGTTGGTTTGTTAAGAAGAAATCGATAATACTAGGAATAGAATTGGGTCTAACAAAGGTCGAATTCAATGGTGCCACGATAGAGCAATTTTGAGAGCTACTTATGTGATTATGAAGATTCCGACCACCTTCATTAGACCTGACACAGTTCCACATGGGATGTCGGCAATTAAAATCGCCCCCTAAAATGTAGTTTGTTCGATGTTGAGTCAATTTTTGTATTTCGCTTTTAAAAGTGGGTCCATTTGTTTTTGGATAATAACATGCGGTAATTCGAACGGAAGTTTCATTTACATGTTTAACTGATATCGCGAGATTTTCAATAGTTGAAAGATTTTGATCCGGTAAAAGTGAATGTTCCAACACCTCCAAATGATCTGTTGATTCTATCGTTTTTATAGAAAGTGTAATCTGGAAAGGAACAGTTTAAGTGTGGTTTAAGATGCGTGTCCGTCAATAACATAATATCTATATTATGATTTGTCAAAAAATGTTGTAACTCAAGTTTTTTAGGTCGAACGCTTTGAATGCACAAGGTGGCAATTATTAATGATTTATATAAATGCATATTTTAAAGCTATTTCGGTTATTCTAATATATTGTTCTTCTCTAGAGTTGCAATTTTTAATTTCATTCACTGTTTCTTTAAAAATTGTTAAGAGTTCGTTCGCACTAAACAAAATATTCGGGTTAGCTGAGCCTTCAGTTAAAAGGGCAGAAGCATATGTAGTGTTTGAATTATTAATAGAGTTAGTATAGCTAGAATTTGGTATTACCTCTTTTGTTAAACCAGGGAAGTTATCTCTATTTAAGTTAAAACTATTTGAAGGTGATGGTGTGAGGTTAGTATGGTCGATTAATTTTTTTTTATGTTAGGTGAGTATTCTCTAGCTGCTTTCCCGCTTTCACTAATACCGTTTAGATGGTATTGTTATTCTCGTCGAACTATCCCTTTTCCTTGTTCATCCATCTATTTTTCTTTTCTTTTTATGCGGTTTAACCAGGTTTGTGCCTCCTCCAAGATCACCCACCCCAGCCCTGAGCTTTAGCCGCGCTTAGAAGACCGCATTTGGAGGTTCGGTACAAATAACTATAAATTCAGTTACGGCAGATGTTCTGAGGAGCAATGAGTTATCATTGTCATCCATCACAATCTGACCAAACCGTAACAATAGTTTATTCAACTTCCCGTTAGGCAAATATTAAATGTAATTTGTAGAACAAAACAAATAATAAATTTTGTATCACAATAGGATTTAATTTTTATTAGACTTCACTGTTCGAGAGGCAAACATAAACTGATTAAACCCTTCATTTTTCACAAATGTTTTCTTTAATAGTTTTTAACAAATAATAATTAATTATATTTTTTTAAATTGTTTTGTTTTATTTGATAATTTTTACTTTTCACGAAACTACGCACAACCACTTTTTAACAACAATAAAAACTAAATGGTTTGTTTACATAAACGAAAGTACAACCATATATATTCGTAAGGACCTATATATATCCGTCATTCTTCAACTGTGCACGCTTGAAATAGAAGATATTATAAGGGAAAAAACTTTGTTCCTTCTCTACAGTATTATTATACCTCTATGGTTTTTTGTCTTCATCCATTTTTTCGTGCAGTCCTTAAATTTTCACAATGGAATAGAGCCATTAAAACAAAATATAAAAGCCACCTGCTAAAATTTTCTCAATTAAATTTTTTTTTTTTAATTTAATTAATTAACATTTTAGGACATTTTTTCATCCTACGCCATTCATTCTATTCAAATATAAGTATAAGTAAAGATGCAAATGAGTTTCACAAATAATTTTATTATGAGAGGTTTTTTCTCTAAATTTTAATGTAATCCAAAGCAGAATTGTAAATTTTTATTTTTAATTAATTTTCATTCAAATCGCAAACCGGAATAATAAAAAATGGCTATTCATCCAATTTTTAAGTTTTTATTTTTTATATTTAATAAAATACCAAGAATTTTAATTGAATTTCATCAAAATGACACGATAGAATATTTTAAATTATGTCCATCTCACTCAAAATACACGTTCCTCAGTGCACGCGCAAATATTCGACGAAATATCATTACACTCGATAAAAATGCAAAAAAAAATGTGGAAAAATGGAAAGTTAGATTAAAACCCATTTCCGTTTTCCTGGTTTCCCTTTTTTAGTTTTGTTTTGTTTCAGTGTGTGCGTTTAGGTTTTTTGCTTTACTCTGTTGAACAGAAAATTGTTTTCCTTTTGCGTTTGGCGCTGTTACTTTTGCTATTGTTGTTGGGCCGTCATAAACAATTTAATTTATAATTGCTTGTCGCAATGCAGACTGAATAGGAAATAATATAAAGAAAATATAATGTTCGGGTAAAAAAAAAAAATTTAATTGTGTGGTGCATGGAGAAGAGAAAAACACTGTACCATCAATTTTTCATTTTTTTTTTTTTACCCTGGTATTTCTCCTGCCATATGTATTCAATTTAATAATACACAAGGATATTTATTTTTTAAATTTATATAGAATAAGGAAGAAAAATATTATTTTTCTATATAATACGTTCGTATATGTACATTAGAAAAACGTTTACGTACGAGAATTGAATGGCAAATCTCAGGATTACAACACAAATAAAAAACTGCAAGTAGATAATAGAGTTTAAACTATGCTACACAAAACATTTAATATTTTTTATACATAGTACATAGTTAGTAGTTACCGTCCCTCGATATGCTCGATTTTTAAATTGTATGATCATTGTCATGTGTTACACGATAATATATGGCACGTTTCATATAATATAATAAAAAGATACAAAAAGCAAATTAATTTAAAGCATAATTTATCAAAGCTTTTTAAAAAGTTTTTTTATTTTTTGAACTATAACAAAAAACTATAACACTTTGTATATTTTTCATAATTTTCAAAACGAAACAAACGTGCATGTATGACAAACTGAAAAAATTCTTGCTTATTACGTTTTTTGTTGTTGATGTAAGTAATTATTTTATTGTAAAAATTTTAATTAAACAAAGTCTGAAACGGAATAAAATGCAAAAAATGAAAACTTTTCCCGCATATGAAAATCCAATCTTTACATTAATAAAGTTTTAACGTGACTTGGATTTTACTCATGGATTTGTGTATACAGTTTAGTCTGTCTGTCTGTCTTAATATACAATATAATAGTTTTTTGTTTTTGTTGATTTTGTTGTTGTTATTTAGCTTCCTGGTTGTAAAAGTTTTGTCTGCTGTTAATCTTTGTTAATAATAATTATAATTACTTTTCGTTTTACCGAGGCAAGAAGCACATTTTTAGATAAATAATGGGATGTATATTTTTTATGATACCAAATTTGGTATGTAAGGGAGAAAAAGTTTGAAAATATTTTTGTTTAAGATTTGGAGTGTTCTCGGATATTCTTGAAAGAGACTCGTCGAAGTTTTAAATATTAATCGAGAAATGCTGAATAGTGAGAACTACGAAATTATTGAGTTCATACTCTAGAAATCTAAAATTACTATTTGTAGGAAATTTGTATCCCGATCTCGTATGATAACTGAGTTTCCTTATTTATTTCCTTATTTGTAGAAATTTGAAAAGTCATCTTAAGTTTCAGTTATATCACCAACGCCTGCTCTTATGGTCTCTTAAAAAAATTCTATCGGAGTTGTCTTTTTTTAATTATTTTTTTTTATTTTATTTATTTGTATAAACAGGAAAAATCCATTTTTGACAATAAAATAGACATCAAATAACTACAATTTACATTTAATTTGCTTTTTCATTAAATTTTGAATTAAATTGCCGACACATAGCCGGAATAGATGCTGTATAAGATAGCAGAAAATTTTCAGCAGAAAAAATTAGCTTTTCTACTCACCACCACGAGCAGCACTAAAACAAAAGAGAAGTTTTTCTGCTGAAATATTTATTAGCCAGCAGAAAAAATATGAATATTGTTAATTTTTTGTTGTTGTTTTTTTAATAGTTTATTTTTGTTTTTAATATTGTTGTTATTCGTATTTCTCGTGCAGAAAGATCGTCTAATTTATTTACAGCGAAACGCTCTTCAAGCGCACTATATGAGAACATACGGTTTTTAGCAACTAAAACTTCAAATAGGATAATAAAATCTCTTGAACGATTTTCCTTTTTTGATTGGCTAATTATAATTTATAAAATGTGATAGTAGTACATACAGTACATTTCAATATTTACATCTCGAACTTTAAACAAATGTAAATGATTAAATTATATTTATAATTTTTATTTTAAGTTGTTTTGGTCGTTTTTATAATTTTCTGTAATTTTTGTCACTTTTTATAGACTAAATTTATCAATTTAGATTCAAAAATACAAAATTTATTTTTCGGCCAAATTTAAAAGATAGCAATATTAAGAAAATCGATCGAGTCTAAAGACTTGAAAAATTTTTCAAAAAAATTTGGCCAAACAGAATTTTTCTGTTTTTTGACTGTGTCGTATGGACGGACCCCCTTGTAATCAATATAGGACCATGATTTTTTGTATGATTTGTATTGAGTACCATACGACACAGTCCAAACTGACCAAAATTTTTTGAAAAATTCTCTAAGTCTTTAGACTCGATCGTCGAGATGTGTTATAGTCCCAGGTATCCAAAAATCAAGGTCCCATATTGGTTACAAGGGGGTCCGTCCATACGACACAGTCAAAAAACTGAAAATTTCAGTTTGGCCAAATTTTTTGTAAAATTCTGTAAGTCTTTAGACTCGATCGTCGAGATGTGTTATAGTCCCAGGTATCCAAAAATCAAGGTCCCATATTGGTTACAAGGGAGTCCGTCCATACGATACCGTGAAGAAACTGAAAAATTCAGTTTGGCTGAATTATTTTGAAAAATTCTGTAGCTCTTTAGACTCGATCGATTTTTTTTAAATTGTCTGTCCCGTATTCGTTACAAGGGGGTCCGTCCATACGACACAGTCAAAAAACTAAAAAATTCTGTTTGGCCAAATTTTTTTGAAAAATTCTTCGTCTTTAGACTCTATCGATTTTTTTTAAATTGCCTGTGCAGATGTGTTATGGCCCCAGGTATCCAAAAATCAGAGTCCCATATTGGTTACAAGGGAGTCCGTCCATACGACACAGTCAAAAAACTGAAAAATTCTGTTTGGCCAAATTTTTTTGAAAAATTCTTCGTCTTTAGACTCGATCGATTTTTTTAAATTGCCTGTGCAGATGTGTTATGGCCCAGAAGGGGGGCGAGTAGCAGGGACAGCAGAGACGCAACGATTTCAACAAGAACGTCAAGCAACACTACCTACAGTTAGTACAAATTTGGGTGACCGCATGGGAACATGATGATGGAACGAAATCTCGCCTCCCCCCTCACAACCGCCGATGGAAAAAATGGTGGAGGGAATAATAATAGTTGTTTACAGCTTTTCAGAAAAAAGAGTTTGCGGCACCAGGAAAATTTGTGTTGTCATTGTGTCTTCTTACAGGTTGGAGCAGTAGATGAACTTTAAAATTGTTATTGTCTTGTGCTAAATAAATTAATTACTAAAAAAAAAAAAAAAAAATATATTACTAACAAATTTACTAACTATCAACTACTTAGGTGTCTGGAACCGGGTTTTGAGTCTTTGTTGCTAACATTCCCTTCCCATCCCTCGATCTTGTTATATGTAAAAAGGTGTACGACGGCGGCCTGGCCAGGGGCGCATATCACACTATTAGACTTATGTGGTTATCGATATGGCGCCTTTCTTTACGGAGTTTTGGTGTGTCGTGTTGTAACATGGGTATAGTGGTATGGTATTCGCATTTATAATACGGGAGACTTGCTTAATGCTTGATCGTACATCGCAATCAATCAATATATATTATATTTATATATTTTATTTAAATTCAAAAAATACAAATTGGAGAGTAATAACTCTCATTATTAAAAAATTGTATACATTTCCAAACAAAAATATCATAATTAAAAAAAAATAATAATAAGTAAAGTTAACTATTATAAAATTAACGAAAAATAAAACTAATTATAAAAAAAAAAAATCAAATAAAATTAATAATAATAATAAATTTCAATTTACTGAATTATTGAAGGAAATGCCGTTTGAAATTAGATACCGTTGAATTTCTTATAGCAGGATCAATTACATTAAAAATGTGAATGCCGCTAACAAACAAACTGTCATGATAAAGTTTACACGAATTTTTCGGTATAATAAGCGCTCTCTTACGCAATGATTGGCCAAACTGGAACTGGTTAAACAAATATAATGGCTCAGTGTTTTTTAAAATTCTATAAATAAAATAACAAATTCTATAATTATAGTAATCAGTGATTTCAATATTCAATAAACTTGTCTTAAGATGAGATATATGATCATACTTACTTAAACCAAAAACATATCTAATACAAGCATTAAATAAAAGATCAACCATATATTTACAAGATTGAGATAATTCAAAGAAAGCCTCACACCCATATAGAAAATGCGGAAGAAGGTATGCAAAAAACATAGTTTTCCTAAAAATTATGCTAGTAAAAGAGGAGGTTCTCCATAAAATTCTAAGCATTCCGAATATTTTAACCCCAATAGTTGAAATATGATCAACCCATGATAGAGTTTGATTCATAACCAAGCCTAGATTCTTAACCGTTTTGGAGAACGGAATAATTACATTATTTAAATAAATTGGCGGAAAACTGCTAGTGTCAATCACAGTATTATAAATAACAATCGCTTGCGATTTAGACGAGTTTAAAGACAAACAATTATCAGATGCCCACGAAGAAATGGCTGATAAATCCTTATTTATATTATCTATTGCAACATCCACACTATTAATTGTCCCTTTTAAATAGATCTGTAAGTCATCAGCATAAAGGTGGTACGATGCATAATTAATGACTGACGAAAGACTATTAATATATAATAAAAAAAGAAGAGGTCCCAACACGGAACCCTGTGGAACACCTGAACTCAATGGTAAAACCTTTGAAAACTGTCCAGCAACAAAAACTGTCTGTTTGCGATCAGATAAATAGGACATTATTAAACTGATCGCGCTCGATGAAAACTTGAATTCATTACCTAATTTATAAAACAATTTCATATAATTCACAGAGTCAAACGCTTTGCTAAAATCCAATAATACAAGAACAGTGAAAAATTTAGAATCACAGTTCCTACGAATGTCATTACAAATACAAGTCAAAGCACTAGAAGTGCTATGGTTAGGTCTAAAACCGGATTGAAAAGGACACAACATTTGTTTATCATTTAAATATCTCATAATTTGATTTTTCAAAATTACCTCAAAACACTTAGAAATACAAGGTAATATACTTATAGGTCTAAAATCACTTAACGATTTTGGATCTGAAACCTTCGCAACCGGCAACACTTTAGAGATTTTCCAATTTATCGGGAAAACAGATGTTGTTAAAATACAATTAAAAATATCGACAATGAACGGACAAATGTAAGGTAAAATTATCTTAATAAACTTTAATTGAACACCATCAAGGCCAACAGAATTAGACCTAATACTCATAAATGCTTTCAAGACTTCTTCAATGTCAACATTATAAAAGGAAAAACTGTCATGCGCATCATTAAACCAATTGAAACTATCGAGAGGAGGACTAGTTGTAGAGTTGCACGTCAGTGTTACATAGTCATTAAATTCATCAGGGTTAGGTACAAAACTATTAATTTTAGCTTTGGTGATACCAAGATCTTTGCAACATCCCCAAAAACCTGAGGGAGAATTTTTACACCTCATAAATTTATCACTATAGAATTTAAATTTCGCTTTTCTAATTAAACTAGTTGTTATGTTACGGATCTTAATATAAATTGCACGCAATTCACTGGTACCTTTAAGTTTCAGATTTCGTAAAGCAATATTCCGCTCCAAAATGGCCGATTCGATTTCATTATTAAACCACAGAGGCTTACTTTTCCTGGAAATTTTAACAGTCGATGTAGGGACAGCATTCTCAAATGAATATGTAACCAAGGAATTGAATAGATCAATTTTTAAATTAACGTCTGTTATTGAATACAAATTATCCCATGGTAACTTATTAACACACTCTAACAATTTATCAAAATTCAATTAATTAAAATTTCTGAAAGAAATTAATTTCGGTTCCAATTCAATTACCATATCATTGACATTATAAGAAAAAGCCAGTAAATCATGATCTGAAATATGACCCAAACCCAATTGTAGCAAATTTAAAATTTTCAAATTATCACTAGAAGCTACAACATCCAGAAGAGAACTGCTATGCGAAGTAAAACAAGTGGGTTGATCATTTAAAATTTTAAAACCAAATAAATCCAAAATATTTTTGAATTTATTGCCACCCCCCTTACAACCATTAAGATCAAAATTGATATCACCACAGATTACTACATTATCATACATCGAACTAAATTTCATTAAAACATCAAAAAAATCATTCAAATTATAACACTTAGGTGGCTTATAAAAAGCAATAAGCAAAAATAAAGAGGATTTGAATCCAACTTCAAGTACCATAAACTCAAAATTTAATCCCTTTGACACACTCTTATCTAAAATTTTAATTTTCAAACCATGCCGAAAATATGCGCATATTCCTCCACCCAGCTTGCCCAATCTATCGTTACGCAGAGAATTAAATCCATTAATAGCAACAGCTCTATCAGAAAAGCTTTCATCAAGCCAACTCTCAACTATACAAACAATATGCACATTAGCGTCATTTAACATAAATCTAATTTCATCCAACTTGTTAAACATACTTCGCGAATTGAAATAAACCAAATTAAAATTTGAATTATCAATAAAGTTCACTTTCAAAGCATCATTCTGATTACAGCTGCGCACATTCACATTATTTAAAACTTTATCCGACATAATAGTGTTTATGACAATAGTATCCAAAAACAAACTGCAATTTCCCACAAACAGCAAAATTGTAAACTAAAAATAAAAAATAAAATAAAAATGTAATATAAAAATAATTAGACATAATTTTAAAGACAATTAAAATAATAATAAATAACAAATTAATAACAATAGAATAATAATGACACAACTCAAGCTCCATTTTCATCATTGTATATGTACATCATTATGGTTGTAAAACAGATTAAAAATTCCCGTTGATTTTCCAGACATTCCACTGATAATTAAATACTTTACTTGCCATCCAGCAAATTTAAGTTAGTGTTTGTTGTTGAGCTATTGTTAACAGGAATTACAGGTGGTACAAGCTGATCCAAATTTATTTTATTATTAATAAATACAGGCACATCATTTTTTTTTTGCTATCACAAATAGTTTCCCAAACTTTGTATAGCTTTTGAAGATTTTTCCGTCTTTTTGCATCTTTTTCGAAATATGCAATAGTTCAGCATTAGCTTTAGTCAAACCATCATTAAAGTAGATACGAGATTCAGACAAGAATACAATAAGTTTTAATGTAAGACTACCCATTTCTTTATAAGCACGAAATAACTGGAACTTTTTGCTTCTCATATAAAATTGGACAACAATTGACAAAGTTAAAGGTGGTTTAACAGTTGAATTTTTGGATTTCAGAAAGAATACGTTGTCAATACCAACACTTATATCACAATTTAATACTTCACAAATCTTAAAAAATATTTCAGTAGCAGACAACTTGGAATTTGAAGGTATTCCAGATATAACAAGGTCACTTGCACGTTTTTTAATTTCCATGTCCATTAACTGGTATCCAAAACTGTTAATCTTATCATTGAACACAGCAGATTCACATTTTAAATTATCAACTTGGCCACTTAATTCATCCAATTTAACTTTAAGTTTATTATAATGACATGATTAAAACTTTCCACTTTAAGTTCAAGATTTGAAATGCGTTCTGTTAGATTTTGAATGTTTAATGCTAACTTATCAAGTTTATCAGATAGCGACATAACTATAGCGTTTATTAAATACAGGCACACAACAAAATTCAAAGTGTATAACAAAAACAAAAAAAAAATAATTAAAAATGTTTAACAAAGTTGAAACATATCAGAACACAGATACAAATAACACCACTTTCTATTTTCCAACCAGTAATTAATATTCACAACCAAAAAACAATTTACATGTTACTCTTTCAACATACCAATTGATTATGAATATCACTCAATCAATCAATCAATCAAATCAATGTGCAGATTGTGTTATGGCCCCAGGTATCCAAAAATCAATGTCCCATATTCGTTACAAGTGTCCATACGACACAGTCAAAAAACTGAAAAATTCTATTTGGCCAAATTTTTTTGAAAAATTCTTCAAGTCTTTAGACTCGATCGATTTTCTTAATATTGCTATCTTTTAAATTTGGCCGAAAAATAAATTTTGTATTTTTGAATCTAAATTGATAAATTTAGTCTATAAAAAGTGACAAAAAATACAGAAAATTATAAAAACGACCATAACAACTTAAAATAAAAATTATAAATATAATTTAATCATTTACATTTGTTTAAAGTTCGAGATGTAAATATTGAAATGTACTGTCTGTACTACTATCACATTTTATAAATTATAATTAGCCGATCAAAAAAGGAAAATCGTTCAAGAGGTTTTATTATCCTATTTGAAGTTTTAGTTGCTAAAAACCGTATGTATTCATATAGTGCGCTTGAAGAGCGTTTCGCTGTAAATAAATTAGACGATCTTTCTGAACGAGAAATACGAATAACAACAATATTAATATTCATAATTTTTCTGCTGGCTAATAAATATTTCAGCAGAAAAAGTTCTCTTTTGTTTTAGTGCTGCTCGTGGTGGTGAGTAGAAAAACTAATTTTTTCCGCTGAAAATTTTCTGCTATCTTATACAGCATCGGTATAGCGGCATTATGCGCATAATTGGACTTCAAAGTCGATAAATAAATAAAATGTTTGACCCGAACTGGTTTACAGAGCACATGAATATCAATATTGGCAAGAAATTTAGTAAAATCAACTGCACTATTTAAAACATCAGCGATGAATATAGAAGTCGCAACCTTAAGCCTGTCAATCAGTGATTCCAAATTTACAATTTTACAGCGCTCTGCATAAGGTGGTAAATTCCTTTTATTCTGCCACATTGGTAGCATGGAGAATTATTTGTTTTTGTACCCGTTCAATTCGATCATCGGATCCCAAATAATCGATGCATACTCCAGTTTAGACCTTACAAGAGAACAGTACAAACTCTTAACGGAAAGTGGATTACAAAAATCGTTGGTGGCACGAGGAACGAAGCCCAGCAAACTATTAGACTTAGTTACAATTAAGTTAATATGATCCCAGAAATTCAACTGATGGTCCAAGATGACTCGCAAATCCTTAAATGTCGTCCCTCTTTCGAGCCGCTGATTATTAATGTGATAAGGATGGATAATCACCTTTCCTCTCTACATTTAAGTCTAATTTATTCGTAATGGTCCATTTGTATAATAAATCTAGATCAGTCTGCAGTTCCATACATTGTTACGAGGTAGTTACGATTTTTGATATTTTCAGGTCATCCGTATAAAGTTCACAGCCACAACATTAGAACAAAGTTGCAATTTCATCGATGAATATGATAAACAGCACAGGTCCAAGATGAGAACCCTGAGGAACGCCTAAATGAACCTCAATGGTTTTAGATGTAATACCATTTATTCTAACCACTTGCTTTCTTTCACGCAAGTACGAACCAATCCAATCCAAACATAAGTTGCATATTCCAAATGTGTCTAATTTTCCAAGAAGAATGTCAAATTGCGGTGTATCAAATGCTTTCGAAAAATCAATAAAAATGACATCTAGCTGACTTCCAGACTGACACACTTCAAATACATTTGATGTCAAGCATAACGGATTTGTAAAGGTAGAATGAACCCATGTTGTTGAATTGTTTAGCCCAGGTTTTGAGAGTATTAGGTACATATCTCTAGTAATCGCGTGAAATATACTTCTACACTATCGTTCCTCTGTGTTATTGCATGCAGGTCACGAATTAGGCTATTTTCGTCTCGATTGTCGGCGAAGTGAGCTATAAGACTTGATTTAATACTTTCCCATTCGTTGGTGGTGTTATACATTTCAAGAGCTTTATTTGCTTCGCCAATGATTTTGTTTCTTATTGCTCGAAGAAGTATTTATTTTTTTTACTGTAGGAGTTAGAACTTTCAAAAAGCCAACGCCAAGTGATGATGGACCTCACTTGACAGTGTAAAGTTTACTCACCAAAAGTCTCCTACACGCCACGGAGAGCCCAGACTGGAACCGCTTTTGCATTACTTCGGTCTGGTCCGCGCTGCTACCCATTTTAGGGGCCTCATTTACATTCTACACCGTACTTTGTTATGGGTCCGCCAGACAACCATCGCTTCACTTCTGCCGCAGTACTGATCCAACGTAGTCTGCGAAAGCTCGCCACGCTACATCAGACCGCAGAATTGCTTCAACAATGGTGTCAGGTGTGACCCCGTCCAATACTAAAGCAAATCGTCTTCTTTCTTCAATGAACCTACCGCACCGAAAGAATGTATGACAAACATCATCACACTCGTCTGGGCAGTATCGACATTGAGGTGACATCAGTTTTCCCATCTTATGCAAATAGGCCCCAAAATAGCCATGCCCAGTAAAAAACTGGCATATGAAGAAATCAAGCTCTCCGTGGCCACGATTACTTCAGGAACCAAGGCACCGAATCAATCGGGCCGTCCATCGACCACTATTCAACCCATCCCATCGATCCTGCCTTGCCACAAGCGCAATGCTGCGGGCTCTCACCGTAGAATCCTTTCTTCCAAATTCAGCGCTCAACCGATAGATCTCCCGACGCTCCAGCGCCAGCAAATCTACCGGGATGACTCCGGCAACAACTAAGGCTGCAGTTTCGGATACTGTGCGATAAGCGCATGCGATTCTTAGTGCCCCGCGTCTTTGAATCGATATCATCCTCGTGCGGTATTTTTTGACCTCCATCGCACCGGCCCAAATCTCAGCTCCATACAACAGGATTGACTGTACCGTTGACATTATAAGTCTTCGCTTGCTATTGCGGGGCCCCCCTATGTTTGCTATCAATCTGCTAAGCGATTCAGTCACTTTTGATGCTTGGTCACGAGTTCTCCGGATATGCTCCCAGTAAGTTAGACGATTATCTAAAGTAATCCCCAGATATTTCGTCATTCGCTTCGATATTACTTCTTCTGTCCCAACCTTCATAGGCATAATGGTTGGAATTCTCCGCCTAGTGAGCATGACGATCTCCGTTTTTGAGATGGCCAACTGTAGCCCGTACTTATCCATCCAATCGTTTACCCTCCTCATCACTTGGTTTAACCTGTACTGAGCCAAAACTGCGCTTCTAGCTGTTATCACAATAACCACATCGTCTGCATACCCAACCAGGAATACTTCGTCAGGAATCTCTAGTCGCAACAGGCTGTCGTACATAGCGTTCCAAAGATCGGGACCAAGAATCAAGCCCTAGGCCACTCCTGCAGTAATTTCCTTCACTTTTTTGCTGTCAGACGTCTCATATACCAATCTTCGATTCCTCAAATAGTCCCGAATCATTAGCAGAAGATAATTCGGGATAGGGAAAGATCGTTGTAGCGCCTCGATCATATCTTCCCATCTCGCTGAGTTGAAAGCATTTCGCACATCCAATGTCGCTAGAAGCACCAAAGGCTTCGCTGCGTGACAAGCACTTTCGGATCTTTTAAATGCGTTAATTTCTTCCTCTATTGCGTTTATAGTTGATCGTCCCTTCCGAAAACCATATTGCCTCGGAGACAAGTCACCGGAAACTGATATAGCATCTTCTATCCTAGGCTTTAATAGGTTTTCCAACAACTTCCCCATTGTGTCTAGCATACAGAGAGGTCCGTATGATGACGGGGAGTCAGGATCACCACATTTTCCTTTGTTTATCAGCACCAGACGGGCCTTCTTGCACCGTGAAGGAAATACTCCTGCTGTTAAACATCCATTGTACAATTTGAGTAGTAATTGCGGATATCTACCAGCAACCACTTTCAACACCTCCGATGGGATGCCGTCATGCCCAGGTGCCTTATTATTTTTCAGGCTGGTCACCGTATTTGCCAACTCCCCCTCAGTAAATGTGGGAATTTCTCCGACTTCATTTTCACTATCGTCTTTTACTCTCAGCAAGTGTGTTGGGAAGAGGGCATCAACAATATTGCTTGCAGCTTTTCAGTAGCAAGCTTATATCCTCTGCCCCACGGATCGCTATCCACCTCGTTGCACATGTTTCTCCAGCATTGCGCTTTGTTCGCACGGATAGCCATACCGAGCTCTTTCTTTGCCGCTTTGTGCTGAGCTGACTTGGCAATTGCTTCTGCTCTACCTTGTGCTCGTTGCGCCCTTCGCCTAAGCTACAGAGCTTTCCTTCTCAACTCTGCAATCTCGTTTGTCCACCAGAAAGCCTGCTTCCTGCCGTTCCACTGTTTTCTTCGTGGCATAGAAGAATCGCAAGCTCGAAGAAGTATTACTTGATATGAAGGATCGGTAAAAGCTGGTTTGAGAATTTTTAATATATCTTCTACTTGAGGGATGCCCTTTATTGCGTCCGGAATCCGTAGAAGTCTGAGTGTATGCTCCATTTGTTTAAATTGTTCGTCCGTCATTTTTAAAATTTTTATTTCTTCACTTTCACTATCACTGTGAGAATCTTCTGAGAAATTTCGTAATGTGTTATATTTCGCCTCGTATTTATCGGTTATTTGAAATTAATATTTCCGAAAACACTTGTTCAGTAATTAATTAAATTAAAGTAAAAAATTTTAATTGTTAATTTCTTTTAAGGTTTCTATATTCTATACACTTTAATACTTTTACTTTATATACTTGCAAATAGTAATTCGGTTGATAGCACTACAGTTAATAAACCGTTAACTTTCACATTTTTTCTTTCATGACACTAAGAACACTGTTCACTATTCACTATGCAGGTTGTTTGTGTAAAGGGACTGTGGCATATATGTGTTTAACTTGGTTTAGCAATGTATAACTGTAGTAAGCATCAACATCAATGTATTTCTGTTCAGGATATCATTATCAAACTCAGAATCAATTATAAATTCAGATTGAAATCTCCAACAAATATGTAAAAGAAGTTATTAAGAATGTTCTCGGAATTATTCGATCCGATGATTGGCGCAAACATATTGAAAACATTGCCACCAGTCGAATCCGATGAGCACTGCGAGCGTTTTCACCGAGTAACGGCAAGGCTCGAACATTGGTACAGCGGCAAAAAGCTACATGCACTCTTGGATGACATTTGTTGGAATTTACAAGAGGAAGAAGATCCCGAAGACGATACAAAAGAATCAGAGAAATAAAATTGAAAAAGTGAAGAAAAATGTGAATGGTTTAAGGGCTGTCAACGTGAAAATGAGAGTATATTTTGGGAAATTTTTAACTCTGAGCCAAAACATGTCGAGAGCGATATCTCAAAAATGGGGACTAACTTTGAAATGGAACTAGCATCATTGGATTCAGCGTACTCCAATTAGGTTTACCTCCTAGGTGCCCAGCTTGTAACTTTTTCCAACTAGCAGAGTATAATTTAACAAGTTTTGTGGATTGGAAGTTGCTGGGTGGTAAATGTTGTTGATGTTCCTGCTGATGTTGCTTGATGTTTATCATTTTTTGGAGATAGATTGCTGTTCTCGTTGATTGTAGACTTAACAGCGGCTTTAAGATAATTGGATGATGTTTGATTATGCTTAGAAAATTACTTTTGCGGTTGATTGTTGCTCTGGGTATTGCTTGGGTGAAGTAAGGTTATATGCGGTTATGTTGGAATAAATTGTTAGTTTCTGTAAATTATTGCGTTCTTTCTGATGAATTTAGTTTTTTTGCCTGATGATTGTTTGAATTGTACATTACACAATTCACGAAATTCATAAATAATCCTTTTCAAACTTCAAATTGGCAGTTGGTTTAATTTTCAGAATACAAAGCTAATAATAATAAATGTCCAGAGGTTATTCTTGACTTCCTTAACTTTATCAAACTAAACGGATAAAATTAATTAAAAGGGTTAAAAATACTTTAAAAAGACATTAAAACAATTTAATGACATACATTAACCCAAATCTCATTAACACATTTATGTGAAACCTTAAAATTCCGGCTCCCTTCACTAGTCTTTAATTCATTTCCTCAATCAAATTCTATTACAGTTCCAATTCATGCAATAACTTTCTGGATATAAACGCCCCCTCGCCTCCCCCAAGTTTGAAAACCGTATTTAAAATCATTCAATCAAGATATTAAATCCTTAAATCCCTTTTGTGCCAATTCCGTAATAAAGCGCAAATGAAAACAAAACAAAAAAATAACTCAGCTGTAATTTTTAATTTTCCCATCACAAGCACATCATTTACATTCTAGATTTCCCTGTTTCGTTTTAAAAATTAAAATAAAAATAAAATAAAAAACTAGAATATCCTTAAGGATATTGTTTATTTTATTTCGCCCTGATTACATCGTCCTCATTTCATATTTTCCGTGTGATACACAGTGAAACTTTGTTGTTGGGTGTGTGTGTGTAGATCGCATAAAATCAATAGAACTGTTAGTTTATTTTACCCTTGCTCTGCATGTACATTTCTATGTATATATATAGTTATCTCCTTAAATGGTTTAAGGATAAAAGATTATTTCATTCCTACTTAAATTACTTTTTATATTCCTTAAATTGAATTTTATAAAATTAAACAAAAATAATTCGTTTTTATTGCCTCAAGGATCTACGTGTAATAGGATAATGTTGAAGGAATTAAGATGTAATTACATTTACAAAAATATACATAACCGTAGACAACAACATTTAATTTACTTAATATTACGGCAAAATCAATATACGCGTATGTACCTAAATGGGGAAAAACACTTATCAATTTCTGTCTCACATGTATGTACATATATCTCTGCTGCAGTGTCGTCTGATGTCAACGTCAAGTAATCGTTGTTCAATGACATCACACAACTAATATAACAAGTTTTTGTCGCTATATATTTCGAGAAAGCAGCGACTCAAAATATTTGAAAATTTTTATCATCCAGAGATGTATTGCTTGTATGTACAGTTGTCTTTCGTTATGTCGCCATCCCCCAAGAAACAAGACAAATGAGTTTAGTTTTTACTGTTCTTGTATGTGTGTATATGAAAAGTAATCAAGCCAATCATAAAAGTTTAATGAATTTTTATATTTGCCGAAATTAATCTAGAATAGTTTTGTAGTTTATCATTCACAAGGAATAAAAAATCGTTTTCATTTATTTTTTGCTTGGCTCGAATTGAAAATAGAAAAGTTCGTTTCTTGTTCGATGTAAAAGATTGTAAATTTATCTAAGTATTTGATCTAAGTTTTGCAATAAATTTTGATTATGTGAAAATTAAATGTTTTATACAATATATACGAGTATGTGGTAAATTAAAAATGGCGTTTGTTCTCCACCGCTATATATATGAAATGTATAACCGCTTTTAATGAAAACACCAATAAATCACATACCGTTTTATCTCATTTTTTATCTATATGTGTGTAGGTAGGTACACTTATATTCTAGAAGAGATTTATAAAAATGATAATTTGCCATTTTGATACCATACACCACAAATGCTAGATTTAGGTCAAAACTAACATAAAATTTACATTTTAGCATCAGGAAAATTTATCACCCAACAATATTTAAAGGTAACAACAACACAATACTTTGCCACATATATGTGTTATATGTATATCCACAGCCCACTTATTGTATATGCATACCATATATAAACAAACTCCGATTTTTCCAACGAACCAATAACCTCTCTAAGTGTTTTTGTTTTATTATTCCAGCATGGTACAATACAATTTAAATGTATGTAGCATAAGAAAAACAAAGAAACAATAACACAAAACAAAAAATATTTCACCCATTTTTCGCAATAATTTTCCACTATCATGGTTTGTTGTTGAAAATGAAATGAATAACAACGGATCTATGTGAAAATAGTGTATGGTACATATTTATGTACATATATACGATGGAATAAAAGGAAATTAAAATTAACGTATAAATTTTCCGAAATGCTAAATTTATAGGTAACGAGTTAAAAAGTGCACGTAGATATTTACCGTGTTTTTGTGCATTAAAAAAAATCTGGGTATACGAAACAATTTCATATGGTATTTATATATTTATGGAGAAAAATTCGTGAAATCACAAATCCTTTATATGGGACCGAAAGTCATGTTTTAATTTTATGATTTTTATATTTTGAATGTGTAGCACTGAGTAAAACAAACTATAAAATAATCATCATTTCGTTTCGTTTTTTTGCAAAATACGTTTAAGTATATGAAAATCAACAAGTTTTTTGTATCTCAAAATGAAATTTAAAACAAAAATTTGAAAATATTCACAGTTTAAATTTTACATAATTTTCACTATTTGAATATTTCTTAAAATTTAAGAAGCCTTTCTTTGAAGGAGTGATTGCATGAAAATCGCCCTTTATTGTGTTTAAATTTTCGAATCTACTGGTTTGTTGGATGTATTCGGATTTATGTTCAGCATCTGAACAAAATTCAAAAAACCTACCAACTTCAAGGTTTTTTTCTCATTTGAATAATTCTTCCGCATTGGTTATGATACCATCGTATTCGTTGGTAAGACTGGCTCCGCACACCATTAATTTGATAGTATCTCCTATTAGGGAATGCAATACCGGTAACCGGTTAATCGATAAACCGTCTTAAAAATGTATTACCGATTTACCGGTAATTGCATTTTATTTACCGATTCCAGCTTTTACTCGTTATCCAGTATATTTGTGTTCCATGTGGCTTAACTGGCCATAATTTCACTTTCTTTCAGACCCAAACAGCCTTCGCAGAGATGATGGCGGCCACCGTAGTTGTCTCGATTATTGGTCGACTCGTCAATCATAATAGGGGCCCATAATGCATAGAGTATAATTTATCGGCCCGACACCGGCCATTAATTCTCTGAGAATTATGAGAATATTAACTTCAAAAAATTTTCAAAATTAAAGAAAAAAATGATGCCTTGAATTTTGCCTTGAAGTGGGTAACAACATGCCTATTCGTGTTACTTGCACATAAAAATAGTTAAACTAATTAGTTGAAATTAATGATATTTTTCACTAATTATAGACTTATATAGTAATATTTAATCAGACCAATTTTCACAATTTAATTAATTCAATTTATGTAAAAAGTACGAAAGTGAAGTTTTTTTAAAAATGTACGAAAGCAGTCGTTGAAGTTAGCCCGAAATCTCAGCCCGAAATATTTGGTTCGTTTCTCGACTAAAGTGTAGCTATCCGGAAAAAGTGTAAAAGTTGAATAAAATGTAGCCCCATCCCGAAAAAAATGTTTACTGATAAAATGTGAAAAATTCGAGATAAATCTAATAATAATCGAAATAAAATCATAATGATTTGTTTACAAGTAACCATCCTCAGATTCGTATCATGGGGACATATTACTTTTTTTAAGATTTCTTTGTAGTGTAGCGTAAGACACGCCTCATAATGAAATTTTGTCATTTTTGATATTTTTTGGAGCCAACACTAGAGATTTATCCAAGCAGTGGAGTATACGGCCAGGTAGAACAAGTCAATACCAAGTTACCATCACCCGCTCAGATTCGTATCATGGGGACATAGTACTTTTTTTAAGATTTCTTTGTAGTGTAGCGTAAGACACGTCTCATAATGAAATTTTGTCATTTTTGATATTTTTTGGAGCCAATACTAGAGATTTATCCAAGCAGTGGAGTATACGGCCAGGTAGAACAAGTCAATACCAAGTTACCATCACCCGCCGCTCAGATTCGTATCATGGGGACATAGTACTTTTTTTAAGATTTCTTTGTAGTGTAGCGTAAGACACGTCTCATAATGAAATTTTGTCATTTTTGATATTTTTTGGAGCCTATACTAGAGATTTATCCAAGCAGTGGAGTATACGGCCAGGTAGAACAAGTCAATACCAAGTTACCATCACCCGCTCAGATTCATATCATGGGGACATAGTACTTTTTTTAAGATTTCTTTGTAGTGTAGCGTAAGACACGTCTCATAATGAAATTTTGTCATTTTTGATATTTTTTGGAGCCAATGCTAGAGATTTATCCAAGCAGTGGAGTATACGGCCAGGTAGAACAAGTCAATACCAAGTTACCATCACCCGCCGCTCAGATTCGTATCATGGGGACATAGTACTTTTTTTAAGATTTCTTTGTAGTGTAGCGTAAGACACGTCTCATAATGATATTTTGTCATTTTTGATATTTTTTGGAGCCTATACTAGAGATTTATCCAAGCAGTGGAGTATACGGCCAGGTAAAACAAGTCAATACCAAGTTACCATCACCCGCTCAGATTCGTATCATGGGGACATAGTACTTTTTTTAAGATTTCTTTGTAGTGTAGCGTAAGACACGTCTCATAATGAAATTTTGTCATTTTTGATATTTTTTGGAGCCAATACTAGAGATTTATCCAAGCAGTGGAGTATACGGCCAGGTAGAACAAGTCAATACCAAGTTACCATCACCCGCCGCTCAGATTCGTATCATGGGGACATAGTACTTTTTTTAAGATTTCTTTGTAGTGTAGCGTAAGACACGTCTCATAATGAAATTTTGTCATTTTTGATATTTTTTGGAGCCAATACTACAGATGTATCCAAGCAGTAAGTGGAGTGTATCCAGTAGCAATGACCACTCTTATCTTATAGGAAATTAAATGTGGCTTTGATCAGTGCTTATTAACTAATCAACAAGTCGAAACAATGTAAAAACATTGTTGTTGGTTTTGATACTACAACAATAAAAACGAAAAGAGAAAAATGAAATTTTTTCAGGAGTATATAAAGGAATTTTTTTTTTCGTTGTTTGTCATTACCTATTCAGACTTTGTGCTATACGTTTTGATTGAGTTGATTGTGTATTTTTGTGATTTAACCGTTTTTCAGGGAAATAATTTTTTTTTTTTTAAAACTATCTACCTTTGTATTAAATTTGTTTTGCATATACATATACCTGACCTTTGCTTTCTCTTGGACATCCGATACAACTTTTTAATATTTTAGTTTAGAGCCATTTGGTTTTTTTGTATTTTTTCTTGTGTGATTTTTTGTATATTTTTTTTTTATTGTATTATTTATATAATACGTAAATAAAATGGGTTCGAAACGATACAACTACAGAAAGAAAAGACATAGCCTTAATGAGGAAATTCTGGAAATTGCTTTGCAATCATTGTCACTTTCACATTACAAAGTGACGAAAGCTGAGACAATGGAAATGAAATTGCTGTGCCAGGAGCTTTAAGTTAAAAATAATAAAAGTAATCGAAGTTTCATATATAATATATGGTGCTCGAAACTGCGAACGAAATTAAATTTTTCTGCTAGTTTAAATTCCAACATTGGTTTAAAAGATTCTTTACAAGGTAAAAAAGTGACTAACATCATGTGTAATGATGCTGATGTTACTTCCCGTTCAAATGATCTATTTTATTCTGGATTACTTGGTAATACTGCATTCGCAAATAACAATGGTCCCACTTTAACAGATATCGAGCCAATAATATCTACTAATTATTTAAATTATAACATTGATAATAACTTGCTATTACCTAACAGTACAATCCAACCATCTGAATCTATAAAGATTCTTTCCGTAGAAATATTGAAGCCACCATATACTATAGTTAATTTACCGATGAGCGAGACCCCGCCATTTTGTGACGTAATTAATTTTGAGCAAATTACTAAAACTCGTGAAAATTTTAAAGAGAATCCTGAAAGGTTAGAAGAATCCATTGTACAATATATTAATCCCGATAGAAATCAATTGCAAGAAGTAGGTTGCACACCTCCACAGATTTCGAAGTTAAACTTGATAAACGTATCGGTTAGAAAACCCAAAATTTTTCTCCCCAAAAATATTAAAGGTTATAATTTACTGGATTATCAGGTGGAAATTTCTAAAGAGATTTGGAAAAGGATATTTAATATGAATGAAAGGAAACTGGATGCGTACCATTATACCTATCATATTTCATCGCAGTTAATTCGGCTATCTGGTTGTCTAATTAACATTAAGGGGTACGACGTATCTCAAACTCATTTAACGATTAGGGCTTACTGTGGTCACCACAACCAAAAACAAGCATGTCGAAAATATAAGTTGATTAACTCAAACCTTTTATTAGGAATATTTAAAGTATACAGTACAAATGAACCGATATTCCATCCTTTTAAAAAATTTCAACATACATCGAAATATCAGAGAGACATGTATAAAGCAAAATTAGTCCGAAATAATGTCGAGATAGTTTCAGAAAATTTGGTCAACGAAGAGGACTTAGTAGTTTTTGATAAAGCTAATACGGCGATTTGTTTAAAAGATAGATGAGTTTTAAACAAAATAAGGTCAGAAAGCCTATTGTCTAATGACAATAATTCAGATGACATAGAAGATGTACATTTGGAAAAAGAAAAAACTGATCTGAATACTGAGGAAATGTTCATTAAGCAAGTAGGTAAAAACCCATTCTGCATTACAACATGTTCTAAAAACCAATGTTTAGTTCTTAAACAGATTAAGAAACAAGGCAATGGTGAAGAAATAACTGCTTATTTAGATGCTACGGGTGGTCTTGTCCGAAAACCCTACAAAACTTGCAAATCAATATTATACTATGCTCTCATTATATCAATAAAGACTCAGAAAATATGCACAGCTACGCCTTTTCCGCTTTGTGATATGATAAGTTATAGCAATAATACCCGCAGCATTGGAAATTGGCTTAGAGAATATCGATTACATGTGGAAGAAAATCTAAAGAAATGGCCCATTTTCAACACAGTTGTAGTAGATTTCTCTTACGCGGAGATCCATTCTGTTCTAGATGCGTTTAATAGGATGGATTTGATAGAATATTTAAATGTTTCTTACATGTGGGCTGACGGTAACTACTCAAAGTCACCAACGAAATTTGTGAAAATACATTTGTGTTGTTCTCACATGTCACATACCATTGCAAGAGACGTACACAAATATTATGAGAAATACCCACAAATACACAAATTTCTTAAAGAGACTATGGCTTCTGTGATTGTCGCCAATAACTATCAGGAAGTTAAGCAAATTTGGCGTAAATTTGCAATTTTATTAACATCTAAATATATCACGATTGATGTTAAAGAGGCGTTTGAAAGTTTAATTGCCTTGATTACATTGAATAATGAAGAAAGTAGGTTAAATTTAAATATTCAATCAGAAGATACAAATATTTATGTTGAAACAGCCAAAAAGGATTTGTCCTGTCCACTTTATACACAGAGCCCATTTTATTGTGATTTGTATGATATTAGTAATAACCTAGATTTAACTAAATCGGATGGTATCGATGAACGAGCTATCAATAATTTTTATAATTTACAATTTCACACTGTACTTTTAAAAAAATATGTGACAGTGCTACCATTATTTACTGGAATACTGCGCAGCGGAAGTCGATTGAGTAATGGTCACGTAGAAAATTACTTTGCGTTGTTAAAACGAAGATTCTCAGTATCGCGCCGTACTCTTGAGTTAGGCAAAATGCCTTTAAAGGTTGGTCGTTTTGTTAGAGATTTAAACCAACGAAATAAAACGATTTGTAAAGAAGTATTTTATTCTGTTCCAAAATATTCCTTAAAATCAGAAGAAACAAAGATATCACCTAAAAATAGTGATCGGAATCTTATGGACGTGCAAAGCAGCGTTTCGGTTTGGAAAAGGAAGAATTCACATACAACACCTATAAGTAGTAAAAAGAAAAAATCCAGTTTTGACTTCACATTTGCTAAATCTTTTAAGGGGTTAACAAATATCGATCAAGACATTGCTGCAATGGCGACTTTAAGTCAAGATTGCATGGAAACACCGAAAAGGACAAAAATTATACAGCCTAAATCTATTTGGAAGAGACCGGCAACTGCAAAGTTACCATTAATAAGAAATGCTCTTCAAACATGCAACTTTTATAAAAATTCATGCGCAGTAGATTCTACTTTTCAAGCAATCGGGTTATCTCTAAACGACGATGCAAGTTTTATAAACAATTTGGAAAATGGACGTATAAAATTTTTACTGCAATCATTAATAAGGAATGATTTAGATAAAGTTTATAAAATTCGGAAAGAAATTTTAGTCGAAATGTCGGGATTTGAATCAGATTGTACTACTGAGGTTTTTAATGTATGTAAGAACATATTTGAAAAACTACCAAGTTTACTGGTAACATTAAAATGTTGCAATCAAAAATGTTTATTACAAGAGCAAGAAAGGCGGCCACTTCTTTATTTGAACTTAAACTTATGTCAACAGGCAGGTATCTCAAATATTGAAAATTGTTTGGAAGAAATCCCACAAAAAACATGTAAAGTCTGTTTTCAAACGATGTTTCCCACAATAAACTCCTATGGAAATATAGTTTGTCTCGATACAGAATTATTCAGCGATACTTCAGTGAAATTATCAGAGATACCTGCAACCATAAAACTAAATAACGAAACATATCAAGTTTCAGCATTAATAAGTTCATTCACGATGGTCCAGTTTTTAACTACCCAAAGTCGTTGGAAGGTCATTACATTTGCTACGGCATTCGAAATAAGAAATGGGAAAAATACGACGACTTGTGTACCTATGTACAAATAATACGCAATCCACACTTGGAGGAAATCAAACCCCAAATAATATTATATACCAAAAAATAAATAATTATATAAATTCGAGGGGGTGATGGTTACTTGGTATTGACTTGTTCTACTTGGCCGTATACTCCACTGCTTGGATAAATCTCTAGTATTGACTCCAAAAAATATCAAAAATGACAAAATTTCATTATGAGACGTGTCTTACGCTACACTACAAAGAAATCTTAAAAAATGTACTATGTCCCCATGATACGAATCTGAGCGGGTGATGGTAACTTGGTATTGAATTGTTCTACCTGGCCGTATACTCCACTGCTTGGATAAATCTCTAGTATTGGCTCCAAAAAATATCAAAAATGACAAAATTTCATTATGAGACGTGTCTTACGCTACACTACAAAGAAATCTTAAAAAAAGTAATATGTCCCCATGATACGAATCTGAGGATGGTTACTTGTAAACAAATCATTATGATTTTATTTCGATTATTATTAGATTTATCTCGAATTTTTCACATTTTATCAGTAAACATTTTTTTCGGGATGGGGCTACATTTTATTCAACTTTTACACTTTTTCCGGATAGCTACACTTTAGTCGAGAAACGAACCAAATATTTCGGGCTGAGATTTCGGGCTAACTTCAACCACTTTACGAAAGTGAATTTTTTTTAAAAATGTTTGCTAAATTTTTAAACTGTTTTTGTGTTAGTAAAAATCAACTCCTGTGCTAAACGGAAACTGAACTTTATAAATGTTTATTCATTTAAAAAGTTTACTAAACATAATCAATTTTTAATTCACTTTTTTAAGCTTTATGATTAAAATAAAATGATTTTGTTGGGTTTTTGGCTTAATTTGTTTTTATTTATATTAATATTTTAATAAAAAAAACTATGTTGAAAATAATCGAAATCTTTTCATTTCGGTCCCGTATGTTAAAATTTTGTTCGAAAAAATTAAAATTTTTTTACAAAATTATGATATATGGTACAACTTGTTTGTAGAGCAATTCAAAGTTTGGACATGGTTTTATTCACTAAATTAAAAGATAAAATTCCTATTTTCCGAGTTACAATCAAATTTAATATATAAATTAAAATGTTCGTGTGGAAAAGAGTATGTGGGTCAAACTAAACAAAATTTAAAAAAAAACGGGTTCGTCAACGTATTTACGATTCTACATATGAGTTTAAACTGTCACACAGTGCTTTATCAAATCATCTACGTGGAAGTATTCACTCATTATCTATAGATGACGCTGAGATACTTGATAAGGAGCAAAATCTCAATAAAAGATTAATTTTGGAAAGCCCATACATCAAAGTTTATCTCAAAAGTTGTTAAATATCCATGAAGTTTCAAAGTATTTGTTAAATTATTACGACAACATTTTATAGGTCTTCTAAATTTAAATTTGTTTCACTCTAATTGTATAACTTAAACTGTTTTTCGGTTAAACTGAGCAATTTATAAATTTCAAATTGAACTCTAGTTACTTTACAAAAACATTCGTTACAAAAATTTTTTTTTCTGAAATTATAGTATAAATTATGTATAACCTTGAAAATGACGAGATGTGCCGTCGAAACGTCGGGCTTTTCTTATTAAAATATTAATAAAAATAAAAACAAATTAAGCTAAAAAACCAACAAAATCATTTTATTATAATCAATTATTTTAGTTCAAAAAAATTTAAAATAACTTAATCAATAAATAGCAAAATGATTTATTTGTTTGCCAAATTGTTACGAGAATCTTTTATCAAATGGTCAATATTTATTTTCGAAACAACTAGTAAATAAGAAATACACATTAATTACAGAAATAAAGATAATAAATGAAGTAACAAATGTAGAAGGGAAATTACAAGCATAATATTTATTATGAGCAGGAGGTTAAACAATATTCTGTAATCGTAGAGTTTTTGCCAGTTGGCCGCACATACATAATGAAGTAACCAGAAGCTATCCCAATATTATAAAATACGTCCCCTATTTTTACGGGTCGTCTGGGGCTTACAACTCGAGATTTTGCCAATTGGCCACATACATAATGAAGTAACTAGAAGCTATCCGAATAACAAAAAATACCTCCCCTATTTTTGCGGATCGTCAGGGGCTTACAACTCCAATTGGTACCATATCGCTCTAAACAAAAATTGGTTAAACAAACAATTCTGTGGATTAGGTGTGATGCACATTGAAGTTTTTAATCAAACTTGCATATTTTGTTCTATATAATTTTTTTATATTTACGTTTCGATTTATATTATGAATATATAATGAAGTCTTATTTTTATTTACTTAGCTATTTGATAACACCAACAAAAGTTAAAAAAATTAACAAAAACTATTAAAAAAAATCCCAAATAAACACTAAATATCAAAAAAAGCACAAAAAAAACCTTCATGTTCACGGCCTTGACGTGGCGAAGAGGATCGACGTTATTTAAAAACTTAATCCAGAATAAATTTTTTTAAGTATTAAAAAACCTGATCACATAATCATCAAACAAATAAAATGGAATATAAGTACTATGTACTTAATAAATTGCTAATGCTGGATCGACATGTTAAAATAGTTTGAACAGGTGTTTTGGTTCATGGTAATTTGTTGATAAAACTTGATTTTCTTTACGTTCAGTTCAATTATTTCAATTCAATTTGTCTAGTAAGTGTATGTCTTTTGAGGAGGGGCAATAACGTTTAAATGATTTCTTGGGGTGTAGAACAATATTTTACCAAAAGGAGTTTCAAACCGCTGACGATCCGCAAAAATAATGGGGGTATTTTTTGATATTGGGATAGCTTCTAGTTACTTTATTATGAATATGGCCAACTGGCAAAATCTCTAGGATTATTAGATACACAGAATTTATTGTTTAACCAATTTTTGTTTATAACGATATTGTACTAAATGGAGTTATAAGCCCCTGATTATTAATAAAAATATGGAAGTTAATTTTGTTATTGAGATAGCTTCTGTTTATAACATTTTAAGTATTTTGATATGTACAATCTCTTAAATAAACTCTTGATATAACAATTTTCGTCTTACACAGGTTAGTTCACTAATACATCTACAATAAAAAAATGTTATGTAAATTCATTAGTATAATTTTCTCGTTGCCCAACCGCAACGTGAAGTTTTTGCGAAATGTTCTGCAAATATTTCAGTAAGAAAATAAGTAAGTACTTCCCGAAAGATTAAGGGTGTGTAGTATAACAAGATCATATTACGGTTTTCGTTTATGACTGAAGTAAATTTCCCAAACATTTTCCACAACTTAAAAAAACCGCCCAAAAATACTAAGTATATTTTTGTGTATGTAACTGTGGATATAAACTAATAAATTGGTGTAATAATAATTAAAGTGTAGTGAAAATAATTAAAGTGTAATTTTGGAAAATGCAATCCACCGGGATGCATTTGTCAGGCATTGTTTTTGTATTTGTAGATAGAGAAATTAAAAGTGCATGATTTTGTGGGATTGTACATAAAATCCAATTTCAATTTTTGATTACTATAGTCTAATAATTTTATAGTCTTCAAATAGATCTTAACTTAAATACTAGAGATTCGTCGTAGTAAATGTTATATTAGATTTTATTTTTACGCACACTTATTTGTATGTATTCTTAACTTTGAGGTACAATCGAAACTAATACATGCTTAAAATATAGTATATGACGGGGCCAACATTATGTCTCGTTCGTTCTTTACACAGATTCTATTAAGGAAATGTACTATGTTTTGTTGGTTTTTGTATTTTAAGGTACAAATAACAACAATAAAGAGAATCTTTTTGTTGGTTTTTATATAGTTGTCATAGATCAGGTACTACATAGTATACATAGATCAGGTATGTTTGTATGTGCTGTAAGGTCTCCTGCTACGCACCTGAAAGATGGTTGAAAATATTTACCATCAATGTATGTTGGTGGTTTTAGTATATAGGATTTTATTACTTGTTGGCTGGTGTTGTTTATAACTTTGTGTTTCTCTATATTCATGAAACAACTATGGTATTCTTGATAGCAGGAAATATACATGCACAATGAGATGTTGTATATTCGACTCAAATAGGATTCTTATACTTTGTATAATCGAATGGGTTTGAGTCGAATTGGAATTGGGAGCTGTCTTATACATTTCATTTAGAATGTTTTATTTAGGTAAGATTAATAATTTTTTACAGGTATTACAAATTACATAAAATTGATTTTAAATTAATTTAATTAATATTATAAATTATAAATTAACTAACTATATAAATTAAATGCTAGTTTGGAAATGTTAGTTTGAGTTAAGTTAAGATTTGATTTTAACACATAATGAGGTATTCATTGATGGATAGTATTGAAATAGATTTTAACTTAAATAGATATGTGTCGTAGTTGGTTTCAAATTGGATTTTATTTTATGCACACTTACATGTGTTCAGATGTTTGATTTTATGTATAATTGACACTAATACATGCTTACAACATGACATATATGACAGGACCAACAATATGTTTGTACAGCTGTCTCATGCGCTCTTTACACAGAATCTATTAAGGAAATGTACTATGTTTTGTTTTGGTTTTTGTATTGTAATGTACAAACAACAACAAAAAAGAGAATCTTTTTAGTTGGTTTTGATGGAGTCGTTACAAATATTTTCCTGTATTTTGATACATAGATCAAAGTGCTACGCACATGAAAGATGGTAAAAAATATTTTCCGTCAATGTGTGTTGGTGGTTTTAGTATATAAGATTTTGTTACTTGTATGCTGGTGTTGTCTATCTCTCTGTATTCATGAAATAACTATTGTATTCTTGAAAACATGAACTATATGAGCACAATGAGATTATGTATATTCGACTCAAATAGGATTCTTATATGTACTTTGTATAATCGAATGAGTTTGAGTCGAATTGGAATTGAAAGTTGACTTATACAATTCATTTAGAATGGTTTATTTAGGTAGGATAAATAATTTTTTTTTTATAGGGTGTTACAAACTGAATCAAATTGATTTCAAATTAATTTGTGTTGAGATGATTAACAACATGTTGAGTGAAATCAACACGTTGACAACTGAATGCAAATGATACATTCAAAATTTTATGGCATTGCAATGTGATAGTTTAAATGTCATTTTTCCATCGGTATATTTTTGATGCCAACATGTTGGGAGACCTGAATTGCAACACAATGTTTTTTTTTTTTTTTTTTTTTATTTAAAATAAATTTTATTTATTTATTTTATGTAATTACAATCTAGTCTCCTGGACTAATGAGCAATTTGTTTCTGACTTAATTTACTAACTTAAATTAATCTATGGCTTCTTCCCATTGACGTTTCATAGTGTTTGGTACATTGAAGTAAACCACATCTTTGTAATGGATTTTAGATCAGCATAATGCTGCTTAAACTGACAATCACACCAGCTCAAAAGGTTTGGTTCTTTCAAGTCTGCGTACTAAGTCGTGATGCTTAGGAGCTGAGTTGCCTCAATGTTCACATATTAGCGGAGCCTTTCTTCGTGCCTCCGTGCTTTTTCCTGGATTTCATTTAAGATGAGGTTCATTTTAAGGTCCCTATGAAGGTCATTGTTCCTGACATACCAAGGTGCATCAACGATGTTCCTTAATACCATATTCTGAAATCTTTGGATGATATTTACGTTGCTCTGTTTGGTACAATGCCAAAGCTGAATACCATAAGTCCAAATCGGTTTCAATATTTGCTTATAAAGTAGAAGCTTGTTGTATGTTAATAAAGAAGAGTTCCTTCCCATCAGCCAATACATTTTTCTGTATTTAAGTCTTAATTCTTCACTTTTCTTCTTGACGTGTGCTTTCCATCGTAGTTTAGCATCCGGAGTCATGCCGAAATACTTAGCTATGTTCGCATGCGGTATTATTTCCCGATTTATGGTAATCGGAATATGTTCGATTCGTCTGTTTGTAAAGTTGATGTGAACTGATTTAGCTTCATTTAGTTTTATTCTCCATTTTTTTGTCCATTTATATATTTGAGTTATAGCTGATTGTAACTTCTGCGTTGATTCTTCGTTGCTTTTTCCAACAGCTAAGATCGCCGTATCATTTGCAAAAGTTGCCACTGTGTTGTTTTCTAATGTAGGAAGATCATAAGTGTATAGTAGGTATAAAACCGGTCCTAATACACTGCCATGTGGAACTCCTGCATTGATTTCTTTCAATTCAGAAAATGTATCATCTAACTTAATCCTGAAGAACCTATCTTTCAAGTATGATTCCAGTATCTTAGCAAATTGCATTGGTAGAAGATTCCTTAACTTGTGGTTAAGTCCTTCATGCCACACTCTATCAAACGCTTGTGCAACGTCTAGAAATACTGTTGAACAGACTTTTTTCTCCTCTAATGCTTTCTCAATTATACTGGTTATTCTGTGTACTTGATCAATTGTTGAGTGTTGGTTGCGAAAACCGAACTGATGATTTGGGATCAAGTTTTTACTCTCGATTATCGGATTTAATCTTTTTATCAGAAGCTTTTCAAAGAGTTTGGACATGACTGGCAATAGCGAAATTGGCCTATAAGACGATGTTATGTGTGGTGGTTTCCCAGGTTTTGGGATCATAATTACTTCTGCAATTTTCCATAAGCTTGGTACACATTTGATTCTAAATGCTGCATTTATAAGATTGGTGAGTTTCACCAGAGCTTTTCTTGGCAGTTCTTTTAAGATTTCTGCAGTAATAAGATCGTACCCAGGAGCTTTTTTCGTATTCATATTAGCTTTTATCTCACGCATGACTTCTTTTGGTGTTGTGGGTAGGATTTCTTTACTTTCTTGCACAGCTTGTTCAGTTATTATCTCGGCTTCCAACGTTTGGTCTTCATATGGCTGGAATATTTTTTCGAGGTGTTCAGCAAATTCTCGAGCTTTGTCTTCATTATTTCTAGTCCATTTGTCACCTGCTATTTTTATTGGGGGAATCTGCATTATTGGTCTTTTGATTCTTTTGGTTGCTTACCAAAGAGAATAATCAGTACTGTTATCATTAGTTAATTTTCTTAAATATTTGCTGATTGATTCATCTTTCAATTCTTTGATCTCTCTTCTTAATTGTTGAGTGAGATTGTTCAATGAGTTTTATCTTGGGGGGCCCTTGTTTGTTGCCATACTCTTCTCGCTCTTCTTTTTTCTACGAGGAGTTCCCTAATTTCCATAGTGTAATTGTTTCCCTTGATTTTCGTTTTAATTTCAGGAGTATTTTCCCAAGCTGATTGCTGTATATCGTTTAGAAATTTGTGAACTTCTTTGTCTAATTGTTCTTCAGTCTTTAATGGAACCATTAAGCTAATTTTTTCTTCTAGCGATAGTTTAAGCATGCCCAATTAGACTGCAGTTGCTTGTATTTCTTCCGTTTCAAATTTTAACTCCTCATAGTGATGAATACTATTTCTAACTATAACAGCACTACCTCCTTTAGCAGTGTTTCCAGGGTGAATAGTGTGATATATTTGATAATTTTTAAATTTAATGATTGATTGTCTAGTGAAGTGTGTTTCCGTGATGAGACATATATCGATTTTTTCTGTGTCCAGGACCACTTGCAGTTCTTGTTGATGTTGCATCAGTCCATTGGCATTCCAACATAAGATTCTAAGATCATTGGCCATTTTTCTGTTTAGGGATGGCCCCCTTAGTGCTGTACTCTAGTTTCTGTAATCGCTCATCAAATGTATTTAGTCTGCTTAAAATTAATTTGAGTGGTTGTATTTATATCTTCATTTTGAGCAGTTTTTCCTGGATTTCCGTTGCTCATCATTACTTGCATAAGTCATTTTACCAAATTGTCCTTGAGTAGTTCCCGACACTCTACGATTTACTTCGGGTCGGTTCATCTTAACCGCTTGTTTCCTGAATAAACTTGGATTTTTAGCAATCACGTTCTTATTTTTGATATTTTGCAGTTCAATAGCAACGCTGCATCCTCTGTAGTTAGCCGGATGGTTTTCTCCACAGTGAACGCATTTAGGTTGAACATTTTGGGCTTTTACACAATCTTTGGTATGATGTTTACCTAAACATTTGACACACCTGGGTTCCCTGTTGCAATATTTTTGTGTATGTCCGTCCATAGGCTTGTTTACATTGTGGTATAAGCTTAGATTTTCTTAGAGGCTGAATAACTACTTTGCACCCCAAGATGTACTTAATTTGATAAATTTTTTCGATATCTTCATCAGTATCGAAGGTCAACAAAAACATGTTGAGAGGTACTTTGCCTCTCCGTTTTAGCTTAATCGATGTTTCAGTTGCCTTAAATCCTTTTGCTTTCAGGTCATCAATTATTTTATCTGGTTTACAAGTAGAGTGTATGT
This sequence comes from Tipula vernalis, assembly GCA_958295665.1. Lineage (NCBI taxonomy): Eukaryota > Metazoa > Arthropoda > Insecta > Diptera > Tipulidae > Tipula > Tipula vernalis. The sequence goes on along the minus strand of OY282558.1, from coordinate 211,238,748 downwards.
TTTTAGCTATTACCCTAATTGGTCTGGTTTGTTTATCTTCAAACGTGTGCCAAGCACGTTTTTTTACATTTAACATTTTCGTCATTTTTCTGTATGTTTCAGCATCTCCTAAGTTTATTTTGATGGTGTTTCCATTCATCACTTTTGCATTAAACTTATCAGTAGCTGTTATTGTTTTTATTTTCTCATAGAGTACATCGTAGTCTTTGACTTCATTTATTACTATTGGTGGTGGTGGAGGTATTTTTTTGGTTGTTTCTGGATAATATTTGGAACATTATCCTTTAATTGAGGTGGGGGGGGGCGTATTATTCACTGAGAAAAAAAATGCATATTTACTAAGAAAATGAACATTAATATTATTATTATTTTATAAAATTTGCACCAAAGTAAGTTTGCATTAACATTATGAAAACTTGATAATTAATAACAAATAAAATTTAACAAAAACTAAAATAATATTATAATATTATATTCATAACATTAAACACTAAAGTTTAATTTTGATGTGTTCATTCATAAGAATTGCAATAAGGAAATAATACTTTGAATGTTTTGGTTACTAATAATAATTAAATAATAAATAACATAGATGTAGAAAACTTCAATAATTCGAGAATAAGTTGTTACAATAATGTAAGAATTCATTAATAAATTATAGTATTCAAGTAACCAGTATTCGTATTTATATATTATTTTATAATATAAATGAATGATTTGTTATCATTAAAACAATATTTATTAACAAAAACGCGGCGAGTGGTATTATTAATGAAATGTTTATTAATGAAAGTAAATTTCAATGAAAGAATTTTGTATTGGTCATTTATATTTAGACATACATTCATAATATTAATTATTTAATTATAAACGACGTGTTACCATTAAAAAGCTTTTCGTTAGTATAATGTACATGAATGGTAATATTAATAAAACGTGTAATTATACTATGAATCCTTCATTAAAAGTAAAACAAAACATATATATCATATATATATGTGTATATATATATATATATATATATATATATATATATATATATATATATATATATATATATATATATATATATATATATATATATATATATGTATATATGTGTGTGTATATATATGGATATATATATATATATATATATATATATATATATATATATATATATATATATATATATATATATATATATATATATATATATATATAAGACACACTTTAAAGACAGGTTATAAGTAAAACAAAGTAAATTTAATTTTATAATAAATTTATTTATAGTATACTATGAATTTTTCAATAAAAATTTAATATAAAGTTCAATATACATTTAATATTATAAAAGTTCACTCGGAATTTATAAAAAACGACTAACAAATTAATTAAATTAATAAATTTTTGGGGATATTCGTATTTTGTAACTTAAATAAATAATTAATACAATAATTCACCATGTATTTTTTCAAAACGACTAACAAATTAAAATTTAATTAATAATTCTTAACCGCTTTTCATATATTATAATTTACGAGGAATAATTAATTATACAATAGTTCACTATTTATTTTTTAAAAACGATCAACCAATTAATATTTAATTAATACATATTTTTTATAAATTATAATTTAAACAAATAATTAATAGTCCAATACTTCACTATAATTTTTTAAAAACGATCATTAAATTAATAGTTAATCAAAACATTTTTAAGAGTGTTCGTATATTATAACTTAAATAAATAATTAATAATACAAAAGTTCAAAATGTATTTTTTAGAGATCTAATTTTTTAAATAAATTTAATTTTTGTTTGATGCATCAATATAATACATTTAATTAAAATATACTGAAAATATTATTATGCCAAGATATTAATTCTTTTTTAGATTACAATAATATCGGAATCAAAAAATTAAAAAACAAAATTAAATCGTGTATTACCAAAGTTTTGTAAATGATCGATGAATTAACCAAGGTCGCTTATCTTGTTTAATTCATCAATCATAAAAAAGACTTTGGTTGATTTATTTTTTAAATTAATATTAATTTTGTAGAAATATTGTTCGATGAAATTCCAGAAATGTTCACCGGCTACTGGATATTGTAGATTAAATATGTAAAAAATTTTGAAACATATATCTACAGCTCTTAATATATTATTAAATTTAAGTTTTACTTCATCAATATACAAGAAAAATTGTTGAAAGTTCGTAAAATCTGAACCTCCAACTGAAAGAATAAATGGCTGTATGTTTTCTCCTCGTTCTTTCAAAAAAGCAATATGATCCTCAATTTGTTGTATATTGCTGCCTATGAAAATGAAAGTTTCCTGCGAGTCCTTGATTGTGTACTTCATGGTGGTTTTGTTTCCATAGTGATCTTTCCTCAATATTTTTTGGGTCGGAACCAAAAATCCGTGAATGCACCATAATAATTGAACTATGGCTTCATCTAAAGATAACAGACGAGTAAATAAAAGAAGGTTTATGAATATAATATACTATTAATATGTATGTATGTATGAAGTGAAATTACGGAAAGTTTGAGTAATTGATTTTGAAACCAAGTACTAAAATTTCGGCAATTTCACATCATAAATTTTCTGGTTCATTAATTTTATTTTTTAATAACCAAAATAAAGTGCACCGCATTTCAATTATTAATATATGTACATTACACACCCTTTTCAAAATCTTCTTCTTTAATATTCCTAAGAATGTTACGAATTTCGGCTGATTTAATTCGGCTTTCGCCTTTTAAAAAACGTAATATCTTTTTAAAATTTGTAGGCCAGTTGTCTATGATGTCTACATTCCCAGGATGTAGAACTCTAAAGTCACTATCAATCTGCAAATTAAAAATAATTTAGAAAAATAAAAAATAGTGCCCTTTTTATTTAAAGGAGTCAGGAAATTGTACCCTAATCATTTATTATATTTTAATCCTGTTTTATTATTTTTTTAAGGAGGTTATCTATCTGCATAACAAATGCCAATTGATTGAATTGATTGTCCGGCCCCGTCACAGTACATGTTATACTGTTACATAGGTACTTACTAAAATTATATAACCTTATTTATGATTTTGAACTACAACGAATACATGGTTATAAAATTTCAATACATGGTTATATAATTTTTATCAAACATACCAATCGACTTCCAGATGATAGTTTGTACTGTGGCCACTTTTCAAAAACACCCTTCATGCCTAAATCCCCCGTCCGAATCTGAGTTAATCTGAACTGAGAGCAAGCTTGCCACAAAAGTTCAAAATCTTCCGTTGATAAATTGTCATATTTCAAACTTTTGATGCACTGTTCCGCATCCTCTTCCGGTTCTATACAAAACAAGAACAATATATCATGTTAAGGAATAGAGATTTATTTGAATTAGTTATATACTTACGTAGTTTAAAATTATTTGGACTACTCGCTACTGGTGGTGATTTTTTCGGCTTAAGCTTTCTATTGTTGCTCTTCAAATTGCAGTATTTTGCATATAATTTTCCTCTACTCCCTATTCTATAATACTCTTCTTTTTCACCTTTAAACATTTCGCAAATTTCACGCTCGAGGCGATAGCTGATCGCTAACGACATATGTGTATCATTGTCATCAAAATATTGCGCAATTATTTTAATAAGGGTGTTTCGATGAATAACCTCTAATTGGTGACTTTCGCTATAATAATCCTGTATTGATTGCCCATTGGGATTTTTCGTTAAAATTTCTTCCAACGTTATGGAGCATAGCTCACGTTTAGGATCTGTGGAAAAAGTTCGCGACGCAGGAGTTTTAAATTTTTCAGTTGATTTTGATGGATTTAAGTTAGACCAAACCGGTTGGCTAGTGGAGGGAATATTATTATTTGAGGATGTTGTTACACCTGGATGTGATGAATATTCATAGTAGGGCAATCCTAAACTATGACGCCAAACTTCCATATTCTTCTCGAACCGTATTATTTCCCCAATTTTCCAATTTTGTTTCGAAAATAACATTTTTATATGATGAGGTTTAGCGATTTTTAATGTTGATACATCGATTTCTTCGTTAAGAAAGACACTTGTTAAATTTTCATGGTTCCACAGTTTCATTAAATCTATCAATTCATTGTTTGTTTCTATTCCTATTCCTCTGATAGGTATGGTTTCTTCAACCATATCTGACACAATCGGTGGTGGTGGTTCATATGGAAACGTATATGAACTATTTAAATAGTCGTAAACAGGTAGTAGAGGTGAATTAATCATACGATATGACATTTTATCTGTAATTTAATAATGTTAATAGAAAAATTTTCAAATAATTGTAAAAAACTCGTCTTACAGTTGGGTAAGTTCAATAGCATATTCCTTTATTCTTATCATGTTTTGGCCTCTTGGTGTTTTATTGATAGTTAAAGGAGGCCCAATTATATCTTCAAAATTAATTATACAAAATTCCCCTAAATTTAAAGGGTCTATTTCAAAAGCTGTATAGTGTGGACGAAATAATATATTTCTTAAATGTTGACAAAAAAGTAATACTTTGTTGTTCAATTTTACTACAAGTACGATATTATATATATTGTAATCATTTACACATCTCGCAACATAATAACCTTTCCTGTAAATGATCCCATTATACTCAACTTTATTGTACATCTCGATTGCATAGTCATCAGGCAACTGTAATTTATTTCTGATGATATTTGCAAAGACACTTTCAATTTTATGTTTTAAGTGAATTTCAAAAATGTTCCTTTGCTCCATATTTAATATTTGATTAACAAATTTAAGTTGATACTTCTTTGCAATAGTAAGGCATATATTTCTTCGTGATGTTATTGTGTGAGCATAAATTTTAAATTGTTTGTGTTTGGCCTCAAATTTAAAACTCCAGAATTTCCTAAGTGGGCCCGATTTTTGTAATACAGTGGGGTAATGAGTTAAATTGTGGAATTTTGGTTTTAACGTATCGTTAAAAAGTTTTATGTATTGGGAATTGTGAAGCTCAATTTTTAATTTCAATGATGTTATCAAGTAATCTGTTATTTTAAACGATAAGACAAGATCTATTATCTCAATTAAAGTAATAAGAAACTTCCAAGCATCGTCCTCAACGGGAACCAAATCACCAATCATTAAGGGTAAGTACATAACGAATGTAAGCATTTCCCGTGCTGACATTTTAAAATGACTGTTCTTTAGATGTAATAATTTGATCTCTTTCGATTGGTTACCTATCTCAATTGGGCCGTACTCAAAATTTTGTTTTCTAGTATTGAGAGTTTCTAAAGTGAAATACTTCATTTCTTGTATGCAATAAAGAAGAATGTGAGATAGGTCATAATGGCAAACCCCTTCAAAAATATCATGCATGACATCTACAGCAAAATTATCCACCACGTGAAACGATTTTATTTGATTAAAGCAACTTTCAGTTAAAACTCCGGTTTGCTGTGAATTTTGTAAAATGATGTCATTGTTATAATTATCGCGAGTTCTCATAAGATCGGGATTTTCTACACACAAGTTAATTGATTCACTTTTAGTAACTTTACAGAATCGACAATATGAATTACTTGAAAAAGACTTGGTGAAACCAAGTGTAGAGTTTATTCCTAAATTGTCTCCTAAAAATAGTCCTAATATGAAATGAACATGATGACAACTTCCATCCTTTAATTTTAACGTGATACCACCTTGTTAAAGTTAGCCGAAAGTTTTCAGCCGAAAGATATAAAATGTCGGTAATGCAGATAGTGTCTTGGCTATATCAGCCGTAAGTTACCAGCCGACTTATTTCATCCGAAACATATTTTAAATAAAATGAAAAAATAACAAAACAACCTAGAAACCGGTATTTTCATGAAGTGAATTTATGGCTGAAAAAAGGCTCATTTTGGTTTGTCGCTGTTTACCATAGGAATTATACTTAAAATTTCATCAGAAAAGCTAAATATAAAATTAAAAAATTTGTATAAATTCAACCTTTAAAGTGTCATGTCTGGAAAGTATTTCAATTAATGTGCCTACCCAACAATTATCCCTAGAAAAATTATCAGGGCAAGTTTCATGTGGGAAGCCCGGGAAAATTCGTTTGAATGAAAAGCCCATATAAAATTGAAAAATTTGAATAAATTCAACCTTTAAAGTGTCATGTTTGGAAAGTATTTCAATTAGTGAGCGTTATCAACAATTATCCCTTTAAAAATTATCAAGGCAAGTTTCATGTGAGGAGCTCGGGAAAATTCGTTTGAAAGAAAAGCCCATATAAAATTAAAAAATTTGAATAAATTGAACCTTTAAAGTGTCATGTCTGGAAAGTATTTCAATTAATGTGCCTACCCAACAGTTATTTCTAGAAAAATTATCAGGGCAAGTTTCATGTGGGGAGCCCAAGAAAATTCGTTTGAATGAAAAGCCCATATAAAATTAAAAAATTTGTATAAATTCAACCTTTAAAGTGTCATGTCTGGAAAGCATTTCAAATTATGTGCCTACCCAACAGTTATTCCTAGAAAAATTATCAGGGCAAGTTTCATGTGGGGAGCTCGGGAAAATTGGTTTGAATGAAAAGCCCATGTAAAATTAAAAAAATTGTATAAATTGAACCTTTAAAGTGTCATGTTTGGAAAGTATTTCAAATTATGTGCCTACCCAACAGTTATTCCTAGAAAAATTATCAGGGCAAGTTTCATGTGGGGAGCTCGGGAAAATTGGTTTGAATGAAAAGCCCATGTAAAATTAAAAAAATTGTATAAATTGAACCTTTAAAGTGTCATGTCTGGAAAGTATTTCAATTTATGTGCCTACCCAACAGTTATTCCTAGAAAAATTATCAGGGCAAGTTTCATGTGGGGAGCTCGGAAAAATTGGTTTGAATGAAAAGCCCATGTAAAATTAAAAAAACTTTATAAATTGAACCTTTAAAGTGTCATGTCTGGAAAGTATTTCAAATTATGTGCCTACCCAACAGTTATTCCTAGAAAAATTATCAGGACAAGTTTCATGTGGGGAGCTCAGTAAAATTGGTTTGAATTAAAAGCCCATGTAAAATTAAAAAAATTGTATAAATTGAACCTTTAAAGTGTCATGTCTGGAAAGTATTTCAAATTATGTGCCTACCCAGCAGTTATTCCTAGAAAAATTATCAGGGCAAGTTTCATGTGGGGAGCTCGGGAAAATTGGTTTGAATGAAAAGCCCATGTAAAATTAAAAAAATTGTATAAATTGAACCTTTAAAATGTCATGTTTGGAAAGTATTTCAAATTATGTGCCTACCCAACAGTTATTCCTAGAAAAATTATCAGGGCAAGTTTCATGTGGGGAGCTCGGGAAAATTGGTTTGAATGAAAAGCCCATGTAAAATTTAAAAAATTGTATAAATTGAACCTTTCAAGTGTCATGTCTGGAAAGTATTTCAAATTATGTGCCTACCCAACAGTTATTCCTAGAAAAATTATCAGGGCAAGTTTCATGTGGGAAGCCCGGGAAAATTCGTTTGAATGAAAAGCCCATATAAAATTGAAAAATTTGAATAAATCCAACCTTTAAAGTGTCATGTTTGGAAAGTATTTCAATTAGTGAGCGTTATCAACAATTATCCCTTTAAAAATTATCAAGGCAAGTTTCATGTGAGGAGCTCGGGAAAATTCGTTTGAAAGAAAAGCCCATATAAAATTAAAAAATTTGAATAAATTGAACCTTTAAAGTGTCATGTCTGGAAAGTATTTCAATTAATGTGCCTACCCAACAGTTATTTCTAGAAAAATTATCAGGGCAAGTTTCATGTGGGGAGCCCAAGAAAATTCGTTTGAATGAAAAGCCCATATAAAATTAAAAAATTTGTATAAATTCAACCTTTAAAGTGTCATGTCTGGAAAGCATTTCAAATTATGTGCCTACCCAACAGTTATTCCTAGAAAAATTATCAGGGCAAGTTTCATGTGGGGAGCTCGGGAAAATTGGTTTGAATGAAAAGCCCATGTAAAATTAAAAAAATTGTATAAATTGAACCTTTAAAGTGTCATGTTTGGAAAGTATTTCAAATTATGTGCCTACCCAACAGTTATTCCTAGAAAAATTATCAGGGCAAGTTTCATGTGGGGAGCTCGGGAAAATTGGTTTGAATGAAAAGCCCATGTAAAATTAAAAAAATTGTATAAATTGAACCTTTAAAGTGTCATGTCTGGAAAGTATTTCAATTTATGTGCCTACCCAACAGTTATTCCTAGAAAAATTATCAGGGCAAGTTTCATGTGGGGAGCTCGGGAAAATTGGTTTGAATGAAAAGCCCATGTAAAATTAAAAAAACTTTATAAATTGAACCTTTAAAGTGTCATGTCTGGAAAGTATTTCAAATTATGTGCCTACCCAACAGTTATTCCTAGAAAAATTATCAGGACAAGTTTCATGTGGGGAGCTCAGTAAAATTGGTTTGAATTAAAAGCCCATGTAAAATTAAAAAAATTGTATAAATTGAACCTTTCAAGTGTCATGTCTGGAAAGTATTTCAAATTATGTGCCTACCCAACAGTTATTCCTAGAAAAATTATCAGGGCAAGTTTCATGTGGGGAGCTCGGAAAAATTCGTTCGAATGAAAAGACCATGTAAAATTAAAAAAATTGTATAAATTGAACCTTTAAAGTGTCATGTCTGGAAAGCATTTCAAATTATGTGCCTACCCAGCAGTTATTCCTAGAAAAATTATCAGGGCAAGTTTCATGTGGGGAGCTCGGGAAAATTGGTTTGAATGAAAAGCCCATGTAAAATTAAAAAAATTGTATAAATTGAACCTTTAAAATGTCATGTTTGGAAAGTATTTCAAATTATGTGCCTACCCAACAGTTATTCCTAGAAAAATTATCAGGGCAAGTTTCATGTGGGGAGCTCGGGAAAATTGGTTTGAATGAAAAGCCCATGTAAAATTTAAAAAATTGTATAAATTGAACCTTTAAAGTGTCATGTCTGGAAAGTATTTCAATTTATGTGCCTACCCAACAGTTATTCCTAGAAAAATTATCAGGGCAAGTTTCATGTGGGGAGCTCGGGAAAATTCGTTCGAATGAAAAACCCATGTAAAATTAAAAAAATTGTATAAATTGAACCTTTAAAGTGTCATGTCTGGAAAGCATTTCAAATTATGTGCCTACCCAACAGTTATTCCTAGAAAAATTATCAGGGCAAGTTTCATGTGGGGAGCTCGGGAAAATTGGTTTGAATAAAAAGCCCATGTAAAATTAAAAAAATTGTATAAATTGAACCTTTAAAGTGTCATGTCTGGAAAGTATTTCAATTTATGTGCCTACCCAGCAGTTATTCCTAGAAAAATTATCAGGGCAAGTTTCATGTGGGGAGCTCGGGAAAATTGGTTTGAATGAAAAGCCCATGTAAAATTAAAAAAATTGTATAAATTGAACCTTTAAAATGTCATGTTTGGAAAGTATTTCAAATTATGTGCCTACCCAACAGTTATTCCTAGAAAAATTATCAGGGCAAGTTTCATGTGGGGAGCTCGGGAAAATTGGTTTGAATGAAAATCCCATGTAAAATTAAAAAAATTGTATAAATTGAACCTTTAAAGTGTCATGTCTGGAAAGCATTTCAAATTATGTGCCTACCCAACAGTTATTCCTAGAAAAATTATCAGGGCAAGTTTCATGTGGGGAGCTCGGGAAAATTGGTTTGAATGAAAAGCCCATGTAAAATTAAAAAAATTGTATAAATTGAACCTTTCAAGTGTCATGTTTGGAAAGTATTTCAAATTATGTGCCTACCCAACAGTTATTCTTAGAAAAATTATCAGGGCAAGTTTCATGTGGGGAGCTCGGGAAAATTCGTTCGATTAAAAAGCCCATGTAAAATTAGAAAAATTGTATAAATTGAACCTTTAGAGTGTCATGTCTGGAAAGTATTTCAAATTATGTGCCTACCCAGCAGTTATTCCTAGAAAAATTATTAGGGCAAGTTTCATGTGGGGAGCTCGGGAAAATTGGTTTGAATGAAAAGCCCATGTAAAATTAAAAAAATTGTATAAATTGAACCTTTAAAGTGTCATGTCTGGAAAGTATTTCAATTTATGTGCCTACCCAACAGTTATTCCTAGAAAAATTATCAGGGCAAGTTTCATGTGGGGAGCTCGGGAAAATTCGTTCGAATGAAAAACCCATGTAAAATTAAAAAAATTGTATAAATTGAACCTTTAAAGTGTCATGTCTGGAAAGCATTTCAAATTATGTGCCTACCCAACAGTTATTCCTAGCAAAATTATCAGGGCAAGTTTCATGTGGGGAGCTCGGGAAAATTGGTTTGAATGAAAAGCCCATGTAAAATTAAAAAAATTGTATAAATTGAACCTTTAAAGTGTCATGTCTGGAAAGTATTTCAATTTATGTGCCTACCCAGCAGTTATTCCTAGAAAAATTATCAGGGCAAGTTTCATGTGGGGAGCTCGGGAAAATTGGTTTGAATGAAAAGCCCATGTAAAATTAAAAAAATTGTATAAATTGAACCTTTAAAGTGTCATGTCTGGAAAGTATTTCAAATTATGTGCCTACCCAGCAGTTATTTCTAGAAAAATTATCAGGGCAAGTTTCATGTGGGGAGCTCGGGAAAATTGGTTTGAATGAAAAGCCCATGTAAAATTAAAAAAATTGTATAAATTGAACCTTTAAAATGTCATGTTTGGAAAGTATTTCAAATTATGTGCCTACCCAACAGTTATTCCTAGAAAAATTATCAGGGCAAGTTTCATGTGGGGAGCTCGGGAAAATTGGTTTGAATGAAAAGCCCATGTAAAATTTAAAAAATTGTATAAATTGAACCTTTCAAGTGTCATGTCTGGAAAGCATTTCAAATTATGTGCCTACCCAACAGTTATTCCTAGAAAAATTATCAGGGCAAGTTTCATGTGGGGAGCTCGGGAAAATTCGTTCGAATGAAAACACCATGTAAAATTAAAAAAATTGTATAAATTGAACCTTTAAAGTGTCATGTCTGGAAAGTATTTCAATTTATGTGCCTACCCAACAGTTATTCCTAGAAAAATTATCAGGGCAAGTTTCATGTGGGGAGCTCGGGAAAATTCGTTCGAATGAAAAACCCATGTAAAATTAAAAAAATTGTATAAATTGAACCTTTAAAGTGTCATGTCTGGAAAGCATTTCAAATTATGTGCCTACCCAACAGTTATTCCTAGAAAAATTATCAGGGCAAGTTTCATGTGGGGAGCTCGGGAAAATTCGTTCGATTAAAAAGCCCATGTAAAATTAGAAAAATTGTATAAATTGAACCTTTAGAGTGTCATGTCTGGAAAGTATTTCAAATTATGTGCCTACCCAGCAGTTATTCCTAGAAAAATTATCAGGGCAAGTTTCATGTGGGGAGCTCGGGAAAATTGGTTTGAATGAAAAGCCCATGTAAAATTAAAAAAATTTTATAAATTCAACCTTTAAAGTGTCATGTCTGGAAAGTATTTCAAATTATGTGCCTACCCAGCAGTTATTCCTAGAAAAATTATCAGGGCAAGTTTCATGTGGGGAGCTCGGGAAAATTGGTTTGAATGAAAAGCCCATGTAAAATTAAAAAAATTGTATAAATTGAACCTTTAAAATGTCATGTTTGGAAAGTATTTCAAATTATGTGCCTACCCAACAGTTATTCCTAGAAAAATTATCAGGGCAAGTTTCATGTGGGGAGCTCGGGAAAATTGGTTTGAATGAAAAGCCCATGTAAAATTAAAAAAATTGTATAAATTGAACCTTTAAAGTGTCATGTCTGGAAAGTATTTCAAATTATGTGCCTACCCAACAGTTATTCCTAGAAAAATTATCAGGGCAAGTTTCATGTGGGGAGCTCGGGAAAATTCGTTCGAATGAAAAGCCCATGTAAAATTAAAAAAATTGTATAAATTGAACCTTTAAAGTGTCATGTCTGGAAAGCATTTCAAATTATGTGCCTACCCAACAGTTATTCCTAGAAAAATTATCAGGGCAAGTTTCATGTGGGGAGCTCGGGAAAATTGGTTTGAATGAAAAGCCCATGTAAAATTAAAAAAATTGTATAAATTGAACCTTTAAAGTGTCATGTCTGGAAAGTATTTCAATTTATGTGCCTACCCAGCAGTTATTCCTAGAAAAATTATCAGGGCAAGTTTCATGTGGGGAGCTCGGGAAAATTGGTTTGAATGAAAAGCCCATGTAAAATTAAAAAAATTGTATAAATTGAACCTTTAAAATGTCATGTTTGGAAAGTATTTCAAATTATGTGCCTACCCAACAGTTATTCCTAGAAAAATTATCAGGGCAAGTTTCATGTGGGGAGCTCGGGAAAATTGGTTTGAATGAAAATCCCATGTAAAATTAAAAAAATTGTATAAATTGAACCTTTAAAGTGTCATGTCTGGAAAGCATTTCAAATTATGTGCCTACCCAACAGTTATTGCTAGAAAAATTATCAGGGCAAGTTTCATGTGGGGAGCTCGGGAAAATTGGTTTGAATGAAAAGCCCATGTAAAATTAAAAAAATTGTATAAATTGAACCTTTCAAGTGTCATGTTTGGAAAGTATTTCAAATTATGTGCCTACCCAACAGTTATTCCTAGAAAAATTATCAGGGCAAGTTTCATGTGGGGAGCTCGGGAAAATTGGTTTGAATGAAAAGCCCATGTAAAATTAAAAAAATTGTATAAATTGAACCTTTCAAGTGTCATGTCTGGAAAGTATTTCAAATTATGTGCCTACCCAACAGTTATTCCTAGAAAAATTATCAGGGCAAGTTTCATGTGGGGAGCTCGGGAAAATTCGTTCGAATGAAAAACCCATGCAAAATTAAAAAAATTGTATAAATTGAACCTTTAAAGTGTCATGTCTGGAAAGTATTTCAAATTATGTGCCCACCCAGCAGTTATTCCTAGAAAAATTATTGGGGCAAGTTTCATGTGGGGAGCTCGGGAAAATTGGTTTGAATGAGAAGCCCATGTAAAATTAAAAAAATTGTATAAATTGAACCTTTAAAGTGTCATGTCTGGAAAGTATTTCAATTTATGTGCCTACCCAACAGTTATTCCTAGAAAAATTATCAGGGCAAGTTTCATGTGGGGAGCTCGGGAAAATTCGTTCGAATGAAAAACCCATGCAAAATTAAAAAAATTGTATAAATTGAACCTTTAAAGTGTCATGTCTGGAAAGCATTTCAAATTATGTGCCTACCCAACAGTTATTCCTAGAAAAATTATCAGGGCAAGTTTCATGTGGGGAGCTCGGGAAAATTGGTTTGAATGAAAAGCCCATGTAAAATTAAAAAAATTGTATAAATTGAACCTTTAAAATGTCATGTTTGGAAAGTATTTCAAATTATGTGCCTACCCAACAGTTATTCCTAGAAAAATTATCAGGGCAAGTTTCATGTGGGGAGCTCGGGAAAATTGGTTTGAATGAAAATCCCATGTAAAATTAAAAAAATTGTATAAATTGAACCTTTAAAATGTCATGTTTGGAAAGTATTTCAAATTATGTGCCTACCCAACAGTTATTCCTAGAAAAATTATCAGGGCAAGTTTCATGTGGGGAGCTCGGGAAAATTGGTTTGAATGAAAAGCCCATGTAAAATTAAAAAAATTGTATAAATTGAACCTTTCAAGTGTCATGTCTGGAAAGTATTTCAAATTATGTGCCTACCCAACAGTTATTCCTAGAAAAATTATCAGGGCAAGTTTCATGTGGGGAGCTCGGGAAAATTCGTTCGAATGAAAAACCCATGCAAAATTAAAAAAATTGTATAAATTGAACCTTTAAAGTGTCATGTCTGGAAAGTATTTCAAATTATGTGCCTACCCAGCAGTTATTCCTAGAAAAATTATTGGGGCAAGTTTCATGTGGGGAGCTCGGGAAAATTGGTTTGAATGAGAAGCCCATGTAAAATTAAAAAAATTGTATAAATTGAACCTTTAAAGTGTCATGTCTGGAAAGTATTTCAATTTATGTGCCTACCCAACAGTTATTCCTAGAAAAATTATCAGGGCAAGTTTCATGTGGGGAGCTCGGGAAAATTCGTTCGAATGAAAAACCCATCCAAAATTAAAAAAATTGTATAAATTGAACCTTTAAAGTGTCATGTCTGGAAAGCATTTCAAATTATGTGCCTACCCAACAGTTATTCCTAGAAAAATTATCAGGGCAAGTTTCATGTGGGGATCTCGGGAAAATTGGTTTGAATGAAAAGCCCATGTAAAATTAAAAAAATTGTATAAATTGAACCTTTAAAGTGTCATGTCTGGAAAGTATTTCAAATTATGTGCCTACCCAATAGTTATTCCTAGAAAAATTATCAGGGCAAGTTTCATGTGGGGAGCTCGGGAAAATTGGTTTGAATGAAAAGCCCATGTAAAATTAAAAAAATTGTATAAAATGAAACTTTAAAGTGTCATATCTGGAAAGTATTTCAAATTATGTGCCTACCCAACAGTTATTCCTAGAAAAATTATCAGGACAAGTTTCATGTGGGGAGCTCAGTAAAATTGGTTTGAATGAAAAGCCCATATAAAATTAAAAAAATTGTATAAATTGAACCTTTAAAGTGTCATGTCTGGAAAGTATTTCAAATTATGTGCCTACCCAACAGTTATTCTTAGAAAAATTATCAGGGCAAGTTTCATGTGGGGAGCTCGGGAAAATTGGTTTGAATTAGAAGCCCATGTAAAATTAAAAAATTGTATAAATTGAACCTTTAATGTGTCATGTCTGGAAAGTATTTCAATTTATGTGCCTACCCAACAGTTATTCCTAGAAAAATTATCAGGGCAAGTTTCATGTGGGGAGCTCGGGAAAATTCGTTCGAATGAAAAACCCATGCAAAATTAAAAAAATTGTATAAATTGAACCTTTAAAGTGTCATGTCTGGAAAGTATTTCAAATTATGTGCCTACCCAACAGTTATTCCTAGAAAAATTATCAGGGCAAGTTTCATGTGGGGAGCTCGGGAAAATTGGTTTGAATGAAAAGCCCATGTAAAATTAAAAAAATTGTATAAATTGAACCTTTAAAGTGTCATGTCTGGAAAGTATTTCAAATTATGTGCCTACCCAACAGTTATTCCTAGAAAAATTATCAGGGCAAGTTTCATGTGGGGAGCTCGGGAAAATTGGTTTGAATGAAAAGCCCATGTAAAATTAAAAAAATTGTATAAATTGAACCTTTAAAGTGTCATGTCTGGAAAGTATTTCAATTTATGTGCCTACCCAACAGTTATTCCTAGAAAAATTATCAGGGCAAGTTTCATGTGGGGAGCTCGAGAAAATTGGTTTGAATGAAAAGCCCATGTAAAATTAAAAAAATTGTATAAATTGAACCTTTAAAGTGTCATGTCTGGAAAGTATTTCAAATTATGTGCCTACCCAACAGTTATTCCTAGAAAAATTATCAGGGCAAGTTTCATGTGGGGAGCTCGGGAAAATTGGTTTGAATGAAAAGCCCATGTAAAATTAAAAAAATTGTATAAAATGAAACTTTAAAGTGTCATATCTGGAAAGTATTTCAAATTATGTGCCTACCCAACAGTTATTCCTAGAAAAATTATCAGGACAAGTTTCATGTGGGGAGCTCAGTAAAATTGGTTTGAATGAAAAGCCCATATAAAATTAAAAAAATTGTATAAATTGAACCTTTAAAGTATCATGTCTGGAAAGTATTTCAAATTATGTGCCTACCCAACAGTTATTCCTAGAAAAATTATCAGGACAAGTTTCTTGTGGGGAGCTCGGGAAAATTGGTTTGAATGAAAAGCCCATGTAAAATTAAAAAAATTGTATAAATTGAACCTTTAAAGTGTCATGTCTGGAAAGTATTTCAATTATTGTGCCTACCCAGCAGTTATTCCTGCAAAAATTATCAGGACAAGTTTCATGTGGGGAGCTCGGGAAAATTGGTTTGAATGAAAAGCCCATGTAAAATTAAAAAAATTATATAAATTGAACCTTTAAAGTGTCATGTCTGGAAAGTATTTCAAATTATGTGCCTACCCAACAGTTATTCCTAGAAAAATTATCAGGGCAAGTTTCATGTGGGGAGCTCGGGAAAATTCGTTCGAATGAAAAACCCATGCAAAATTAAAAAAATTGTATAAATTGAACCTTTAAAGTGTCATGTCTGGAAAGTATTTCAAATTATGTGCCCACCCAGCAGTTATTCCTTGAAAAATTATTGGGGCAAGTTTCATGTGGGGAGCTCGGGAAAATTGGTTTGAATGAGAAGCCCATGTAAAATTAAAAAAATTGTATAAATTGAACCTTTAAAGTGTCATGTCTGGAAAGTATTTCAATTTATGTGCCTACCCAACAGTTATTCCTAGAAAAATTATCAGGGCAAGTTTCATGTGGGGAGCTCGGGAAAATTCGTTCGAATGAAAAACCCATGCAAAATTAAAAAAATTGTATAAATTGAACCTTTAAAGTGTCATGTCTGGAAAGCATTTCAAATTATGTGCCTACCCAACAGTTATTCCTAGAAAAATTATCAGGGCAAGTTTCATGTGGGGAGCTCGGGAAAATTGGTTTGAATGAAAAGCCCATGTAAAATTAAAAAAATTGTATAAATTGAACCTTTAAAATGTCATGTTTGGAAAGTATTTCAAATTATGTGCCTACCCAACAGTTATTCCTAGAAAAATTATCAGGGCAAGTTTCATGTGGGGAGCTCGGGAAAATTGGTTTGAATGAAAATCCCATGTAAAATTAAAAAAATTGTATAAATTGAACCTTTAAAATGTCATGTTTGGAAAGTATTTCAAATTATGTGCCTACCCAACAGTTATCCCTAGAAAAATTATCAGGGCAAGTTTCATGTGGGGAGCTCGGGAAAATTGGTTTGAATGAAAAGCCCATGTAAAATTAAAAAAATTGTATAAATTGAACCTTTCAAGTGTCATGTCTGGAAAGTATTTCAAATTATGTGCCTACCCAACAGTTATTCCTAGAAAAATTATCAGGGCAAGTTTCATGTGGGGAGCTCGGGAAAATTCGTTCGAATGAAAAACCCATGCAAAATTAAAAAAATTGTATAAATTGAACCTTTAAAGTGTCATGTCTGGAAAGTATTTCAAATTATGTGCCTACCCAGCAGTTATTCCTAGAAAAATTATTGGGGCAAGTTTCATGTGGGGAGCTCGGGAAAATTGGTTTGAATGAGAAGCCCATGTAAAATTAAAAAAATTGTATAAATTGAACCTTTCAAGTGTCATGTCTGGAAAGTATTTCAAATTATGTGCCTACCCAACAGTTATTCCTAGAAAAATTATCAGGGCAAGTTTCATGTGGGGAGCTCGGGAAAATTCGTTCGAATGAAAAACCCATGCAAAATTAAAAAAATTGTATAAATTGAACCTTTAAAGTGTCATGTCTGGAAAGTATTTCAAATTATGTGCCTACCCAACAGTTATTCTTAGAAAAACTATCAGGGCAAGTTTCATGTGGGGAGCTCGGGAAAATTGGTTTGAATTAGAAGCCCATGTAAAATTAAAAAAATGTATAAATTGAACCTTTAATGTGTCATGTCTGGAAAGTATTTCAATTTATGTGCCTACCCAACAGTTATTCCTAGAAAAATTATCAGGGCAAGTTTCATGTGGGGAGCTCGGGAAAATTCGTTCGAATGAAAAACCCATGCAAAATTAAAAAAATTGTATAAATTGAACCTTTAAAGTGTCATGTCTGGAAAGTATTTCAAATTATGTGCCTACCCAACAGTTATTCCTAGAAAAATTATCAGGGCAAGTTTCATGTGGGGAGCTCGGGAAAATTGGTTTGAATGAAAAGCCCATGTAAAATTAAAAAAATTGTATAAATTGAACCTTTAAAGTGTCATGTCTGGAAAGTATTTCAAATTATGTGCCTACCCAACAGTTATTCCTAGAAAAATTATCAGGGCAAGTTTCATGTGGGGAGCTCGGGAAAATTGGTTTGAATGAAAAGCCCATGTAAAATTAAAAAAATTTTATAAATTGAACCTTTAAAGTGTCATGTCTGGAAAGTATTTCAATTTATGTGCCTACCCAACAGTTATTCCTAGAAAAATTATCAGGGCAAGTTTCATGTGGGGAGCTCGAGAAAATTGGTTTGAATGAAAAGCCCATGTAAAATTAAAAAAATTGTATAAATTGAACCTTTAAAGTGTCATGTCTGGAAAGTATTTCAAATTATGTGCCTACCCAACAGTTATTCCTAGAAAAATTATCAGGGCAAGTTTCATGTGGGGAGCTCGGGAAAATTGGTTTGAATGAAAAGCCCATGTAAAATTAAAAAAATTGTATAAAATGAAACTTTAAAGTGTCATATCTGGAAAGTATTTCAAATTATGTGCCTACCCAACAGTTATTCCTAGAAAAATTATCAGGACAAGTTTCATGTGGGGAGCTCAGTAAAATTGGTTTGAATGAAAAGCCCATATAAAATTAAAAAAATTGTATAAATTGAACCTTTAAAGTATCATGTCTGGAAAGTATTTCAAATTATGTGCCTACCCAACAGTTATTCCTAGAAAAATTATCAGGACAAGTTTCTTGTGGGGAGCTCGGGAAAATTGGTTTGAATGAAAAGCCCATGTAAAATTAAAAAAATTGTATAAATTGAACCTTTAAAGTGTCATGTCTGGAAAGTATTTCAATTATTGTGCCTACCCAGCAGTTATTCCTGCAAAAATTATCAGGACAAGTTTCATGTGGGGAGCTCGGGAAAATTGGTTTGAATGAAAAGCCCATGTAAAATTAAAAAAATTGTATAAATTGAACCTTTAAAGTGTCATGTCTGGAAAGTATTTCAAATTATGTGCCTACCCAACAGTTATTCCTAGAAAAATTATCAGGGCAAGTTTCATGTGGGGAGCTCGGGAAAATTGGTTTGAATGAAAAGCCCATGTAAAATTAAAAAAATTGTATAAATTGAACCTTTAAAGTGTCATGTCTGGAAAGTATTTCAAATTATGTGCCTACCCAACAGTTATTCCTAGAAAAATTATCAGGGCAAGTTTCATGTGGGGAGCTCGGGAAAATTCGTTCGAATGAAAAGCCCATGTAAAATTAGAAAAATTGCGACTCCTACCTGCCTCGCCCAGGGAGTCTTCGTGTTAACGCTTATTCAGAACAATATATTGGGACCATCCTTTTTCCGCTAAAACAACCTCTTTTGAATATTCATCGCGGCTTAAAATTCTTGTTGTTCGTTCCATTATAAACTTAACAGTAGGGTAAAATGAAATTAAGTAGAATAATTTATCAGGAGTATGAAAAATAAACTTTACTGATCAAATCCACGATAATTTTCATTTTTGTTGCTTTATTGAAAAACAAAAACATCTAGAAACAATAGGGGCCTCTTGCTTCTAAGCATACTATCCAATTCAATTACAATTAAAATCTTTTGTAATTAAAAGTTACAGTCATAAAATCTTTGGTGTGTTAATTTTGCAGACACACTGGTCTAAATGAAATTCTAATTTTCCTTTCATAATTCACTAATGAATATTTTTCATGTATGTATGTACATATGTATATTAAAATATACTGCTCGAAGTGTAGTATATTTTTAATATATGTACATACATACATGTATTAGTAACTATAGTTCTGTTTAACGGTAACGATAAAATTGTGGTTTAACAGTTGTTGTCCTAAAATTGTATTCTTTAACGCTTGTTAAATATAACTGCAATAATTGGAAGCACCCTGTATACATATAACTTGACACATTTTACAAATATAATTACTCAAAGTGCATCTATCGAAGAAGTAATACTGTAATAAACCAAAAAAAAAACAATTTGTTTTGTGTGTTTTATTTCTCTGTCTATTCTGCTTCTTCTAATTCTAAAAGTAATTGATTACGGTAAATTTACTCACAATAAATATACATACATAGATTAGGCAGTAAAATTAATTTTTTTTAAAAGGAACTCTTTTTACATTTAAATTTAACGAAAAATTACAAAATGTACAAGAATTAGAGAATTTGAACATAACAAATACAAATAAAATATTTTCTGGGAATTCTCTTCATATTCTGTTTCAATTTTTTCTGCCACTGTGAATTCTGATAATTCGATTGTGTATTTATAAATTACAGTGTATATTTATAAATTACAGTAAATAATAATTAGCAAAAATAATTCTATAATTATTCTAACTACCTAACTTGAAATACATAATATTTGTTTTAGTAATTATTTTTAGTTTAGCAGGTTTAAATCGTATTTTTACGTCACTTTCTGTACATTATTTGCATGCAAATTAATACTATTTCACTTCTATTTTTAATTGCAATTGGTTTGTTAAATTAATCAATATGCCGATCGATTCATTTACTATAGATTCGAACAATATATCGGTCCTTGCGGAAGCGATTGCTGAAAATGTTTCCTTTTTCAAAGATATAAAGTTTGGCTCTTCGAATGTTAATTCATTATTTTATAAAGTATGTCAATATATTCTTGGTCTTAAGTGTACCGATTCTAACAGATTGAAATTAAAGAGATTTTTTGAACAAAATAATGAATTTCGCGATATGATCACACTAAAGCTTGAATCTAATCTTGGAGATCAACCGATTAATAGCACCAATGAAATTAATAATACATACAATTCATATGATTTGATAAATGTCAAGCAACCAGCAGTAAATTCTGTTCAGGAAAAAATTAATATTATTAGTGTAGATATATTAAATAGTGAACATAAATACACTTATTGCTTTACTGGAAATGATTCCATTAAGCTTTTAGATAATAATGTTTCAGAAGCCTCTCAAAATAATAGTAGTAATAGTCGCTTCACTCAAAATGATCACTTACAGGAAATCTCAGAAAATAATTATCATGACTTTTCCGATATAAGTGATTTTGAAGAAATGAAATTTCCTGTTAAGAAATATGCGAAGAAAGCTGAGTTAGTCAAATCTAGTCGAAGAAAAGTTTTTTTAAATACGAAGAACACTATTGAATTTTCACAGATTGAATGGGAAACCCAAATTTTTATTGAATCTAAAGAAAAATTGATAACCGATTCATATATGGATGCGCTAAGATCCAAATTTTTCATGTTTTTTCCTTGCATCATTAATGTAAGAGATACCAAGGTAACTAATACAGCTATAATTATTTATACACGTAAATGCTCGCACCACTCATGCCCAAGATTTTATAAATTTATTCATCAGCGAAAATCTCACCAAAAAATATTTTCTATTCAGTTATACGGCGGTGAAATTTATCATACTGAACAGTTAACATCTCAGCTGAAAGGAAAAAGTAGAGAAGCTATTAGAGAAAGGTTATCAATCAGGTATGCAACCGATCTTCAAAATGAACTACAAAATGAATGCAATTTGGAACTAAAATCTAAAGGAAATCTTGGCAATTACAAAGGTCTTACTGTGCTTAATGTTGCGCGTTCGGAAGCACTCTCATCATTAGATGATGATCGGGACGATATTAAAGACCTTTTGAAAAAAATGGACAAAGAAAATTCATGTTTACGATTTTTAATGATTAGGCCTTTTACGGTTTATTCATTGTCAAAGGACCAAATAAAAATACTCTCCAAATTAATGAATAAAAACATTTCCATCATAGCTCACATAGATGCAACTGGGTCTGTTGTCCGTAAGCCACAAGGAGTAGAAAATCAGATCTTCTATTATGCAGGAGTGGTAAATGTTAAAAATATAGATGGTAAAACTGGGATCAATTTTCCATTTATGGAAATGATAACCAGTTTGCAAACATCGTTTAACATACGAATATTTTTGGAATTTTTCAAAAACGAATTCCAAAAAAATTCGAACATAGCTTGGCCTATATTCCACCATGTAGTTTCAGACTTTAGTCGTGCCATAATTAATGCACTTTCTGTGGGATGGAATAATTTAGAAATATTTAAATATATTAATTTAACCCATGAATGGCTGAACGGTAACAAATTGCAGGAGTTTGATTCATTTGTGCACATACACTTATGCTATGCCCACTTAAAAAAAAATTTTAGTCGTGTTATCAACAAACATTTTAACCAAAATAACGATTCTTTATGCATTAAATTAAAAATTCTTGGATGCTTAGATGCAATGATGCACGAAACTGACTATTCAAATATTAAAAAAATATGGAGTATATTGTTTAGTATCTGTGATGAAAAGGATGCAATAGTTGCTGAAACCTTAGTTATAGAATTAGCCATAATGTTGGAAGAAAAGAATTTTCACGAGCCCAAGGATGCAGGACCTGATGCTGATGACTTTTCTGTTGATGGAAGGTTTAACGAAAACAGTGATTCAAAAATTACAGCATTATACAGAACCAGCAAGTATTTCAGTGATTTTGCTGCGATATCAATATTTAAACAAGATGCGAACTCCGAAGGCATCACCAATATATTTTACCGTCCCAAATTTTTGAATGAAATTTTGAAAGATTTTATACCTTTTCTCCCATTATGGGCACCAATTCTAAGGCATTTAGACAAACGAGATTTACCCGCGTTACATTTTACGAATGCTGCAGTTGAGAGTTATTTTGGAGAAATCAAAAATAATATCGACAAGAATGCAGTAAGAATAGGAAAACGACCTCTTAAAGCCGGCAGATTTTTAGAATTTACTAGAACATCAATTAATCATAAAATCTATGGAATTTTTAACGAGTTCCCAAGATCAGGATTTACTAATAAAAAAGGCAGAAAACGAAAGCATTCTCATGGTCCCGACGAAATTGATCCTGTTGAGAATTGGCGGCACTCAACCAAAAGTTCTGCTATGAAGCATTTTTCAAATTTATCGTCGTGTCGAAATTCGCCGGTAAGTCATTGTTCTGAGGATACAATTAAAGGAAATGACCATGACAATCGTAACAAAAAATTTTCAAACAATTTATTAAAAGATGTTAAACATTATTATAAACAATACATAACAGGTGATACGTACGTTAATTATGTGGTGGGGCAAATCAATAATAAAACTATAAATTTTGATAGTTTTAATTCCTTGACTGGAAACAACTGGGTCGAAAATGAAATTTCTGACATTTGGCTGCAACTTGTCGCAAGAGATTTTACAGATTGCCAAGTCGAATCGTACAGTTTTTGTTCAATACTCTTTTTTTCTAATAATTCATCAGAAGATTTAGAAAAAATTGCAAGCAATTTTAAATTACAAAAACCATATCTGATAATGCCGATTTTCGATGAAAATAAGCGGCATTTCCATTTGGTGGTCGTAAATTGCAATAAAGGTCACTACATTGTGTTTGATTCTATCAAACTTGATGCAGATATGAAGATAAGTGCAAAATTATATCACGAAAGATGTTTTCATAGCTTTTTAAAATTTGTGGGCTATTACAATAAAATGGAGAAAACCAAATATTTCCCAGAAAAATTAAAACCATTTTATTTTTCAGATTGCTATAAGCAAACCGGAAATAATGATTGTGGAGTATATATGTTGATTCATGCAGAAGCTTACATGAAGAATAAATGTATTCCAAAAAATGTTCACATTAATATTTCGAACAAGAGGAAACAAATACAAACTGATATTTTGAAAAACAGCGCATGTATGCAAGATCTGTGTCTAATGTGTGGCAAAAACGTTAATTTAACCGGAAATTCCATTAGATGTTCAAAATGTCAGAGATACATGCATGATATTGAAGTGGGAGTTGATGTTAATGACTTCCATATGACAGACGCATTCTATTGCCCACTTTGCTCGTAAATGAATTTATTACAAATTTAAGTTTTAAATAATTAAAAAAAAATCAAAAAAACAAAAAAATCAAAAAAAAAAAAAAAAAATTAAAAAAAAATGAAAAAAAATAAAAACAAAAAAAAAATAAGAAAAAATTAAAAATATATAAAAAAAATAAGGGTCCAAAGTTTTCATGACACTTTAAAGGTTGAATTTATACAATTTTTTTAATTTTATATGGGCTTTTCATTCAAACAAATTTTCCCGGGCTCCCCACATGAAACTTGCCCTGATAATTTTTCTAGGAATAACTGTTGGGTAGGCACATAAATTGAAATACTTTCCAGACATGACACTTTAAAGGTTCAATTTATACAATTTTTTTAATTTTGCATGGGTTTTTCATTCGAACGAATTTTCCCGAGCTCCCCACATGAAACTTGCCCTGATAATTTTTCTAGGAATAACTGCTGGGTAGGCACATAAATTGAAATACTTTCCAGACATGACACTTTAAAGGTTCAATTTATACAATTTTTTTAATTTTACATGGGCTTTTCATTCAAACCAATTTTCCCGAGCTCCCCACATGAAACTTGCCCTGATAATTTTTCTAGGAATAACTGTTGGGTAGGCACATAAATTGAAACACTTTCCAGACATGACACTTTAAAGGTTCAATTTATACAATTTTTTTAATTTTACATGGGCTTTTCATTCAAACCAATTTTCCCGAGCTCCCCACATGAAACTTGCCCTGATAATTTTTCTAGGAATAACTGTTGGGTAGGCACATAATTTGAAATACTTTCCAAACATGACACTTTAAAGGTTCAATTTATACAATTTTTTTAATTTTACATGGGCTTTTCATTCAAACCAATTTTCCCGAGCTCCCCACATGAAACTTGCCCTGATAATTTTTCTAGGAATAACTGTTGGGTAGGCACATAATTTGAAATACTTTCCAAACATGACACTTTAAAGGTTCAATTTATACAATTTTTTTAATTTTACATGGGCTTTTCATTCAAACCAATTTTCCCGAGCTCCCCACATGAAACTTGCCCTGATAATTTTTCTAGGAATAACTGTTGGGTAGGCACATAAATTGAAATACTTTCCAGACATGACACTTTAAAGGTTCAATTTATACAATTTTTTTAATTTTACATGGGCTTTTCATTCAAACCAATTTTCCCGAGCTCCCCACATGAAACTTGCCCTGATAA
Source organism: Tipula vernalis (assembly GCA_958295665.1). Taxonomy (NCBI): domain Eukaryota; kingdom Metazoa; phylum Arthropoda; class Insecta; order Diptera; family Tipulidae; genus Tipula; species Tipula vernalis. Next base: position 211,213,815 of record OY282558.1, on the reverse strand, counting down.
TTTTTCTAGGAATAACTGTTGGGTAGGCACATAATTTGAAATACTTTCCAAACATGACACTTTAAAGGTTCAATTTATACAATTTTTTTAATTTTACATGGGCTTTTCATTCAAACCAATTTTCCCGAGCTCCCCACATGAAACTTGCCCTGATAATTTTTCTAGGAATAACTGTTGGGTAGGCACATAAATTGAAATACTTTCCAGACATGACACTTTAAAGGTTCAATTTATACAATTTTTTTAATTTTACATGGGCTTTTCATTCAAACCAATTTTCCCGAGCTCCCCACATGAAACTTGCCCTGATAATTTTTCTAGGAATAACTGTTGGGTAGGCACATAATTTGAAATACTTTCCAAACATGACACTTTAAAGGTTCAATTTATACAATTTTTTTAATTTTACATGGGCTTTTCATTCAAACCAATTTTCCCGAGCTCCCCACATGAAACTTGCCCTGATAATTTTCTAGGAATAACTGTTGGGTAGGCACATAATTTGAAATGCTTTCCAGACATGACACTTTAAAGGTTCAATTTATACAATTTTTTTAATTTTACATGGGTTTTTCATTCGAACGAATTTTCCCGAGCTCCCCACATGAAACTTGCCCTGATAATTTTTCTAGGAATAACTGTTGGGTAGGCACATAAATTGAAATACTTTTCAGACATGACACTTTAAAGGTTGAATTTATTCAAATTTTTTAATTTTATATGGGCTTTTCATTCAAAGGAATTTTCCCGGGCTCACATGAAACTTGCCCTGATAATTTTTCTAGGAATAACTGTTGATTAGGCACACTTATTGAAATACTTTCCAGACATGACACTTTAAAGGTTGAATTTATACAATTTTTTTAATTTTATATTTAGCTTTTCTGATTAAATTTTAAGTTTAATACACACAGGTAAACAGTGACAAATCAAAATGAGCCTTTTTTCAGTCGTAAATTCACTTCATGAAAATACCAGTTTCTAGGTTGTTTTGTTAATTTTTCATTTTATTTAAAATATGTTTCGGCTGAAATATGTCGGCTGGTAACTTTCGGCTGATATAGCCAAGACACTATCTGCATTACCGACATTTTATATCTTTCGGCTGAAAACTTTCGGCTAACTTTAATAGTATCGTGATACCTTCCTCTTCAAGAAATTTCATTTCTTCTATTAGAGGTTGCAAACATTTTTGATTTCCAAATTTTTTTAGATCTTGCGATTTTATTACACAGGCTAAATAAATATTCTCTAATTTTGATTGATGCGACTGTAGGCAAGTAAATGAATAGTAAAAATTACAAATTGAATGAGTAATTGCGTGAGATCCAAGTGGGTTATTAATTTCTAGATCATCGGCATATAAAAAATAAGGTATTAATATTTTTCCCGGCAGCGATTTGCATTTTTCCTTCCAAAGTGAGCCTTGTATAAAATTTTCGAAATGACCATTATTTCGACTTAGGTAATTCATGTTATCAAGCATTTCCTCAAATATTTTATCTTGTTCAAAAAGCAAACGAAATTGTAAACGTAATGGTAGAAATGAAGCTTTTACAGTGTTTTCACCATATATTAATTCTCCTTTACTGAAAGTTGGATTAAGATCATTGCTAATTATAAAATCATTCACATCGTCTATATAGCCTGAACGATTAAGATTTTGAAATAAACTGTAATCTGTATCACAATTTCTAAACGGATTCGCACAGTCATTCAATATGTTGATAAATTTATTGTAAAATTCAGAGGTGGATTCCAAATGTTTATTGGCCAGTGCACGAAAAACATTAAATAATGGGTTAATTATTAACGACTGTAACTTACTCTGAACTTGGAAAACGTCTTTGCGAGTAAAGTTATTGTTCGCATGCAAACTTAATGAAAATTTTAAAGTATTATCGAAAAATGTTTCTAAATAATTCTCGAGATTAATTTCATCTTTATTACTATTTGGAATTTCACATTCAACATTCGAACATTCTAAGTCATTCAACTGCGAGCCTTGCATACTTAAGGAGTCAATTAAATGATTTGGCGAAACTTGAGCTTTAAAATTTTGTGTTGGTTGTTCCGAAACATCGTTCTTAAAATGAAGTCTTAGTATATGTCTCTTATAACTTGGAAAATAATTAAAAACTTGCCGACAAGAATTATCAAAACAGCGAAAATTACTATTGGTTTTTAAACCTTCTTCTTCTTTTAAATGATATGCCAGTTCATTAAAAGTTTGAAAATTTTGTGTGCAAATGAAACAGTTCATTATAATTTTCATATAATTTCCAAGACTAAAAAATTCTGTACGACCAAACCCTGCAAAATAATTGTATAGAAATATGAATTAGATTCTTTTGCGAAATATCCGAATAACAAAATAAAATAAAATCAGCGATATATAAAATAAAACTCGAGCAACTACTTTTTTTATTTAGTTAGGTTTTTGTAAAATATTAAATAAAAAAACAGTTACATTGCTAACTATCACTAACAATATGCTACCGCCATATTGGATTCACCACATTTCATGTTGATTTTCACTAACAAAAATGTTTACCACACAAACGTTTCCAAATACGATGATGAAATTCTCAACAAATCTAATGATAATAAAATGCTCTTTAAAATTGAAAAGCACTTAAAAAACAAAATCGTTTGATCTTATACAGAATATCCAACGTTAATCAGGAATTCAAGAAACAACCCATCGCATTGAAACGTTTGTGTGCTTAAAATTTTAAAATTAAACTCGAGCAACTACTTTTTTTATTTAGTTAGGTTTTTGTAAAACATTATATAAAAAAACAGTTACATTGCTAACTATCACTAACAATATGCTACCGCCATATTGGATTCACCACTTTTTATGTTGATTTTCACTAACAAAAATGTTTACCACACAAACGTTTCCAAATACGATGATCAAATCAAATAAAAAACTATTAAACGTATTAAAAAAACAAGATCACTTACTAATTTGTTTAATGCACTTTAATTATTATTGCACATATATTTAAACATTGTATATTCACTCACGGTAAAGGACAACGAACAAGTAAAATATTTTTTTTTGTTTATAGCGAATTAGCGAGCCGAAATTTTATTTTTTTCGTTTTTGTCGTTTCCACAGCCGTGTTCAAAATTTTCAAAACAAAAAATTATTATTCAGAATGCAAAAACAAAGTTAGATAATGTAAAATAGGTTATATGTATGGATATATAATTTGGAGGATTATTTAAAAAAAAAATTATTTAATAATGGTATTCTTAATATATTACGATTATAATTATTTTTATTTAAATTACATATAATAAAAGACATATAGATAATTTAATCCCATTGGAAAAATATTTAGGTTCACCCGGTAATATCTCTCAATATTTTACACGTTATTTTCGTAATACGTATACGGTAAGAACGGTAACTATTATATTTATTATGCCATACTATCACTCTCTTTCTCTCTCTCTTACCATTCGATATTATAAAGAGAATTGGTTTGTTGTACGTCCACCCAAAATATGGGTGGTTTATATGGGTATAGAAAACGGGATAACACAAAGATTATAATTCCGCACTTAGCTATTTCTAAACCGATTACTATCAAATTTGGCATCTGCGATGGAATTTGAATATGAAATTAATTTTTAATTTAATTTATGGAATTGGGACAAACGTATAATTCTGAGCTTGGCTATTTCTTAACCGATTACTATGAAATTCCACACCTGCGATGGAATTGGAATATAAAATAAATTTTTGATTGAATTTATGTAATTGTGACAAATTCATAGGTCCAAGCTTGGCTATTTCTTAACCGATTACTATCAAATTCCACACCTGCGATGGAATTGGAATATGAAATAAATTTTTTATTCCATTTATGTAATTGTGACAAATTCATAGGTCCAAGCTTGGCTATTTCTTAACCGATTACTATCAAATTCCACACCTGCGATGGAATTGGAATATGAAATAAATTTTTGATTGGATTTATGTAATTATGACAAATTCATAGGTCCAAGCTTGGCTATTTCTTAACCGATTACTATCAAATTCCACACCTGCGATGGAATTGGAATATGAAATAAATTTTTGATTGGATTTATGTAATTATGACAAATTCATAGGTCCAAGCTTGGCTATTTCTTAACCGATTACTATCAAATTTGGCATCTGCGATAGAATTGGAATACGAAATTAATTATTAATTAAATTTATGGAATTGGGATAAATGTATAGGTCCGAGCTTGGCTATTTCTTAACCGATTACTATGAAATTCCACACCTGCGATGGAATTGGAATATGAAATAAATTTTTGATTGAATTTATGTAATTGTGACAAATTCATAGGTCCAAGCTTGGCTATTTCTTAACCGATTACTATCAAATTCCACACCTGCGATGGAATTGGAATATGAAATAAATTTTTGATTGGATTTATGTAATTATGACAAATTCATAGGTCCAAGCTTGGCTATTTCTTAACCGATTAATATAAAATTTGACATCTGCGATAGAATTGGAATACGAAATTAATTTTTAATTAAATTTATGGAATTGGGACAAACGTATAACTCCGAGCTTGGCTATTTCTTAACCGATCAATATAAAATTTGACATCTGCGACGAACAGGGCTAGTTTTAGGTTCGAATTAGGTTATTTCAGGTTCGAGTTATGAAAACGAATGATGCAATGCATCCGAAAACGAATGATTAATAAAAAAGTCACTTTAGGTATTACCGTTTGATATATCAAGCTTGTTTGCTTGGCGACTAAATAAATATATTTTTTACTGCGTCATTAGCATAAGGCCAATAAAAATTTTTGTTATCGTGTAAAGATTGTATAGAATTTTAAGTAAGTTTTGTATATGTATATGTAATGTATGTATATACAAAAACCTCCAATGTTGGACACCACTATATGTTAGGCATTTCTATATGTAGGACATTTTAATTCCGCCCCTTGAAATTTTATATATTTCTTTAAAAAAAAATGTAAAAATACTCTGAATATTGGACAACCTCTGTACATTGTAACTTGGATACTTTGTTTGGATATTTTCGTCAAATCACGAATAAATTGAGCCTCTGTATATTGGATACGAATGTTTTAGTTCGATATTAGTAATTAAATTGTATGATAAATTTGTACCACTCTCTGTATTTAAGTTGTTTGAAGTAAATCAGAAAGGGGGATTTAAGAAATACTGTAGGCGTTTATTGAAAGAACGAAAAATAATTGTTTTATAATGTTTTTACCTTACGAATTAGGGATTTTTTCTGAACCGCGTCACATTCTCTTTTTTTTGTTTGTTTGTATCGTTTTCAAAATTGAATGAATTATTCGTTTTATTATTTTTAAACTGGAAACTCTATACCTGTGACTGTTGCTTATTTAAACAACAATAAATAACCGTAGATTTGGAATTTCCAGTTTGAAACTAATAAAAAGGACGTTACTTACATATGTATATCATAAAATATTATAGATGCGGTCATTCCAATCATGGAAACACAATAAAAATAGAGATGCCGGCCAGTTCATAATTAGAACCCTTCCTATTCTTTCAACAAACGGCTACAATAATTTTTAAACCCAATCAATCCCCTTGAAGTGGAATATATATATATATATATATATATATATATATATATATATATATATATATATATATATATATATATATATATTCCACTTCTCAATCAATTTTGATTAGTATGAAGGGAATGGAAACCTAAGATGATTTATAGAGGAAGTTCTGGAATAAAGCGCATTGGACGAAACTAGGAAATTTCTCAACCGATTTGGATTAAATTCGATATGTACCATGGGAATGGGGTTCTAAGATAATTTTCCTAATACAGAACTTCCTAGTATGCAAGATGCGAATGCGCTTCTATAAGATGCTTTTTAGAGCAAGTTCTGGAATATACACTTTGTACCACATTGTTCATCATTCTTCAGAATGGCAAGACATAAATATTATGTTTTGTTGATCACTGTATTAATGTATGAATTAATAATAAACTAAAATTTAGTTTAATAAAAAATATGAATTGGTAATAATATTAATGCCATTTTTTTGAATTAAAAAAAACGAATTTTCCTAGATGATTTAATGATTACGTTAATCAATAGTACCACTTCGCTCATCATTATTAAGAATGGCAGGGTATTATAACTATGATTGGTACATTAAAAACGGAATTTGACTCAAAATACCAATACACAATCAATTTTTCTATGTATTTGATAACATTATAGAAAATTTTATGCCAAAAGATTATACTTTTAGTTTAATGAATGGGTATTCATACTATTAATAATCCGAAAATAGCGCAAATTATTTTATGAATTTTTTTTAATGATTTTTACAAATATAGAATAATTTTTGCATTAATGGTATGAATTTAAGTTGATGAACGGCATTCATTAATAAAATGATTGACTTTTTTTTCAGTGTTCCGTCTCCTTTTTTTCCTCCCACCTTTAACTCTAATCCACTCAGTTTCTCGAGCTAGTTCTTCTTCAACCGTATGATACTCTTGTGGAGTTGTATTCTGGTTAGGAGTAGACCGATGTCCTCCTTTGACTTAAAAGCTTTAACTTCGTTTTCAAGCGTCTTCATACGCTCCTGCATCCATGCAATTGTAACATTCAGTTGCTTATTTATATTGTTGGCTTCAACTAATGCATTATTAGCTTTACACAATTCATTGTGAAGCTTTTCTTCGTTTGTAGAACGAATGTTGTGGCTGCTGGCCCCAATGGAGGGGCTACCACCTCTTATTGGAGAATACGCCACTTTGTTACTCCTCTGGAAGGGATGTGAATTATCCTTTTCTGTTTCACTCAAATGAGCTTGTTTATTCACCAACATGTCTTGGGATTGGTTAAAATAATTGTAGTATAGCAATGGCTGGTCTCCCCCAGAATCCATGAGACCGACCTCCGAAGAGGGTGGATTTACCTGAGAAACAGGTGTACCACCTGGGGTATTAGTTTCCTTATTTGTTCTGCTCATTGCTCATTTATAGTGTACTGCACTCGCCTCTAGTATTTCGCCGATGCTTCACATCGTTGCCCGGGTGTTACCACGTGGAGGTATACTAGACACATTTGGTGGTTTCTACATAGTTGCAGCGTTGGAATATAGACCACGAGACACATGGCTATAGACGGTCAACCCACTCCTACCCTATTGAGACGCACCCAACACCAACTCAATGTGATTAATTTAAATAAATTGTTGGTTAGAGTGAATTTGTTTTTTAAATGGACAATATTTTGTTTTTCATATTAAAATTCTTTCAACAAATATATTTAAACCAGCAAATAAGGAATTTTTCAACTGATGAAAATTGCGTTTATCATACAATTTTTACATCTAATAAAGTTAATTAGCTGTTAAAATGTTGTATAAAGAAATAATTCTTTAATATAAAAATTAAATCTTTATATCTTATGCATTTTATATTAAGAGTTCCCAGAAAAAAAATTTATTTATATTCTTTTACGTTTCTCCATAAAACATGAAACATTATACAAACGACATCGACAGACAAAAATATTCTAGAAGGGATATCAGAATTGGATACGATTTAAGTACGACGAAAACATAATTGGAGAGTTAGTCGCGTTATCTATTAACCCCATTCAATTTTCATCAGTCGAACGTTTTGTTTGCTCAAATTGTTCTTAGTTATTTTGTTGTAAGTGGCCAACGTTACAAAAACTATTAAATCGTGATATCAAAATCTAATAAAAATTCTTTGATAATTAAAACAAAAGTTAAACAAAATTATAATGGTGATAGTGTTGATAGTTTAAAATAATATACAACAGTATATTATTGAACAAGCATATAATGATAGCTGTTATTTTCGAAGATGATGTTTACCGACACGAGCCGATAGGCGAGTGTCGTAAATCATCTGAGTGAATAACAGCCATTATATGCGAGTAGAATACGATACTTTGTCCACGACCGATAAAAAATTTTGTATTTTATAATCAAATCCTTTAAATAAACCTAAAATAATTTACGTCGGCATTTTGACGTCTCAATTTAATTATAATGACAGTACTACTAGATAAAATTTCAAAAATGAAATTTTTACTTAGTGGTAGTGAATAATGGAAGAAGTGACTTCTAGATAAACTAGCAGTGAATAATGGATATCATTATAATTGAAGAAACAAATGTATAATGAGTATATTATACGTTAGTCGTGGACAATAGTATATTATTCAACGAGCATATAATGATAGCTGTTATTCACGAAAATGAAGTTTACCGTAAATCATCTAAGTGAATAACAGCCATTATATGCGAGTAGAATACGATACTTTGTCCACGATAACATGGGAGCAATAACATTGTATTTTTTAATCAAATCCTTTAAATAATTCTAAAATAATTTCCGTCGACAGTTTAACGACTCAATTTATTTATAAGGAAAGCGGCAAGAGACTACTAGATAAAATTTCAAAAATGATTTCAATTTTTTTTAGTTATTTAAGTAACTGTACAGTAACAGTATTTATTTTAAATATTTATTTAATTCAATACAACATTATTTATTTATATTAAAAGTAATATTTGAACAATTTGTCAAGTTGATAGTAGGGAAAGAATTAATGTCAAAATCAATATTCTGATTAATTTTAGATACATTTTGTTTGCATTCATAGTTTTCTTAAGTATTTTTAACGGTATTATTTGACTCATTTGGCAGGATAATTGCAGGAATAGTATTGGCACTTTGATTAAATTCATGGGTTTGGTAAGATTGATCAACAGAATTATTTATTTGGATTGAACTTGATATTTTTTTAGCTGTATCAGTTTTATTTCTCATAGAGTCGTCTATGTAACCTTCCGATACTGCCGTCGACTTCCATCCGCCATGTCGTTTTAAGGTTGTAATGTCCCCACCTGAGTCAACAAGAAGTGTTGCAGAAGATCTGCGAAAACTGTGTCCTGAATATTTTTCAGGGTTCGGTAATTTTAAAAAAATAAGCAATCTATTTTCCCATTTTGGTGAATTTGTTAATTCCAATTCTTTGGGTCGTGCTTTTACCGTTTTGATAATTTAAAAATAATATATTATTTGGAATGTGAGATGGCCGCTTACTGATGTACTTCTTACATATTTGATACAAATTGTCGGTGACTGCAAATTTTCGAGTAATTTTTGTCTTGGTGTTGGGCACAGTTACTTAAAAAGCTGATCCAAGATCTTGCAAATCATCGATTTTCATTCAGTACATTTCATTAGCCCGACAAGCACCCATTATTCCCATTATTAATGCAACCTTAAAGAAAGGAAGAAATTATTGTACTTAATATTGGGAACTACTTATTTAAATCTTACGTTTGTTGCACATGCTTTAGTAAGAAAATCATTGATATTTTCTGAAGAAAAAGTACTAGCTTTTTTAGGTTGAAAACCTTCAGATTTTCGTTTTAGCAATGTTTATAATTTTATATAATTTTCTATATTTATTCCATGATGTATGTTGATCGTACTTCTAAGCATTGAATAATGTGACCATATTGTCCAGGGCTTATATTTTATAGATAATTCAGTAAAATATACTAAGAAAACAGATTCCGAGAAAGAATTTGTATTCTTTTCCTTCCTCCAATGTAAGAACGATTTATACACTGTCATGTACAATTTTTTTGATTTTTCGGGCAATAAGTTTAATGAGGCGATTTCTGCAAGCTCTGTTATTTCTGGTGGTGTTGAACAAATGTCAATATTAATTTTTTTAATATTTTGCTTCCTGTAAATATTGCAATTCAATCATAATGAAATGACATATTGCTGCTGCCATTGACTACTAGACTTTATAAGCAAAGGCTATTTGATAAAGTTTCAAAAATGAAATTTAAATGAATAATTTACTTGCTAGTAGTAAATAATGAAAGAAGAGACTACTAGATACAATTTCAAAACTAGCAGTGAATAATGGTGAAGAAAAAAAGGTATAATGAGTATATTATACGTTAGTCGTGGACAATAGTATATTATTCAACGAGCATATAATGATAGCTATTATTCACGAAGATGAAGTTTACCGACACGAGCCGATAGGCGAGTGTCATATATCATCTGAGTGAATAACAGCCATTATATGCGAGTAGAATACGATACTTTGTCCACGACCGATAAAAAATGGTATTTTATTATCAAATCCCAAATAAACCTAAAATAGTTTACGTCGACATTTTGAGGTTTCAATTTAATAATAATGAAAATAGCAAAAGACTACTAGATAAAATTTCAAAAATGAAATTTTTATTTGGTAATAGTGTGTTTTAATTTTCACTTATAAATATACGATTTAATATTGCATTTTTTTTTATTTTTATTATTTTACTCAACCACTTTTAACACTGACCATTTAAATGTTCACATAAAAAAAATTCATAAAGCAATGGTCGACGGAGTGATGACTATAGCACGCGGTCTCGTTAGATAAAGTTTATTTCCACGAAAATTAAATAAAATGTATAACGGAACCGATACATTTATAAAGAATTATCTTATAGCTCGGATGCTAATCTAATCCGGCTCGAAGGACCATGTTTTAATTTTCACTTATTTAACTTTCGTGCATTCGCGCGGTTCTTCGCGGAATTTCATAAAATAAAGAAATGCACTAGATTTAGTTTTAAAATTTATATTGTTTCACAATTTTGAATTCTTTGAAAATGTTTATAATATAATTTTTTAGAATCAAAACAAAATAAATGAATCACCTTTTTTGGGTGGAAAATCGCCTAATACTTTATTTCTCACACCTTAAAATCGCTTGATGATCCGGTTAATTTCTTCACAATTCGCTTCTGTACTTTTTTAATGTTGTAATGCTCGCTGTTTCGCAATCGCCAAAAGAATAGAAAGAAGCTAGCTGCTTAATTTCGCAGAATCATCAAAAAATCGCGATTGCCCACTGTAACATGAAAATCTCGCGCACCGTAAATATCTCTATAGGGATACTAAATGTATAGATGATCGATACTATAGTATATAGAATTTAGGTATTATATTGTTTTTGTTGTACCTATCTGTATGGTAATGATAAAAAATATGTTAAAATTTATATAAAGAACAACGAGATATATACTTGTATAATTAAGCCGTTAGTATATAAGGTTTTTTTTTGGATAGAAAAAAAATAATGACGCTGTGGTGTATATAAGTACATAACAAAAAACTGAAGTACATAACAAAAAACTGTAGTACATAACAAAAAAATAAATATTTTTGGCTTCCGATTTGTTCGGAAAAAAAAACGAGAGCAGAAAAAATTTGGATCGATGATCAATAAAGGTGTTTTAAAAAAAAAATAATAATAAATAACACAAAATAATAATAATTAGATATTGAAAATATAGACGATAATTTTGTGATAACACAGAAGAATAATGATTAAAAATAATCTACCGATCTAACATAAAAGGTCTATAATATTGTAATACAACATATTAATACAAAAAAATAAAATAAAACAATAATTCCAACACGTTTTTAAAACAGTAGCGTGGTTGGAAAATGGAAAACAGTAATATTCCTAATAAAAAAAGAAACAATAATCCTACATCAAAAAAATAGTTCCAGCATTCCGCAGTGGTATTTTTTTTCCCGTGTTCGAGAGACCAGAACAAATTAATTAAAAGAGAAATCGGAAGTCCAACCTAACAGATTATATGTATTTATTCTACAGTTCAAAGGTACCTATAGATTTAGAATTATTTATTGTAGTGATAATTATAGTTTTTTTGTAATATTTAGTTTTACGATAATTTAAGGAATCAATTTTTTTTGTGAATAAAAGTTTATTGTGGAAATGGTGAAATTAAATTTATAATGTTTTAAGTTAAAATTATGAGATTGTGCTCTTCCGCAAAGATAAATTCCAAGGCAAACGTCTTCCACGTTTTTGTCCCATTTGTAGCACACCCAGTTTGTTTTTGTACGATGGCGAATCGGTCTTTTGTTAGGAACCCCCCAACCGCGACGAACTATCCGAATTCAGGTGTGCGAACGTGCCGATTAATACATCGAAAGCCAGTCGTTACACCACGCAAAATAAATTTCCGCGATTCTCCCTCTGTTGGGGCAATTTTCATTTACAATTTAAATATTGCGGGCAAATAAATAGCTCAAAATTGATTTACTTTGCTTGATGCTGAAATCTATTACGTTTTGTTGAAAGTTAAGTTTTGTGAAAAGTTCGACTCTTTGGGCGCAATATTCTATGGTTAAGGCCACATTAAATTATAAAAATGGCGTAAACATCGAAAAATATTCCAAATTGCGAGCATTTTAAAAAAAACAGAATGTTGGTTACACAGCAAAAAAATCGAGGGTTCTCGATAAAGCACAAATCGACTTGTTTTTAAATTTTGCTCCCAAAGAGTCGAACTTTTCATCTTCGTAGACAAATTGGCAAAGTATGCCAATAGAACGCTTTCTGAATATAATCCAGATTGCACATTTTTTTCAGTACACCACTTCAAAAATCGGTTATATGCGCACTCGTAAATCTTACGTGATTTTGATGGCAATAGGTTTAATACAATTTCCTTTGCTGTTTGAACCACATCCGGAGGTAAATTTGATAAATCTTCTGATTCAAACATTTTGTTCGCAAGAAAAATATTATAATTATAGCTTGGCAGTTTGACACTTACAATAGTCAAACCAAACAAAAGTCATGATCTCCTTAGTTTCACAAAATATTTCAACAAAATTACTTTCAATTTTGAAATTTTAATTACATAATTTGTACTTACTTGTATAATTAGTTTATAATAAGCATTTCTTCGTTGAAGAAAAAATAGTATGTGTTATTCGGATTAAAAGTGACTTTGTTTGACTCGCAAATATTTGCTTTTGCTCGGCTACGCTGCGCTTCGCCTCGCATGCAAATATAATTGCTCGTCAAACAAAGTATCACTTTTAATCCTAATGACACAATGTACTATTAGGTTTATTTGGGATTTGATAATAAAATACAATTTTTTATCGGTCGTGGACAAAGTATCGTATTCTACTCGCATATAATGGCTGTTATTCACTCAGAAGATTTACGACACTCGCTTATCGGCTCGTGTCGGTAAGCTTCATCTTCGTGAATAACAGCTATCATTATATGCTCGTTGAAGAATATACTATTATCAACTATAAGAAATGCCGTTACAGGAACCAGATGTTATTATTTTTTTTTTAAATGTTGCCAATGGCTTTATTCTTGAATCTTTCTACATAAGAAACTAACAAGAAGCAATCAAATCTTAATGTTAATTACTTATTGTTACTACAATGTTAATACTTATTGTTAGGGCTCACAATTTAATTAATTTAGACTATACTTATATGTATACTATATATCGAATTAAATTTACAGGTTCACAGGTTCATCAGTTCGAGTGGATCTGTTCTTCTCAGACGTCTAAATCGCGGCTGTTTTAATGTCTCCCTGGCCAATTCGTTGGGATGTGCTTCTAGTTTTGAGTAATATTTCGAACTGAATTCTGTAATTGTTTCTTTAGCGGTTTTAATCCCAAGGTCATCTGGTATATTACTATTTCGAATGTATCAAGGAGCATTGGTAATACTGCGAAGTATTTTTGCTTGGGTTCGTTGCAGGAGTTCTCTGTTTGAAGCGCTGGTGGATCCCCATAACCGAATACCATATGTTCATATGGGTTTGATTATCGCTTTGTACAGTAAAACTTTATTGGCTAGATGTTATTAAGGCAATTTTTTCATCTTAGTGCGTTCGCCATATTAAATAGTGTAACCCAAAATTAAAATCGAAATAGTTTTGTTTCACCATTTATGAATGTACCAAATTAAGTGCCGCACATTATGTAATTCTGTACTCTAGTCTTACTTTTTTCATGTCGAATGAAATATTGTCTAGTTAATTAAAAATGACTGATTCTGGTACCAAAGATAGTGTAGAAATTAAAAAAATTGATCATTAAATTGGAGAGTGAAAGAAAAAGATCGCCGGCGATCTTCGATTCGGACACCCAACAAACCAAATCGCTAGAAATGGTTGCTGGGCGTGGTCGCAACCGAAAGCTGAAGAAACGTAAAATACATCTAATAGAGAAGGAAATAAAACATGATTGAAAGCTTAGTGCTCCAACGATCGTTGCTAAAGCTTATCAACGCGAAAACAACAATATTGTCGATGTGCGACACGCCAGAAATGTATTTGCCGACAAAAAAAACATTAAAAGCGCTTGGAATATGCATTGGAATATGTGAGTGAGCCCGAAGAGTTCTGGGAAAATGTTATTCCCTCGGACGAAAACTAAATTTATCGCTTCTGGTTCACATGGGCGAGTTATGGTGTGGTGGAAACCCAACACTGAAGTTGAATAAAACATGGTGGCGGAAGTATAATGTTTTGGGGAGCTTTTAGGTGAAGATTTCCCAAAGTCCCAGTACTTTTTTCAAATTAGTTTTAAGGGTGAAAATGTTTTTTTTCTCAAGTATACACCAAATAGTCTTATAGGAAATCTACTCAAGTTTTTAAAGCTGCCCTAAAATTTATTGTGCAATCGTTGGTTGCTGAGATATCGATGCTCAAAGATAAAAGGATCTTTTTTCATTCAAAGTCAGATATCTGCACACCAAGCTTTTTGTCTCGCGGTATTTCTTACGATTAAGCGATAACGGTATTTCACAAAAATGTTCTGCTAAAAAATCTCGAAACTACAGGGTTGAAGCTTAAAAATGCTTTTTTACCCATGTGTCTGTACGACGGTTTTTCGCAAATATACAGCTCTCAAAAAATTTTTGTTCCTCTAATTTTTTGGAGTAGTGTATTAGATTCATGGACCAGTTCTAGAAGTTTTTTGCAAGTACCAACGACAACGGTAGATACCTCTTTTGTAAAATGCGGATTGTAAATGTAGGCCGAGATATATAACGTTTTGATGTTGTGGTAGAATGATTTTATTTAGTTTCACAGGTGACAGGTATAAGTTTGCGGATTATGTACGTAATGTATGTCGATTTACGATCAACAAATTATGGGGAACATAAACTAATGAATGGGATAGGTGTATAGTGACGTAGAAGAATTTTTTGGCTTTTCAATATCTAGCGACTGCTTCAAAAATAAATTGGAAATTTTTTTCTAAATTGTATTGTATTTAGCACTTCAAATATTTTTAAAATTTGTATTTTCTATTTTTCTTTTTTATTTGATTTTGGGAACTTTATTTGTTCTTTTTATTTTAATTTTTGTAAATTTTATAAGTTTTATTATATTATGCTTGAAAACCAATGTTGTTGTAAACTTGGGCATTTTTCTATCTCGTCTAAATGTTCTTGTAAATTTCTTGATACCTTCGTAGGATTTTGATGCGTTGATAGAGTTGCTGTATCATCCATAAATGTTGAAACTTTTACGTAATTTGATGTTGGTAGTTCTGCTATATACGAGTATATCAGATA
This sequence comes from Tipula vernalis, assembly GCA_958295665.1. Taxonomy (NCBI): domain Eukaryota; kingdom Metazoa; phylum Arthropoda; class Insecta; order Diptera; family Tipulidae; genus Tipula; species Tipula vernalis. The sequence goes on along the minus strand of OY282558.1, from coordinate 211,198,315 downwards.
TAATACTAGACCCATCACACTACCCTGCGTAACCTCAGCGTGGATTTCGAATAGATTGGTAGATGATTTTAGAAAAATTTATCGGTAAATTTATACGTACGTAAAGTTTGTCCTAAGTTGCCTTAAGTTGTCCTAAGTTGTCCTAAGTATGTCCTAAGTTTTTTTAAATGTGTTGGTGTAAAAGTTTCGTTATTACGAATTTATTTAATTCATATTGAAATAATAAAAATTATGCTTAAGCTTATTCACTCTTAAAAAATAAATTTACATTTTTTCTATGTCGAAAATATTCTGATGGTGAATGTATAAAATCAGATCATTTTCCAAAAACTGAGAAACTGGCAGAAAACCCGTGTTTAATCGTGTTTGTTTGCGAATTTTCTAGTGAAAATCCTAGGAAGTGGCCACCAAAATGTGCACAATTATAAGTTGTCATAAGATCTTATCTACTCGAAAAATATTTCACTTTTGAAAAAAGTAGGGGATTAGGGTGTTTAGGACAACCATGTTTGACATAATCTCTTATGATGTATCGAATATATGTACAAATGATTTTCCAAATTTTCTTGAGAAAATGCTAGGAAGCGGCCACCAAAATGCCCTATATTTTAAGTTGTCGTAAGGTCTTATCTACTCGAAAAATATTTCACTTTTGAAAAAAGTAGGGGATTAGGGTGTTTAGGACAACCATGTTTGACATAATCTCTTATGATGTATAAAATCGATGGACTCGATGGACAACAATTGTTTAATTTGTTTCGGAAAAATTTCTGATTTTAAAGCAACAATCCAATGTGCTTCCTGCAAGCGATTCGTGCATAAAAATTGCCTAACAGATTTTAAAATTATAAAAAATGAATGTATGTTGTGTTTTTCACAGAATTAATTTGATTTGTGTTTAAACAATAAAAAATATTAAAATTAAAAAGTATTTTAATTATTTAGATTTTTTTCTGAGCCGCACACTACTCGTATATAAAACATGTGTAAGGCCTATATTACACTATCATATTTCTACAACATAGAAATAATTTAGTATTTTTATAATGAAATATATTTTGCTTATTACTCTGCACCAAACATTTTAGTGATCTTCCACAGTTGGGTAAACCTGGGAAGGGCCTAGGAACCTAGGGCTTTCTAGGAATTTCTCAAGAAAATTCGGAAAATCATTTATACATATATTGGATATATCATAAGAGATTATGTCAAACATGGTTGTCCTAAATACCCTAATCCCCTACTTTTTTCAAAAGTGAAATATTTTTCAAATATATAAGACCTTACGACAACTTAAAATATAGGGCATTTTGGTGGCCGCTTCCTAGGATTTTCTCAAGAAAATTCGGAAAATCATTTATACATATATTCGATACATCATAAGAGATTATGTCAAACATGGTTGTCCTAAACACCCTAATCCCCTACTTTATTCAAAAGTGAAATATTTTTCGAATAGATAAGACCTTACGACAACTTAAAATATAGGGCATTTTGGTGGCCGCTTCCTAGGATTTTTTCAAGAAAATTCGGAAAATCATTTATACATATATTCGATACATCATAAGAGATTATGTCAAACATGGTTGTCCTAAACACCCTAATCCCCTACTTTTTTTAAAAGTGAAATATTTTTCGAATAGATAAGACCTTACGACAACTTAAAATATAGGGCATTTTCGTGGCCGCTTCCTAGGATTTTCTCAAGAAAATTCGGAAAATCATTTATACATATATTCGATACATCATAAGAGATTATGTCAAACATGGTTGTCCTAAACACCCTAATCCCCTACTTTTTTCAAAAGTGAAATATTTTTCGAGTAGATAAGATCTTATGACAACTTAAAATATAGGGCATTTTGGTGGCCGCTTCCTAGGATTTTCTCAAGAAAATTCGGAAAATCATTTATACATATATTTGATATATCATAAGTGATTATGTCAAACATGGTTGTCCTAAACACCCTAATCCCCTACTTTTTTCAAAAGTGAAATATTTTTCGAGTAGATAAGATCTTATGACAACTTATAATTGTGCACATTTTGGTGGCCGCTTCCTAGGATTTTCACAAGAAAATTCGCAAACAAACACGATTAAACACGGGTTTTCGGCCAGTTTCTCAGTTTTTGGAAAATGATCTGATTTTATACATTCACCATCAGAATATTTTCGACATAGAAAAAATGTAAATTTATTTTTTAAGAGTGAATAAGCTTAAGCATAATTTTTATTATTTCAATATGAATTAAATAAATTCGTAATAACGAAACTTTTACACCAACAAATTTAAAAATACTTAGGACATACTTAGGACAACTTAGGACAACTTAAGGCAACTTAGGACAAACTTCACGTACGTAAATTTATTCTAATTTTGTATAAAAATCCTTTATGCCACGCTTTATCGAAAATGACTAAAAAAAGCTGCAGACCAGTGTTTAAAGAATTTAAAGTATTCAAATTTTAGATAAATGAACTAGATTCACTTAAATTGTATAAATTATTCGTACAGATTTCAGATAAGTTCAAACAAACCAATTTGGAGAATAATTTCCTAATTGTAAATTTTCTACTACATAAATTTTATACAAATTATCCCTTTCTTAAATTTTAGATTGAATATTATAGATATTCTCATTACGATATCGACCGCCGTAATGATAACAATGAAGAAAAAAATCTTTTGGGATGCCACTTGTTATAATATAATTACCCAATTTCCTTCCGCAACCCTCTATATTTTTAAAAACATTTTTTTTTTGTCGATTTACCCTTCTAACAAAAACAGTAATATTCCATTTTTTTTTTGTTTTTAGTTCACCAAAGAAATTACAACCGCATTGTTCTGTTGCTTTAAGTTCGAACGCAGGAGTATTGAAATTAAAGCTTCTCACCATTTTCTTCTTATTTACATCATACCACTGTAACAAAAAAGGTAAGTTCAATTATAATTCTTATGATTACTGTGATATTTTTTGATTTTTCTAATTTTCCAATTTTAATTAAGTAGAAGTACATATAAAAAATAAATGAAAACTGTTCAGTAAAAAGAAAAAGTTTTTGGAATACATTTTTCTTAAAACTTTTCAGTTCTTCGGAAATTGGTTCTCGTCTTGTTTGTCTGTTGTGTTGTTGATTTTTTTTTTTTTTTACGATTACTTTTCAGAAAGCACAACAAAACACCGGATTTTTTTTCCTATTGGGAATATTCTTATAACAAAAATAAACCAAAAAAACAGATGGTGAATTTTTTCTAAACATATTTATAGTTTACTTTTGTTGTACTGTAGAATTATAGAATATTAATTGTAAGAGTCTAGTGTTTTTTTTAAATATAAATCAATCGTACGATAAATTTACATATTTACTATTGTATGTAAGTTTATACTTAAGCCGCATCCACACGAGGCGAATGTAGACGGTTAACCGAGAAGTGTACATTTATCAACATCTCGGTACACACGATTCGTTAAATGTTCATTGATCACATGTAGGCGAATGTTAATGAACATTTCTATACTGATAGACATTTTTAGTACATATATCGTAAAATTTTTTCATTTAATTTCAAATTGAACAAATTTGTTGTTTTTAAAATTTTTTCAAGTTTTTCGGTTTATTCAAAATTGAAAATGGAAATAAATAGCGACGACGAGATTTATTTGGCCAGTGCAATATTAATAAATAGTTGTGCTGTAATGTTATTAAACAGAAATAAAAATAAAGTATTTAAATATCGGTTTTTTACTAAAAATTAACAGCAAATTTGATAATATCCGACCAAACAGCCATTCCGACCATTTAAATGAAAATTGGCATTTAACATTACTTTTGAAATCAATTACATATTACGTTTTAAAAATTTTCAGATATTATTTCTCTAAAAAATGCAAAGTTCAATAAATATCATTTCCATTAAAAAAAATTCTAAAGATAAATGCACTAACATTTCAAATTATATTTGTTAACATTTTGTCGCTTCGTGTGGATGGCACACAAATCCATCGATTGTTTCCTTTGATGTGTGTCGTTTACCGCCTATTTGACGAACACAAGTAAATGAAAATATTCGTCAAGCGAAAACCATCCACACGACGTTTACATTCGCTAAATGCGCGCATAAGTGTACATTTCACACCTCGTGTGGATGCGGCTTTAGATAGGAATGAACCTAACCCAATATGTGGTTTGATGTGAATATTAAAACATAAAAACAAAAATCTATACAAACATAAAGATTCGACGTAACGATAACGTCCACATGGGTATGAAAGTCACGTGCAGTTACTGCTAAAACATTTTTCTTTTGTTTTATGAGTTTTGTATAGGGAGAGCTCTCGAGAAACTTGAAATAAACAAAAAAGTTCAATATACATAAAATTGTACATTTATAATGAAATGACTTTGACCCTCGTCTTTGAATTTTTTTTTTTTGTTATCTAAAAATTTTTCGATACTCAATCAAAATAAAAATGTTTAATTGCCCTCAATAACTCTGGTTTTCTTGATGTTTAAGGGTTGTATTGAATGGGTTCTTTAAAAATCTGTTTTTCTCGGTATCTTTTGGGAACAGCTTAAATCGCCACTAATTGTTGTACTCAATGTAAGATTTGTTACGTCCTTTATTAAAATGCTTTTTTTAATCAGTTTTTATTTGAATTTTATTTTATCAACTAATGGCGACGACAGTCAATGTAATTCTAAAAAAGACGCTTTGTTAAATAACCGTTATCTTCTTTGTTTTTATAGATTAATTCCTAGCGGGCGATATTATAAATACTCTACAAAGTACAGGGTGATACCTGTATATTGTAATATATAATACAGGATACAGGGTGATACATATGTTAACTACCTACTAAATCTAAACCTAAAGAATAATACAAAAATGTTTGGATTAACAGTCACAATAAATTCACTAAATGGACAAACTGGCATAAAGAATTGAAACCAAGTGTATTGGGTGCGACAAATTTCCAAAGATAGTATCCCAACCCACCTTCAAATTTCGCATGTGTTTAGATTCGAGAACACTGAACCATATCTTGGAGAAAGACGCAAACACTTTATCTTTGACTGATGGGTTATTTCATAGAAACGAAACATATCAGTTGCTTAGTTATTTAGTAGACACACTTTAAAAAAAAAATGATCCGCAGTTTTAAAATAAAAATTTGTGTTCAAACAAAAGTTTTACAACGAATTTAACCAAAGTAACCTTGGTTATACCAGAACCATCTTGATGGAATAGAGCCGGCATGCAAAAAAATGAACTTAAAATAAAGGACATAGAAACACTAAAACATAATTTATTTTCATAGAGTTTGTATGAAAAAGCGCGATTTCGATTGTCGAAAAAATATGAATTAAAAAGTAAACCTAACTCATTTAAATCACAGATTCTCAAGCTTCCCCATTTTCCAGATATAATCAAAAGCAAATAAGGGAATTAAATTAAAAAAACGTTCTACAACAACAATATGTATTAAAAAAAGAGAATATTCTATTTAATGACGTCATCACTTACCCACAACTAAAAGGTAAAAAAAGACAATACGTCTTCGCTGAACAGCCAAAATTAAAATAAATCAAAGGGAGTCAAAGAGAAAAAATTATAATAATATGCATTGAGCGAGAAGAAATCAAAAAAATCAGATCAACCCAGATTGTTATGGATCACAAATAAACGACATAACCAACAAACATTAACTGTAATATAAATGCCTTATTTATTTCTCAACTATTAGAAATATTATTTAAATTAAGTCACAGCTGAAAATAAATACAACATGATTAATATTTGGCATCGATTTTTATTTCCAAAAATTAATGACCCATTCAAAATAAGTTTTTGTTTAGAATATTTGAATTGTCATAACATTTGAGAACGGTGTATAAATTATAATAGCTCTTACTTATTATTCCCATTCCTAGATGTCACTTAACAAACAAATAAAAACAACAGGGATTCTGGCTGAGTAAACGATTTGAAAGAAAACTTTTTACGTAAAATTAACATAATTTCTTTCATAGCAATGATTTAATTTTAGTAAATTTATAAAAAAAATTATATTAAATTAATTTTATTACAATTTAGTCATTACTTTAGAGGTAAGCCACCAAAAATATGTTTAACCGAATCAAAAATCAGACTGATTTTAGAATCCGACCGGTTCGATCACCTATGGTTTAAACAAAATGTCGACGTCTATGGTTTAAACAAAATGTCGTTAATTAAGCATTGCCACATGATATGAATCTGTATTCGAGCAGATTTTTGTCATGTGGCAATGCTTTTAGAAGGAGACTAAAAAGAGATGGTTATAATTGTTTATAAATTTTATGTTATGACGTATTTTACAACAACAACATTCCATAAAAGTTTAGCAATAGTTTATATTCCAAGAGGATTTTCACTAAGAAATAAACATTTTCATGATTCGATTTTTCAATCAAATAAAATTACATATGTTATGAACATTTTCGTATGAGAGACTAAAATGTATACTAAATATAAATATATAATAGACTAAAAATGTAAATGAAAACAATCGTTTTCCCATATAGTTTCATAGTAAAGAAAAAATTGTATGTACTTTATTTTAAGCTTAGTAAAAAATACAGTCAATATGGAGGCTCTTATTTATAGAGTAGGCTCTGGTCATACAAAGCCATAGTCTAAAAAACGAAGCTTTTTTAAGGGAATTAGAAACGAGGAAAAAACCAAACTTTTCATAGTAAAACACATAAAACATACGGGAAATCACTTTTTTCCTAAGACATATTTTTAAATGAAAACGTTACAAATTCTTAATTATGATTTCTGAAATACTTTCATAAATATTTGAATTTCAACATACAATAATAATTGATTTATTTAAACCAAAATATAAAAAAAAAATTCTTAACAGCAGCATTCTGGTCAAATTGAAATAAAAGCTTACTACAATTCGTTTGGTCATTAAGTCAATATACATTACATAGATGACAGTGATGGCCGTAAAAATTTGGTAAAATCGTACCAAAAATTACCACCTGGAGAAATTGCAAGTTCAAAAATTGTGGGAAAAGTAAAACAAATTCACAAAATATTAAGAAAATGTGATAATTTTGTGATTAAATCATTTTTTTCGTATTTTTCTGTAAACATCTTAGACCTCTGACGTACACTTGTTTGGAAATCCAAAATTATGTTTACTGCATTTTTAATAGTAAGACTGCAATTGATTACCAGTAAATATATATGTATCTATTTTCCTTAATCTCAGTTAGCTGTAATTAAATTATAACATTAAATTTAATGTATTTACTTACTTATGTATTCAACAAATTATTCATTATAAGTAATTAAGTAAATGTCAAATTTATCAAAACCAAAACAAATCGCATAACCAGTGATACCAATAAATAAATATGTAATTATATTATTTCACCACGGGCATAGTTAGCTATCGTAACGCAGATGACAGTACATACTAATAAAAAAATAAACATCGCTATGTAGTATTGTTTGTGCTGGTTTATAGGTGTCACGGGTTATGGATAAAAAATGTTTGTAATAGTATGATTAAGCATCATTGAAAATTTAATCATTATATTTTTGAAGATCGTAAGAGTAAGTGCCTAAAATATTATAAAAAAGCCAAGGATTGAATTGTTGAGGTGTATTTAAATAAAATTAAAATAAATATAGTAAAATTTAAACATAGCATTTAGTTTAAATAAAGTTCAATTAAACTTATTCATTATTTATTAATAATTGAACAAACACACTAGTATAACTAAAGATAAATTTAGCAAGTATTTTTTTAATTCGTCAGAGCCAACTTTGATGTATTTTTCAAAATGAAAGTTCGAAAAATATATTTGTCCACGACTAACGTATAATATCAGAGCACCCTGTATTTTATAGAGCCATAATCAAAAAATCTGAGCTTTTATAAGGGAATTAGAAACGAGGAAAAAACGAAACTTTTCATAGTAAAACACACAAAACATATGGGAAATCACTTTTTTTCCTAAGACAAATTTTTAAATGAAAACGTTACAAATTCTTAATTATGATTTCTGAAATACTTTCATAAATGTTTGAATTTCCACATATATGAATATCCTTTAAGTAAATCGTTTTCATTTTCTTGTAATAATTTATTTATTTAAACCAAAATATTAAAAAAAATTCATAACAACAGCATTCTGGTCAAATTAAAATAAAAGCTTACTACGATTCGTATGTTCATTAATTCAATATACATTACATAGATGGCAGTGATAGCCGTAAAAATTTTCTTAAATCGTACCAAAAATTACCACCTGGGGAAATTTCAAGTTCAAAAATTATAGGAAAAGCAAAACAAATTCACAAAATATAGGAATGTGTGATAATTTTGCGATTAAATAATTTTTTTTCGTATTTTTCTGTGACCATTTTAGACATCTTACGTACACTAGTAAAACTAAAGATAAATTTAGCAAGTATTATTTTAATTTGTCAGAGCCAACTTTGATGAATTTTTCAAAATGGAAGTTCGAAAAAATATGTTTTAGAAATAATTTAATTTTAATATTTCTGCAATTAATATTTACTTAATGCCAATATGGCCTTCTTGTATATTGTTCTTAAAGATATGTAAAAAAGTTTTACATAAACATTTTATGACATTTTTTCTTTTTTCATTGAAAAACTTGAAGCTAAAAAACACCATTTTTACTATGGATTCTTATGGAAATCAGTGAAAAGTTATACCACTAAAAAAGCTTCTAAAAAATACGTCATTAAGATTATGGCTCTATACTCTAAAAGGCTCTGATAATATACTCATTATGCGTTTATTTCTTCAATCATAATGATATCCATTATTCACTGCTAGTTTATCTAGTAGTCCCTTCTTCCATCATTCACTACTACCAAGTAAAAATTTCATTTATTTAAATTTTATCTAGTAGTCTCTCGCTATTTTCATTATTATTAAATTGAGACGTCAGAATGTCGACGTAAATACTTTTAGGCTTATTTAAAGGATTTGATCACAAAATTCAATGTTTTTATCGGTCGTGGACAAAGTATCGTATTCTACTCGCATAAAATGGCTGTTATTCACTCAGATGATTGAAGACACTCGCCTATCGGCTCGTGTCGGTAACCTTCATCTTCGTGCATAACAGCTATCATTATATGCTCCTTGAATAATATACTATTTCACTATGAATTCCTATAGAAATCAGTGAAAAGTTATATCACTAAAAAAGCTTTTAAAAATACGTCATTATGATTATGGCTCTATAACCTAGAAGGCTCTGCAGATATGCGCCGCTTTATCAATATATTGTATTATGATCTTTTCACAATTTGTAATCAAGTTTTTCAATAAAGACTTTATTTTAATTTAAAATTAATATTTATAAATTCTTATTAATTCTTTCAATTTGATAGTATTGTGGTTTTAATATAGATTTTACTAAAACTTACTGAAACTTTTTCTATTTTTCTAAAAGAGACGAGAATTGTGGAAACTTTCAAAATGGCCATCGAGTGCTAAACATGAAATTTTGATATGCTGTGTAAAATTTCAATTTTAAATTAATAAATTAAATTTAAATATTCCAATAAATTTAAGTTAATTATTTATTGTTTCAAATAATATTTTTTGCATAAAATTTAAAAAATTTGAACAGTTTCAAGTGAATTTTATTTGTGAACTATTATATATACTGCAAAACGTGTGATATTTGTATTAATGCATAATTTCTTTGAAGTGTTTTCCAAATTTATTGGTGTTACTTTATTTTTTGATTACACGAATCATTATTAAGAAGCTTAAAAAAAACACTCAGTGTAGAATTATCCGACTTGGCAAAATTGAAGGATTCATCGATTATAGATTTATTGTCTGTCAAATTGGTCGTCAATGAAAACTTTTAACAGTAGAATGGATAAATTAACATTTGCGGTGGGTAAATTAACAACTGATGTGCAAAATAATGAATCAAAAATAAATGAAATCGAAGACACCGTTGAAAAGCACAGTACTGACATCGCAATGTTGAAATCTGTTGTACTTACTATGTGTGGTAATGGAATTGGTGCGCTATTTCCACTACCGTAAGCCAACATTTATTATTTTCGCACTTAATGTTCTCTTTTTTTAGACACGCAAAATGTTTTAATTTGCACACTGTGATTCAATGAAACAATTCCGTACACTTTTGCTTTTTCAGTTTATGATCCTTTTATTAACACTTTCATTAACAATTATATTTAATAATTAGATTTACGATTTGTTAACATTTTTATTCCGACTAGTGCATTTATTTCATAGTTTTTATTTAAGTATTATTATTACTAAATCACATATTAAATTATTAAATAACTTTATTTTATGTATATACACGACGCAATAACCGTACCGATTTCTCGAACCACGAACAATAACTGTACTGATTAATTTATTTTATATTTAATATTTTAATTTATTTTATTTTCGCGAGGCTGGTGTATTTGGACTGATGAAAATCTTTTGCTTACCGCAAATTGTACAAAATTTCGAAACGGTTTTGTTGTTGTTGCTCTTATGTACTCCAAATAATGATAATGCAGTTAATGTTGAAAATACACCGATGGAAACAAATATTATTTTTACTAATGTGGTGCAAGACAAGTCACCACAAATCTCAAGTAAATTATTTTCAATAAAACTATTTTATAAATGACATAATCGTCACCAATTTACCATAAACTATATTATCTACATCAGATGTGTTGCAAAAAGTGGGAGTTATCCTAAATTTCAACGTTAAAGACCTCAAATTTTCATACATATGTATGTGTAAGAAGCTACGAAATGAACAACACGCCAAATGATTTGTGTAAGGAAATTTCAACTACATCGCAAGAGAAACCGTTAAAAATTCCTCAAAATTTTTAGTTTTAAGTTTTCTGAAGTTACAAACTAAAATCCAAGTAATTGAAATAAGTGAGATCCATGGGGCCCGTATTTCTACGCCAATCTTTCAATCATCGAATCTCTTCTATTAATCATCGAATTACGCAACACGACTTGGAGTTAATGCAACAATTGAGAATTGCAAAAAAGCAAGGTCACATTAGCAAATTAGGGATTCAAAATTCAAATATTTTTGTGACGAAACACGATTATAATCAGCCAATTCAAATATCTTCGTCAAGGGAGCTTGTTAATCTTCTTCGCACTACGTTATTTTTCTGGTTATGTCTATTATTAATTTTAAGTTTATTTTGTTGTTGTTATCCAAATTTTTCAGTTATCAGCAAATTATTTGCTGATATGCAAAAATGGTATACTCGAAGTTTTTGTCTTGACTAACAAGCAAGCAAATAGTTAAAATTTTGCGGACGAATAAAAGTATCCGCAATTAATATTTAATGTCTAATTATTATCAATTTTATTTCATATTTTGGAACAAATTAATTTAATTTGGAGCAAAACTAGTAATGAAAATGGATAATAATTTTATAATTGTAATTTTTCAATTAAAATTTTAGTAACATACATCACTTTTCACACATCTTTTCTGTTTTTGTTAATAAAACAAAAATTAGACGAATGGTTGAGCATTTCGACTTAAGTTTCGTAATTAAAAATTAATAAGTTATTTATTCACATTATTTTTACCACAATTGGTTAAAAACAAATCATAAAACTTTGAATTATTTTCGTTCTGAGGTTCTAAAGTGTAAAAGAAATATTTTGCGTTGCTAAAACGATCGAGTATGGAATTTCACGCAAGCATTTTTGATGTAAGCAAATCCGCCATATTTACCGACCTACAATTTGTATCTACCTCTATATCAAGTACATTTTCATTTAATTTTGTGTGTTTCTCTCGATTTATGTTTTAAATCAGCTGTTATTTATTTGAATCGGTATTACGTGAATTTTTATTATGAATATTATGGAAGATAATTATATTGATGTTAATCATTTTCTCATTTTAGAGAATAATACCCACTTACCAATAGGAAGAGTTTTTCACTCGATTTTCTAATACCATAGCCACGGTGATTCATTATGCAATAACTGATTTAGTTCGCTTAAAATATAAACTTAAACAAACTATCAGATGTTAGTGCTTGACTGTAACTTGAATTTAAAATTCAAAGCTCGGATAGACGGAGTTTTTCCAAATTCCCTGAAAGTAGCTAAAGTGATTCCCCTTCATGAACAGTATGATAAAACCATAATGGAGTTTTGTCATACTGTTTTAGTTTCTCTAAAATATTTAAATCTGTTTTTCAGCCTTCAATTTTACATGATAACCTGTTCGGCTTGTCTGCTGTTCTTCTTTTCACTGATGTTAGAAAAATATTGTTAGAGAAATTTAAAACTCTCAATCCATCTAAATATTTTTCTGGAAGAACGCAATTCGTTTTTGTGAATGAGACGCAGTGATTATGGAACAACCCTCTCTGGCGTGCCTCAAGGGTCAATTTTTGGCCCTTTACATCAATGATCCATTACATTTAGGGATACGTAGAAATTTGCAGATGAATGCAGACGATGCTATAAATAGTATATAAAGCGGAATATCGCTCAATATTGATTAAAAACATGAAATATGGTTTGACCATTATCAATAACTATTTAATAGCAAATCGTCTCAATATAAATGCTACGAAAAACAAACTACATCTTATTTTAGTCTAAAGCAAAGACTCGAGAGGAATTTTTTTTAAAACAAATAAGATTTGCCCACTAATATTTGCATTGAAAAGAATTCGACCGTTTATTAATTTAAAGTTTGTCTATATGTTGTATTTTGCTCATATTCATTCCCATTTATGCTATTTGATTGCTATCTGGTCAACCTGTGCCGATTTATTATAAAACCATTAAAAACTCTCCAAAATAAAGCTTTAAAAATTATTCTTCAATTACCTCGACTTACTCCATCCAAACAACTTCCATTCATTTTGTTATCTAAGTATGAAATGTTTCTTTTTATCATGACAGTTAAACTCAATCTAGTCAAACACAACTCTCAAGTTAGTCAAACTCATTCGCATGCCACACGTAGACAATCTCACTTTTATGTTGCATCGTCTTTTCATAAAACTAGTATATATTTGTTAATGTATTTGTTAATGAATATATTTGTTAATGGGTTAATTTAATATAATACATTACCAGCTGATTTAAGGAATATTAACAGGCTTGAAGAGTTTAAATTTAAGTTGCAATTATATTTGTTGCTACCTTATGATTAATGTTAACTTTTTAGATGTAAATCTTTAGTATACATTTTAATTTTGTTAAAGATTAGTTAAAGTATCACAAAATTTCTTTTATTATGTAAATAACAACAACAAAGTATTTGTTTTGAAAAATTATTTCTAAAAACTTTCTTTGATCCTGCTACAGTCATTCTTCTGACTACTAGGAGCATATTATTCTTAAAATTTCAACGATAAGGCCAACACCAGATTTTTTACTAAATTTTTTTGTAATTTTTGGTTTTGCCTTGAATAAGGGCAACGCAATCCCATTTTATTGCGCCTAATCAACCATTGATATTGTCTTAGAGCCTCAGACAAGCAACCAGTACAATAGAGTATCTTGAATTTAACGTACCACATGTCTCTGTTGCTATATCAGATTTTACTTATACACTGTCATTACCCCCCTCCCCCCCCCCCAACCCAAAATACGATACCATAATTTTCTATTTCCCAATTTCTTATCATTCATTTCCAATACACTTACAATCAATGCTGAAAACTACCCAATAATTAAAAGTTCATGAATAAAATCATTGATTGATAATTTAATTACACCTTTGCGCATAACATTTAGCAACTGCTGGATTCTTCACACTTGTAGATTCTCATCACAACAAGTTGTAAAAATCGAATAAATAATTTGTTTTACCCTCCCAAAAGTAAAGTAATTTTCCGTTGATGAAAATGATATATCCTCCACTCTCCCTCGAACATATGTACATACACAAACATATATAGCATAATATTAGAGATATATCCATATAATTATTATTGAATATCATAATTCAAAACTGATTAAAAAAAAAAATTCGAAATGAAAATGATGTCTAATAAATCACTTAAATATAAAGAGATTTATTGCCATTAAATCGAAAATCATATAAAAGTTTCACATTACGTTGTTCTGGTGGTTTTCTCGTTTTTTTTTTTTAAATTTTTTTTTATGAATGGATTGATTGTTAAATAAGGAGTTTGTGTAGGGCTTTTTTAAGTTTTGTGGTAAATTGAATTACATCATTCTTGTGAATTTATGATTGACTCAAATAAATAAGATGTTTATATGCGGGTGTAACTATGGTAACCAGACGAATTGGCGGAGGTATTTGTGGTTTATATTGTATTTATGGTTGTTATTTTAAAACAACACAGTGTGAGATGTATGAAGGCAGACCAGACTTATACAATTTATCTATTGATTTATACAATATTATGTTATGTATAGACACAAGTAATAAAGTCCGATTCATTTGAAGTCGATTCATATCCTAAATAAATCATCTTATAATAAGATTATATTATGTATTGTGGTACAATAAAGACATGTATTATCTAACATCTAAATGTAAAAGAATAACGTGCTTAACGTAAAATCCTATCCCAAAAAAACTATTTATATAATGTTGAGGTTAAAAGTCTCATATTTCAGTAGCACATAAAATTCTCATTACAATAAAGCCAAAAAAATATGCATTTTCATAAAAAAAAAAAAAAAAATTCAAAATTAAGTGAATTGAAGAAAATAATGTAAATTTAATGGCGGGGAAAATTTTATTTTTCATACATGTAAAACTTGTTTTCATTCAACCGATCGGCGAGACATCTAGGAAATAGTAGTCAAAGTTTTGTGTACTAAACTAAAATAAATTTTTCTTCGCTAAGCTTTTTTTTTTGTAAACTTTTTTGTTTAAGCTTTTTTTGTATCGTTCACCATTTACTCATCAACACAGGCAAACATGTACATATACATAAGACAGGGATATTATGTTTATTTTGTAGACCATAAATTACAGCATTAAATCAATCTTCATCCTGTCTAATAAAAAATAAAAAACCAATTAAATTGTTGATAAAAAATTGCTTAAAACAGGATAATCAGGCTATGCTTTTAATTAAAGGTGGAAAATTATAATCCATGAGCATAAATTTGTTTATTTAGAAAGGGAGTAAAGTTATAAAAACAATAAATCAATTTAAATGACTTACAAGTGTATTCTACTTACAACAGTAAAGTTTCTTTAGTAATTATGTTCAACAAGAAAATGAGTTAAGTTTTTTTGTTAATTGTCATGTTGATGGGTGAAAATTATAGTGATAGATGAGCAGTTTTTACACAGCTTGGTTTATTATTGTATTTATTAATTCCAAAATGTCAAGTTCTAATAAAATGTTGAGCGACCCATCAAAGAAATCTTTAAAATTGTATTTAAATTTAAAATAACAAAATTTTGTCAGAATAAGATCATAAATATATGTGGGTAGGTTTCCGAAGGGAAGTATTTATTGATTGTTTGTGCTCGTCGAGGTCTTGGATCTTGTAGGGGTTTCGTCAAACCCTTAATTACTGTATCGCAGTCATCCTCAAAGCGGTGTTTTTACAGATTGAAAGCGATTTTTAGTTGCACCAATTTGCGTCGAATTTTAATGTGTGATTTGAAAATGTATTCGTAAAAAATAAATGTTGAGTACCTAAACAATGTGGACTGCTTATATACCTGTCTTGTTCCACTTTATGCTTGATTTCATCGATTTTTCAGTGATTGGTCGGCCTGAACGAGGTACACCTTTAACAAAACCAGGAGACTAATTGACGGGCGGTTATTTCTTATATGCCATCATCACCATGAACTGTACAAATTGTTCTAGCAGCCTGTGTTATCTTCTTCCCTGTATTTAGTTTCATTTTTAATTTTACTCATTTTTAACATGGAATAACTTTTCACTAAATATACAAATATTATTTTTTTTTTTCTAAAATGGTCTATGACCTGTCATCCTCCCATCAAATGAAATATATAAATTTACTGATGTCTAATCTATTGTCAAAACGGCGAAAAGTTTTTAGAAACACACATAGACACCTACATATTGTGACGATGACATCTAGTGTGTAATAGAATAAGTAAAACTAATAGCTCAATGTTTACTGTACTAAATGGAATTTTCCATGATAAAAATTGTTACGTAATGTTTCTACGCTATTCCAACTGGAAAAGTCGTGAACTTTCGAGAAGCTTGGTTTGTGTATATAAAAAGGCGAACAAGATCGAATTGGATTATTAGTATTTGGAACGCGATAGTGTAAAGTTGTAAGAATAAGTAATATTTGGTAAGCGATAGTATAAAGATTAAAAGGAATTTAAAAAGTGATTTAAAAAGTGTTGTGGTGCGATAAATAAAGTAAAAGTGATCAGTAAAATTTAAGAATAATTTATATAAAGTGATTTTGTGAATTTTTATTAATAAACTGTGTTGCAATAAGTTTTGTGAAATAAATAAATTCGTTGGTGATAAATTGAATTGAGTTTGTATTATTCACAATCCAGTGATACGAACCTTGATTGACAAGGCAAAAACGTAACAATTGGTGACAGCGGTGGGATTGTGAATAAAAAGATAAAGAAAATGATTCTCAACGAATTAAAAGTTCCAGAATTAAAGAGGGAACTTGAGAAACGGGGTTTGGCCACTGATGGTGCTAAAGCAGCTTTACAAGCGCGACTACGTGAGGCCATGCAGAACGAATGGCTGAACGCTGACCATTATGATTTTGGCGTGGAAGTAACGGATGCGGCAACTGTAGAGAAAGCAGAAGATAAACAACCGTTGGTCGAAAAGACACAAGAACATTCTGGAAGTTTCGATTTGTCGCAGTTAATAAGTGCTATGAGCCAGATGATGGGACAGATGAGTCTAATGAAACAACAAAACGAACGACAGCTAGGAGAAATTAAAAATCAAATGGTGCAACAAGGAGAGCAGTCGAATCAAGGAATGAAACGACAAATGGTGAAAATTGAGCAGTCAAATGAGCGACAGTTGGAGACTATAAACCAGTCAAACCTAAAAATGAAACAACAAATAGAGAAAATTGAACAACCAATCCAGGAAATTGCAGATGGGCAAAAGAGAATGGACGAGAAACTTCTCGAATTATCTACTAACATACACGGCGAAGTAGAGAAGCTACAAATGGAGATTCAAAAGGTTGACGAAAAATTAGAAACGAAGGTTCAACATGTTGAAGAGAAATTGCAAACGGAGATTCAACAAGTTGTGGAAAAATGTCAACGTCAGAAAGATCTAACTGATGTCAAGGCAAGTGGAACAACGACGCAAGTGGTACAGACCGTTCAATCAGTTAAGTTAAAACCACCAAACTTCGACGGTACATCATCTTTCGGCATTTTCAAATTTCAATTTGAAACGGCAGCCAATCAAAACCGTTGGAATGATGAACATCTTGTCGCAGCGTTAATAGTGGCCCTTAAAGGTGAAGCAGCGGAGGCCTTACAAACAATTCCGGAAAAAGATCGCAACAGTTATCTCGAAATTATGAAGGCGCTGGATAGGAAGTACGGCAGTGACCACAAGCGTGAAATCTATCGAATGGAATTCAAAAGCCGCTACCAAAAGGGAGGAGAATCACTTCAGGAATTTTCATCGGCAATCGAGCGATTAGTACATCTAGCACATACCAGTACGTCGGCCGATTATATGGAAAGGCTTAAAATTGACGCATTTATTGACGGCATTCGAGATCCAGAAACACGCAGGGCGGTGATGTTGTCACCTAAAGCAACCTTCGCGGAAACCGTTGCGTTTGCGTTAACGATCGAGGCTGTGCAGAACTTTACAAGACCGTCATTATTTAGGCGCCAAATGAACTCAGACAAGAACGGCATCAGGGAGCGAATGGTAAAGAAAGGCGGAAGAGGCAGGCTTAGGTGTTGGAAATGTGACAAGTTGGGTCACATCTCAATGGACTGTCGGAGTGTTATACAGAGAAAGATGAGATCGCCACCTTTTATGCGGACAAACGCCGAACGGTCGGGACAAAGGTCTAAAAGCAGCGAGCGAAGATGTTGGATATGTAACAGGATTGGCCACATATCGCGAGATTGTTTGGAAGCAGGAGGAAAGCGGCACGGATCACCATCTTCCGTGGAAAGAGCACGAAGAGGAGAGCAGGGAACGGATGAGCGGATGGCAACAGTCGGTAAAGTGGAAAGGTTAGAAGTCAGTTTGGAGGAACCGAAGCTGGCTTCACCGTCTGGTTGCCCCATAACATTCATCCCTGTTACGAGTGAAGCACGAGGCGGAAGCAGCATCACAGTTAGGGGCGGTGTTGATGGGAGGAGGTGTATTATTACGCTGGATACCGGAGCAACCCACACAATTGTTCGGAAAGATTTGATCGCAGGAGCAGTGCAGCTAGTTGATGGGTTAAAATTAAGAATGGCAAATGGGGAGAGTGCAATGATTAAAGGGAAAAAGATCGTGAGCATAAGGATCGGCGAAACTCTTTTCCCACACGAAGTTCTGGTCGCAGACATTGTGGACGAGGTTATTTTGGGAACGGACTTCATGAGGATGAATGGCTTTGTGTTGGATTTTGGACGAGGAATATTGAGCAGCGATAACATCGAGCTGAATCATAAATTTAACGGTACGGATGTGACAGTAAGGCGAGTAACAATCAGTCATTGCGAGGAGCTGCCATCGAAATCTAAAACAATTGTTGAGGAAACCAAAGAACACCAGGTTAAGCAGACATTGGATAAGAAGGGCCGAGTTGTGCGAGGTAGAGTGCGAGTGTCGGGCGACTGGATGAGAACTCGATGTGCCATACGGGCAAATGGCCTAGGATTACACGAGGGGCAATTAGTGTGGCTTCACAACTCGCAACAAAAGAAGGAGGATTCGTCGTCGACAGTGCAGCCTATATGGACGGCACCCTATAGGACAAGAAAAGGACAAGGAGGTAAACCAATTGCGGTACAATTAGAGAGGCTGGCCCTCTACAGAGGAGGTAATTTCGGTCCTGTTCGGGACGAACAGGCTTAGGTGAGGGGTAGTGTGACGATGACATCTAGTGTGTAATAGAATAAGTAAAACTAATAGCTCAATGTTTACTGTACTAAATGGAATTTTCCATGATAAAAATTGTTACGTAATGTTTCTACGCTATTCCAACTGGAAAAGTCGTGAACTTTCGAGAAGCTTGGTTTGTGTATATAAAAAGGCGAACAAGATCGAATTGGATTATTAGTATTTGGAACGCGATAGTGTAAAGTTGTAAGAATAAGTAATATTTGGTAAGCGATAGTATAAAGATTAAAAGGAATTTAAAAAGTGATTTAAAAAGTGTTGTGGTGCGATAAATAAAGTAAAAGTGATCAGTAAAATTTAAGAATAATTTATATAAAGTGATTTTGTGAATTTTTATTAATAAACTGTGTTGCAATAAGTTTTGTGAAATAAATAAATTCGTTGGTGATAAATTGAATTGAGTTTGTATTATTCACAATCCAGTGATACGAACCTTGATTGACAAGGCAAAAACGTAACAATATATACGATTATCTATTATAGAAACGAACGGTGTTGGGCATTGAACCGGTTATGTTCTTATTTCTTGCTTAGATTTTCTTAGACACCGCAATATTTTCTGTTAACGCCCCTTACAATTTTTTACAATTTTTGTTTCTGTTACTGCCAAAGTTCCTTAAAATATAGAACTTACATGGAACACATTTAGTAAAGCATACCTTTTGAAAACGCCATTTTTTAAAAAGCGGAATTAAGGTGAACTACATGTTGGATTGAGTCTTGGCTATACGATTATCTATTATAGAAACGAACATGTTGGATTGAGTCTTGGCTAAAAAAATTACCTTAAAATTCCAAAGCAAATACCTTATTATGGTTCGAGTCTTGGGTTAAAAAACAGTTAGTTTGCGTTGTGTATTTACTCAAATAAATTTTGAAATCTTAGTAGGCGTATTATTTCTTAGATAGATTAGGACCATCTGGTTTTATGGGAATAAACTATATTTTGACATTTGCGTGTAAATATTGATTTATAATCAAATTCCTACTTTAATCATTTATATATTGTTGATAAAATATACTTTGTTTATAAAAAATGAAAGTGCATATTTATGAGGCAAACGAATTGATTTTTTTTGTTTAATATGATCGCTACCAAAATGTTTATGTTTATCATAATGGCATCGTAAGTGGGACTATCATTAAGGCCCGTAATTTTAAACGAGGATAGTGATAAATCAGCGAATTTATCCCCTCTTTCGTATTTTTAAACGAAGATAAATCCAGTGAATCAAACCTGGATTAAAATTGTATCGTCGGATTTATACCTCGATATCGATGGCTAAAACAGTGGATACGGCTATTTTCGAAAATTGGGAAATATAAAACGTCATTTACGATCTGTCAAATTACATACACAAAACTAAATATTTGTAGATAATGAATTGCAAATTTAAATTTAAATAAGTTTTTGAAAATTTAAGTTAAAAGTGGAAGATATATTTAATGGGTCTTCGTCTTCGTCATCAGAATCCGGTGAATCAGATTACGAGATACTGTTGTCGATACGATCTAAACGTCTAAAGGTATTTCACGATAGAATAGACGTGGAGTTTTACAATAAGTTGTTCATTATTTGACCAACACCCCCCGACAAGATCTGGAACCTTTGGACGCATATTATCGCTTATGATATCGCATATTACGTGCACCACTCACTTTTCATTTTAATTATTTCTTGTACAGGAATGCCACAAATCACGGTATTTACTAAAGACTAACTCCAACAGACTCAAACTAGCTAGTCGCGAATTCGAGATTATGTAGTTATTTTTTCAGTCTATGTCACAACACGATTTAAATGCTTTTAGGCTTGTTGTGTTTCATACATAGCATGATTGTCGTAATCTAGAATTTGATGACTCGATGATTTTGCTTGTAGTTTGTTCGATTGAAGAATAAACGTTGTTCTGAGGGCCAAATATTTTTGCTCGAAAGCACTTTATAGAAATTTCGAGTTTTCTGTAGATTTACCCCTCTCTTTTTCATAAATATCTTTGTAGCAGTGCCGTAACTAGCTACCCGCAGCACCCGCAGCTGCGGAGCCCACGAGATTTATCGAGCATTTGAATATAATTTCAAAGTCAAGATTAGATTGATTGTAGCTCAGATTAAAGAAGCCCACCATTTCAAATTTACAAAAACGAAATTTTTAAGATAAGGTGGTCGTCTAATTTTTAGATAAAGAAGAAATGATTCCTGTTGCTACTAAATATTTTCTTAAGACAGCCCCAATAATTTCTTTTCGATTACTGAAGGTGAAAAAGTTCCGACCAGAACCATATGACGATTTTAGTGTTTGGGTTAATTTATTTGTATAACACGTTTTGTACTCCAAGTTTAACCCTTTTGCACTTCAAATTTAACCTTTTATAAATCAAATTGAAACTTTTACAAATCAAGTTTTGATTAGAAAATATTGAATTTGATTTGTAAAAGGAAGCAATACTGGTAAGCAGATTGCGATGTACCATTTTGATGTTCCTAAAAATCAAGAAGAAATTGTTGAAACTTTCTTATTAGAAAAATATCTAACCGCGACTGAAAACAATTACATATGTCCTTCATTAGGAGTGCTTTTGTCTTTAGAAGGGGAATTAACAGATACTTGAGTCAAACCAGTCAGTCTCTATAGTCAATTAGCGTTGCAATTTTGCAATTAGTGCTGGTGTTCTTTTTTGGTTGTTTTTGGCGGGGTTCTCCCGATTTTGCAAAATTACCGTCGCTTTCTCGACCTTTCTTACCTTCTATTTTTTTAAATTTCTCGAAATTACTGGAGTTTAGCATGGAAATGAAATTTTGATGTTCGCGTCTTACTTGGTGATTCTTTATTTCGAAACTGTAAGGTTATTCGTTTTGAGATTATTCAAGTGTGGTTCGATGTTACTCAAGAATCTTAGAGTCTATTCTAAGAATATGTTTCTTCGATATTTAACAAATTATCCGATACTATTTGAGGGTCCCATTCTTATTGCATGTCGTTTTGTCGAGCTTAGCCATAACTTGCTTAGTAGCATTAAGTTATATTTACATGAATTTTTTGAATATTTCAAAATTTTCGTGGATTTTCTAAATTTTGACAGGCTTTCCGAAATTATTCATTAATATCCAGATTTTTCGGTATTATTGAAATTGTTAGAGATCATTAGATCAATTGACCAATTTTTCTGTGGTTCTGCGTTATATTCTAGATCTTTTAAGTTTTCCGACATTTCTAGGATTAATCGAGATTGTTGTAGAATTACACATATACATAAATTTGAATCGCAATATTTAGTCATTTTTCGAGATTATGCCAAAATTTCGATATCTCTCCCTAAGCGAGGATTTTCTTTCGTTTTACGAATAATTCGACATTTGGCAACTTTCAGGAATATTCAAGATACGTATATACTTTGAAAATTTGACATTTTTGAGATTATTTCGATATTTTTGATATTTTTAAATTATATTCGAAATTTGTGATGCTTCATCGACATATTTAGAAAACGTCATAGCACTGATAGTTGCTGGATGTTTCGTTTTATTTAAGGCCATTTAAATGAATCACGTTCTCTTTCGTCTAGCCACGAAATGAGATACTTTTAAATAATGCTAGGCTCGACAGTAGAAAGAAATAACTTTTTATCTAAAAGCTTTACTTGCTCATAAGTACAAGGATTATTTTTGGGGCCCAAGAAAAATTTGGTGGGGGGCCCGGGATTTATAGTTTCGCCACTGGTTCGTAGGTTTATTCTGGTTCTATTATTTGGCTGATTGAGTGCCGTTTTCAGTTTGAAAACTTATTATGGTCATTGATTATTTAGAAATATCATTAAATTAATCTCAACATTGCTTCGAAAACGAATTTTTTAAATTTAATATTTGCAATTTTCTAGTTTCTTATATTTTGACAGATAACCCACAAACATAAAAGAGCAATGAGTTGTTCTTGTTCGATTGACGCCGAAATTAAGATTGCTTTTCCATAGAGGGGAAAATAATCAATCGAAAACGACCATCAATCGAACAAACAAAAAAATCCCAGCAAGCAGTTAATTATTCGAAAATTGATTTCGAAAAACGCCGGTTTTAGCTTCGTTCAAAATTACGACACAAAAAATCTACGGATCTATCTACGTTTAAAATTACCAAAAGTGACCTCGGCTAAATCAGTGGATTTTCGAAAACTGTGGATTAATCCGTCGATGTATCTTTGTTTAAAAATACGAGCCTAAGAATCAATTTCAAACAACGCATATATAATCATATCACAATGCGATATAATGGCCAAGAGGAATTATTTAAAATGGAAAATGGATCAAATGTAGATGTAAGTCTACAATTAAATATTCAAACGCGAATTTATATCACAGAAACAATTTAATATCCGAAAATATTTTCATCAATCAAAAAAACCACGCCAAAATCAACATTTTCACCACTAATATGAAAATTGCCTATGCCCCAAATATATATGCGGGGCTCCAGCCCCAATTTTTAATTTGGCATAGTTTAACAATCCAATATCGGTATACAACAACAGGTTACAAAATTTATTGTGCAGGTTTAAAGCATCCTAGCAACATTAGACTTCAAAGATTTTTTAGTAAACTATGTTTGAAAGTTAATGCTAAGGTCAAGTATGACAAGTTCTCGTTTTGTGATAAAAAATTTAGTCACTATGGTAATAACATCAAAAAAACCTGGTCGTTTGTTAATCAAATTTTAAATAGTAATAATTACGGCCATATTGAAAAAATTATGTGTGCTAATGATTATGGGTTAAATTTCTCGAACATTGTTTCTGAATTGAGAGCTACTAATATATTTCCTAACTACCCGAGGCAGTATTCTTGTGATTTTAATAATTCATATAATTTTTTTATTAGCCCTGTTTATGTGACTGAAATTAGTGGTATAATTGCTGAACTTAAATCTAGTAATGTCATTGATATCCTTGGGATGAGCTCCAATATGTTTAAAGCAAATAAAGACTGTTTTTTGTCTGGCGTTATTCCTGAGGATTTAAAAACTGCAATTGTTTTACCTTTGTTTTAAAAAGGTGATAAACTTAACAAAGATAAATATCGATCTATTTCTTTACAGCCAATCATAATGAAGATTATGGAAAAGGCTTTAAAGTCACGTATGAATTGTTTCTTGGAAAAACATAATATTCTTAGTAGTCGTCAATTTGGTTTTAGATCTGGATAGGGATTCCGACTGCATTTTGGATGATTTTCTTAAGCATGATTTTTAGCCTTAATTTAGGCAATCAAAATAAATATAAATCATTATTAATTGCGTGCCTATCACTGAAAATGTAATAAAAAAATTCTTTTGTTATAATTTGTACAAATTATTTTATGATCGTTGTTTGAATATATACATATACAGCTGACCTCCAATTTACAAAACCAATTCGATCAAAATATCCCATCGTATAGTGAAATTGTCTTAAATTGAAACCAACATTTCGTGCATATTGCATAATTCGTTCTAAGGGTTTATAAACAAATGAAAGTTATTGATCATTTAATTGGAAAAACCCAAGTTAAACATATTTGATCGCACATAGCAGACTTAACGTAATATAGGGATTCGCCGTACATATTTGAGATATTATCTATCTAAGTATGTACGTAACTTGTTGAAAAATTTTGGTTACTACGGTAAATTCCGTTAATCTTTAATAAGATTTAATTCCCTTAATCGCATTTTGATAATTTATACGCCTTGGTTGTTGTTCTTCATATAAAAATTTTACTTACAGTTAGTGATTCTATAAATCATTCTAACAATATAGGTTTGTCTTGCATTTTAGATGGAAGAATTATTTATTATAATACAAATACCACGAAAACTCAAAAAAATGTATGTGGTATGTACTTGAAATATATTTCAAAAAAAATTATGAACCGCCGAAATGTAGGCTAATGAATTACATATCATGCGTTACACAAAAAAATGCTAACCAAATTATAAAATTTTAGCAGTACCTTTCGAAACCATACTGCAAATTTAAAATTAATGCCTTAAGCGCAAATCCGCAGAAAAACCAAAATAAAAACTGGCGTTCGTTTTTTCGCGGTTTCAAAAAAATGTTTAATTGGTTTGGAAAATTGAATTTTAATTTTTTCGGTCAGAAAAACATATTTGGTACAAAAAAAATTGAACTCTCATTTTCTAGTAGATTTTCTAGTAGAAATTTCCAGAAGATTTTAGGGCCAAATATTTAAAAATCTAAATTTATTTACCAACTGGACGTTTATAGAATGGAATGCTCTCCGGTTCATACAGGCATTTTCAATGTGCCTTCTTAATCCAGTTAGCGCAATATGAGTTCCATCAATAAGCCCAATTATATTTGGAAAACCATATTCTCGATGAAAACTAAAATCATATTTTAGTGTCACATAAATTATACTTCTAAATCGATTTTTTTCTAAAATGTTACGTACCTTATTTTAGTTGAATCGATTTCACCTTGCGTTTGCGGGAATTTGACATAAACAGTTCCCAGCTGGGTGGATATAATTCGGGTGAATTTTTTTGACGCACCTGTGAACCGCTGTTTGACTCAAGCAAACTAGCGCGTAAGACCCAACCCTTCGTTGATAACTGCCACTACCTAAAAAATTTAGTACCGATAGTATCTACAAATTAAAATAAAATATAAATAATTTATATGTGAACGTTATTAATCAAAATCCAAATAAATCAATACCTAATCTAATAAATTAGATGAAAAGGAATTTTCTTCCAATGATCATAATCTGTAATAGCTAATGGAAATAGATGGAGGTAACCGATACATTTCTAAGAACCTATTGTACAATTATTTTTGTGAAAAATGTTTTATTTTAGATTTGTAATATGGTAATTAGGTGCCTGATTTACAGGCTTCATATGTCACTTGTAATAATAATTATTAATTATTATTCTTAAATTTACCTAGCTTTCAAAATGTCAAATAGATCCATAGTGTCTCGTAAATATTTACGAAAAGTAATCAATTTTTTTCGTCTTCGACGACAAGACACAATACAGCTAACGGCACTCATTCCAAAATGTAAAATTCAATTTAAAATTAGGATTTATCTATCTGAGTGGTTTATGGTTGTACGTTGCCAAAATTTTTATAATATCGTCACAATCGTCATTTTAAAAAAATATATATAAATTTCACCACCACGGCTCAATAGGCTCCCCGTTACGTTGAATCAGTTAAGAAACTCCCAACTTATGAGTATATACACACTCCCTTGTGATGGGTCCTTATAGCAAAGCATTCCAAGCAATCCAAAAGACCTTCTATGTTTCGAATATTTACACCTCGTTTACGTTTTTTTCGAAAGAGCGACCATAAATAAGTATAAAAATTAAAAATTTTAAAACTAGAGCTGCGTTTTTTTATTCGCTCCTGGCAGCTGCTATCGAGAGCCGTCATTTTTCTACGCCTAAATTTAAATTTGACGCGCTATTTATTGGTAAACTAAACTTATTTAACGTCACGCTATCGTTTTTAATTCAATTGTTTAGCGAAACCTTGATATAAAAAATATTTGGCTCTACCTATTTATACGGAGCGCTATCGGGAGCCACTTTTTATATGAGGGCTCTCGATAGCAGCTATCCGGAGCGAATAAAAAAATCCAGCTTTAGTAGGGTTTTCATATTAAAATTTTTCATCTCATACTTTTGTTGACACAAACCGTCTTTTTTATTTACAACTATTAAATTATATTTATAGCACGAGTTACCTTGATATTATGAAAATTCTTTAATTTAGTGTTCTTTAATAAAACCTAAATCCATAGACAAATTTTGCTTTATTTGACCCTAAAATCTTCTGGAAATTTATCGAATCTACTATAAAATGAGAGTTCAATTTTTTTTGTATCATATATGTTTTTCTGACCGAAAAAATTAAAATTCAATTTTCCAAACCAATTAAACATTTTTCTGAAACCGCGAAAAAACGAACGCCAGTTTTTATTTTGGTTTTTCTGCGGATTTACGCTTAAGGCATTAATTTTAAATTTTCAGTGTGGTTTCGAAAGGTATTGCTAAAATTTTATAATTTGGTTAGCATTTTTTTTGTGTAACGCATGATATGTAATTCATTAGCCTACATTTCGGCGGTTCATAATTTTTTATAAAATAAACATTTTTGTTGGTTTTGACATACCACATACAATTTTTTGGAGTTTTAGTGGTATTTGTATTATAATAAATAATTCTTCCATCTAAAATGCAAGACAAACCTTTGTTGTAAGTAAAATTTTTATATGAAGAACACCAACCAAGATGCATAAATTATCAAAATGCGATTAAGGGAATTGAGTCTTATTAAATATTAAGAGAATTTACCTTAGTAACCAAAATTTTACAATATTGATAAATTAATTTGAATGCAAATGTATGTATGTATATTAAAGCAAAAAAAAAAATACCTACATACTTAACTATGTACGTTATATCTCAAATATATACGGCGAACCCCTATATTACGTTATGTCCGCTATGTGAGACAAATCTCATTAACTTGGGTTTTTCCAATTAAATGATCATAAACTTTCATACATTTATGAACCCTTAGAATGAATTATGTATACAATATTCACGAAATGTTGGTTTCAATTTAAGCCAATTTCACTAAATGATGGGATCTTTTGACCGAATTTGTTTTGTAAATTGGAGGTCAACTGTATACATTCAAACAACGATCATAATATAATATTGTAGAAATTATAACAAAAGAATTTTTTTATTACATTTTCAGTGATATGCACGCAATTAATAATGATGTATATTTATTTTGATTGCCTAAATTAAGGCTGAAAATAATGCTTAAGAAAATCATCCAAAATGCAGTCGGAATCCCTATCCTGGTAAAAACAAAGAGTCGGCTTTGATACAACTTATAAATGGGGTACATAGTCAACTTAATGAAAAAAAAATTGGTTGGAGCTCTGTTTATTGATATCAAACGAGCTTTTGATATGGTAGGCCACAAATTGTTGCTGCAAAAACTTTATTTAATTTATTTTAGGGGTGTTCCGCTTAAATGGTTTGAGTCATATCTTAGTGGACGGTTCTTTAAAATTAAAATTGGTAGCAGTTACAATTTACCTTTTAAAGTTGAGAATGGTGTACCGCAAGGATCCGTCCTGGGTCCAATTTAATTTAAACTTGAAAGGTAAAATTACTGCATTTGCTGAAGATATGGCTTTAAGTTACTACGGTTCTAGTTGTCAAGAAGTTTCTGCTCATATAAATTCCGACTTAAAAATTCTACGTTCATGGTTTGACGGCCACTCTATGGTTTATAATTAAGACATTGGTTTCATGTTTGCCCAAATTCCAGATGATTTAGTATTGTATAACTTACACGCCATTTTTAATTTGTATAATTTTAAAGCTAAAGGTTAATCGCTACTGTCTGTGGACATAGATTGACCTATCTTCATAACCTTTTATTTTATTGTTTAATGTAATTATTTTTTTTTTTTAGTTTATACTATATTTTGCCTATATGTATTCTGTTGTAAAAATGTTTTATTGGTTATGAGAATAGGTAAATAAATAAATAAGTAAAATATTGATGTTTGTAAAAATAAAATAATTTCCTCTCTCATTGTTCTGATTTTTTTTCTGCAAACGAATAAACAATTTTGAAAGCGGCTGAAAGCTTTTCTGCCACCTATTGGCGAGTATTGAAGTAGTTAAATTTAATTTTTAATTTGTAAACAAGCTTTTATTAAATTTAGTGGAGATGGTCGTTGTTGTAAAAATGTTTCTTTGAATAAATCAATTATTAATCGAAACGAAAATCATTTTCTTAAGTAATATTCATCTATGGTAAATTTCAAATATTTCTGCTAATTATTTCATAGTGAATAATAAAGAGCTTGTGAATTTTCATTTAAAAATCATTCTTTGGGAAAAAAAGTGATTTCCCATATATGTTTTATGTGTTTTACCATGGAAAGTTTCATATTTTCATCGTTTCTAATTCCTTTATAAAAGCTCAGATTTTTTTGATTGTGGCTCTATAAAATACAGGGTACTCTGCTAACAGTCGTGGTGATTAAAATTAGTATTTTGTGTTCAAGTGCTTCTTTAGAAAAAACAAAATAAAAAAAAATTCCACCTGGCGACACAATTTTGAACCCGATTGGATAACACTGTTTCATTAATTGATGAAGGGCCTGAACGAACTTTAACCTAAAGGCTATACTATTTAGGTATCGTAGGTATTTTTTAATAATTAATTTTCTTATCATACAAGAGGTTAGAAGCCCATCTGTTGTTCTGAAATAAATAATTTTGTTTATTGGGTTTATTGTATTATATTAATACCAGCCGGACTACATGCCTAAACGTTAAATATTGATCTGAATTCTATTTGAATAAAATAGCTCTGTTTGTTTAATGTTTTTTTTGAAGGGGAACCTAACATTTTATGAATGCAAGAGTTTTTGATTTTTTTTTTGGGCAGTCGAGAAATAACTAGATAAGAGTATTGAACTCTTCGCTGTTTGAATACCAGTTAAGAATAAATAGTAAAAGTGAAAATCTAATTGAAAAGAAGCTTTTGGTTATCATTTTTTTTTCTCAATTTTTATTTGATACAAAACGCAATTCGATTTTGATTTTGAAAACAGTTTACTCGCGGAAGTGAACATAGAAAAAAAAATAATATTAATTCCCTGTGAAGAAAATTTAAGATACATGATAAAGATCTAGAAATATTTCTAGAAAATATGGTTGTTGTGAACAAAGGTTCCATTAAATTATCTCAACATATCTGAAGTTCATTTTAATGAATATGGTCACTAAAACTTTGATCAAGATAAATACATGTGCTCATCCAGTAGTGGTGCAGGAACATTGCAAAAGATGATTATATAACGGAAACCCAAAGTGGAAAACAGATTTTTTTTTTTTTTTTGTTTAAGTTTAGTGCCAAAATAATAAAAGACTGTTAAAATTATAACATCAACTTATCAAATGACTGGTAATAATAATCAAAACAAAAAAAAAACAAATAAACAGAAGTTATAATTATGTAGTGTACGTCCATGCCACTTTCATGATAAAAAAAAAAAATTATAATCTAATATTGCATGGTATTAATGTGTGTGCTAAACTAATAAAGGACAATTTAAACTATGAAATCAACTTATCAAATAATTGATAATAATAATGAAAACTATAAAAAAAACTAACAATTAAATAGGAATTATAAATACTTAGTGTATAGTGTAGTGTGACCATGCCTTTTCATTAAAAAATAAAATTAAAAAATTGTAAGGCTTGGTATTGATGGTATAATACCTAAATAAAAATCAAAGACAATATTTGGCGTACGAATAATTCCTCAATCAATAGTGCTCTTCACTCAACATCGGTTTATACGACCAAACAGGTCGTATTATAATTTTCTTGGTCGGGTTATAATTTTCTTTATTTTTATATAACTATTTTATTTTAAATTATTACGGTGTAGATAGGGATGCAATCTGTTCTGGGGCTCAAAGCACTCCCAACTATTTCGCAGTTTACTTTTACCGTCCTACTTTACACAGTAGAAGCCAAATCGAGAACGTATGGCTACAGACCCGTTTTGTATAAACCACCTGCATATTGCATTGCTTCATGCCAACCTATAGTGCTGACATGAAAGGTGGGTCGGCCCATGGATTCTGCACTCTCAACAGGTGGTCATAATTGTGTTCATCTTCATCACCGACCGTAATCAGATGATCCCTTTTGCATCCCGCCCTTATCGGGATTCGAACCGGGTACCTCCCGATCCAAACGCCGTAGCTTTAACCACTGCGCCATTTGATCGGTAGATGCAGCTATTTGGTACCAACAATTTTTTTTTTTTTTTAGTTTTAGTTAAATTTCTTTTTGTAACAATAGTTTTGTTCTTTTGAATGGTTAGAGATGAATTAGATTCAAAATAAATTGTAATTTTTTTTAAAGAAAAAGGGATTCGGCCTTCTCAAAATAGTGATTTGTAATTAATTTCAGGATGAGATAGATTTGAGGAAACATAGAGTGAGATTGGGGATGGAAGTCCCGCTTTAAATTTTAGGGTAAGTTGATCATTGCTTCTTCTTATAAATCATGTGGTCTAGCAAGGTCTGTCAAGGTTTTAGGAAATCCCTGAAGTGTCTGGTTTATGATCGTTATATATATTCACTTTTATGCTAAATACAACACTTCATTTATTTTTATTTTAATATTTATAATTTTATTTAAAAACAATATAAAAATCAATTACATGATTTATAAATTTTGTTGTTTTTTATTTGTACTGGCTGCAGCAACTAATTTAATCTTACTAATTATTGCAATTTTGATACAATTTTTATTTTTATTTTTTAGAATTTTATTACCCTGAATTGCAAAAATGTTTGTTATGAACAGGGCCGCTACATCACCCTCCTCGCAGTAAGTGCCCCACGCGTATAAGCTTTAAAGGTCAATTATATTTTGGACGAATATTCATTAAATATTAAATCTGACTGATTTCCTTTTACATGGTTTAAGTTGTTCGAGCTGTGCTAGAATTCCAAATGCTGGTTTAAGGCGATCGATTGACACAGATTGCTGTTTTTCGTTATTATCCATTATGAAGGTTTATCGTATCTTACGAAGAACTCTGTAAGGCCCTTCGTAAGGTGAAGTAAGGCTTGCTCGTGTTCTATCCACACGAACAAATACGAACACGCAATTATCTAAATTTTTCGGGATGAAAAGTTTGGAATCTGTCGATTTGCGAGAATCGACTGGGATTAAATTTTCCATCTGTGTGCGAAGCTGTTGTAAATAGTCGTTAGTCGATGGAGGGGGTTGGGAATTTGGGCCTGAAAATATATCGCCAGGTAGTCTGAGGCTTCGACCATAAACTAGGTCCGCTGGGCTGCACTTGAGGTCTTATTTGACACATGCTCTTATGCCCAGCAAAATAATAGGTAACTCAGAGCTCCAATTTTTGGTGTTACCCCGAGCTCTAAGTGAAGAAGCATACTACAACGCAAAATCATATTACAACGCACACATAGTTGACTTATTTTATGTCAGGCCACACACTTATCTGATCCAATTTCGGTAACTAGGGTTTACACCATACGACCTATGCAGTTTAGGTTAAATATAGCGAATAATCCTGATGGTGGAAGCGGTCTGACTATATCCTTGTGAATGTGCTGGAAGCGTGTTGCAGGAAGACTGATTTTGCCATGCTGTGATTTTGTATGTTGATGTATTTTTGATTTTTGGCATGACAAACAGTTTGTTACCCATTTTTTTATGTCAAGATTCAAATTGGGCCAAAAATAACGCGTAGAAAGAAGTTTTCGCGATGCGCGGATTCCTGGATGTGAAATGCCGTGAACGCAGTGAAATTGACAAGTTCAAGTTTGTACTTGGTGCTTGTTGGACGAGATTTATTGATCAGAGCTCTAAGTTCGTCGTCTGTATGTTGTAATTCTGATATCTTTTGTAAATCAGGGATTTTGTTAATAGAGGCAGTTTGTGGGTCACATAAACGTGACAAAGTGTCTGCGACCACATTTTGCTTACCTGAAATGTGTCTGATGTCAGTCGAGAATTGGGATATAAAATCCAAATGGCGAATCTGCCGCGGACTGCGTTGTACAGCATTAATCAAGAGTTTATGGTCTGTGTAGACTGTGAATGTTCGACCTTCTACGAAATATCTGAAATGTTTAATGGCTAAGTATATAGCCAGCAGTTCTCTGTCAAAGGCGGAATACTTGATTTCAATTGTTGTGAGTTTCTTTGAAAAGAACGCTAATGGTTACCAAACTACCTTTTTTTCTATGCAATCTATGCAATCTTTTCTGGGGCTCAAGGCACTCCCAACTCTTTCGCAGTTAATTTTACCGTCCTACTTTACGCAGTAGTAGCCAAATCGAAGACGTACGTCTATAGACCCGCTATGTATAAACCACCTGCACATTGCATTGCTTCATGTCAACCTATAGTGCTGACATGAAAGGTTGGGTCGGCCCAAGGATTCTGCACTCTCAACAGGGGGTCATAGTTGTGTTCATCTTCATCACCGATCGCAATCAGATGATGAAAAATCCCTTTTGCATCTCGCCCCTATCGGGATTCGAACCCGGTACCTCCCGATCCAAACGCCGCAGCTTTAACCACTGCGTCGTTTGCTCGGTCCCAACTACCTTTATTGAATTATTGCAACACTGCTGCTACGGCAATGTTCGATGCGTCACACGTTATGTTGAAAAGTGTATTTTCAACGGGATGTGCCAGTAAAGTTGCATTGGCAAGCGCGCTTTTGACTATGATGAATGCTTCTTTACATTCATCTGGCCAAAAGTAGTTTTTGGCTGTTTTTGGTCTTTTTGACAAGGTTGCCAAGTGCGCGTGAATTGGTTGTAGAAATTCGGCTACACGTGGAATGAAGCGGTGATAATAATTCACCATTCCGACGAATTTCATAATAGATTTAATTGAGGTAAGTTGAGGGAACTGAGTTATGGCTAGTACGCGATCTGGCGAAGGTTTTATGCCATCTTTAGATACGTGGTTGCTGAGGAATTCTAAATGTGGAACGCCGAAAACACACTTGGATGTTTTTATTTTGACATCGTACTTGGCAAGTCGTTGTAATACTTGCCGTAAATGAGATTTGTGTTCCTCTTCTGTTGTACTTGCAACCAAAATGTCGTCAATGTAAACGAAAATAAAATTAAGCTCTTTTAGCACTTCATTCATGAAGCGTTGAAAGGTTTGAGCAGAATTCCGAAGACCAAAAGGCATTCGATTGTATTCGAATAAGCCAAATGGGGTTGTTATTGCCGTTTAAGGCACGTCTTCGGTTGCCACAGGTATTGCGTGATATGCCCTAATTAAGTCGATTTTTGTGAAAATTGTGCACCCGTTCAGATGCACTGAAAAATTATGAATATGCTGTATCGGATAACGATCCGGTACCATAATTGCGTTTAGTCAACGGTAATCTCCACATGGACGCCAATCGGTGTGGTCTCTCTTTGGAACCATGTGGAGCGGAGAAGAAATCGGAGAAGATGACGGTTTACATATGCCTAATTCGACCATATGTTGAAATTCGTTGTACGCTGCCTTATGTTTAGTGGGATCCAGCCGACGTGGTTTCGCATAAGGGAGTTGACCGTTCGTAATAATGTGATGAACCACGTTATGCTTGACTGGGATATTGTAACTGGGTGATTCGGTAAGGGACGGGAATTCCTCCAGTATTTTTCCGTAGCCATTCTAAACCACTAAATGTTTTGGTGTCGGAGTGTTGACGGCAACTGTCATTGCGTTGACAGTTAATTTCGTGGCTGGGTCGATGATTCGTCTTCCTCTCAGGTCAACAAGTAGACCGAATTTCGTAAGAAAATCAGCACCGATTATTGGTCGGTTAACTGATGCGAGCACGAATGGGTGGGTAAATGTGCGCCTTAGCCCAATATCGACCAAAAGTAACTGGGTTCCATAAGTATTAATGGTTGTGCCATTCGCTGCCGAAAGAGACAACACTGGATCGAGAGATCGATTTCCACGGAAATATGTGACTGGCATTACAGAAAGATCAGCCCCAGTATCCACAAGAAAAAGGAGATTGTTCTTCTGATCTCTACTAAAAAGGCGGCGGTTTGTTTAATTTCGATTATCAGCCGCATTGATAATCGAATCTAGCCGTTGAAAGGGTTAGAGTTTGTCGATACCGTGTTGTTGGCTGTGAATTCGAACGGCTTAATGCATTTTTGTGCTCTACCGCCGAAGTTAAAATGATACCAACAAAATCTGTACTTATTTCGAGATCTGCTGCAGCTCCTTGGTCTGAAATGTGGCCGGCTTGAAGGCTGCGGACTTCTGGAGCGATTAGAATTACCTGTAGCAAGGGCTGCAACGGATATTTGGAGCTTGGAATTTGCTCCTTCAATTCTGAAATCTCCGATTTTTTTGACGTTGTTGATTTGCTCGAAGATGATTGGGCGGAATCCATCGGAGAAATGTTGGGTAATTCTGCCGCTTCAGACATGCGGTCCGCTTTGGAAATTAGATCCACTGTTGGATTATCTTCAAATTTGACAAGTGCAACTTGGATGATTCTAGGCATTCTCCTCATCCAGAAATTGCGTACGATATCTTCGCTGATGTGGTCACCCGCTAAACCTTTCATTGCCCTGTAAACCTCTGATGGTTTTTGGTCGCCGATATCTTGCTTACTGACGAGTTCCTCCAGGCGTTTTTCCTGTGGTAGCGAATATCTGTCAATCAATTCCTTTTTCAGTGTGTTATATTTATTGCTTTCTGGCGGTGGCTGAATGAGATCCGCTACAGATTAAAATATATCGGTAGGTAGTGATGTAGCCACCGTCAGAAATTTTACAGTATCTGAGCTTATTTTATGTAATTGGAACTGAAGCTCGATCTGCATAAACCAAGCTTGCGGATTGCGTCTATAGAAATCCGGGACCTTGAGTCTGGAGCAGTGAATATTGGCTTCACCCTGTTTTTGTAGTAAATTATCTTTTTCTTCGTCACTCATTTTAATCACTTTATATTTTTCCGCACTAATGTAATTAAATTATTAATTTTAACAGTTAATAATTTCAGAAAAGTTTTCTTTTGGAAATGACGAATGCGAATTGTTTATAAATATTGAAAGAGGGAACCGTGTATACCAGCAACCCCAAAATAATTGAAAAATTCAGTGTAGGGAAGAAAATATGAACCTTAGATATTATATACTAAATATGGTGCTAAATGTAACAAAGTATTTGTATCCTCATTTAATATGTGCTTATAATATAATATGGATGCAATGAAATTTTAGATAAAAAAAATTCAAATGTTAAAAATTAAAATCTTAATTACGATACAAATAAACCAATATAATCAAATTATTATTATTATTATATAAAATTTTCATATTTTATGATAGCTATTGATAATTTTGTTAAAAAAATTGTTTTCTTTATTTATTAACGTATCATAAATATTTTAATTAATTATAGAAATCTAAGTAATTTAATAAGCAAATGTTTTTAATAAGAAAACTTCAAGTAAACTTAATTTAGTTTCATTATTTAATTTAGTGATAAATTTTAAAGAATAAAACATATGGATCTTTTATGAATGGTTATACATTTATTTTGAATAACCATTGCAATGTAAAATTTCTAGTGTTTGGCTTACTCGTATTTAATTTTTATTTTGTCAGCATAAAATCTGATACAACAAATCACATCAAATGTACCTTGGACGTCTGAATTAATTTGTTTTCCATTTTGTTGTTGTATTATTGTTGTTGTGTTAGTATACACAAGTTGATTCTGATTGTGTATGATGCTGTATATATACTGTCGCTTTTGTTGTTGTTTCTGTGGCTGGTAATTGTTATATTCCTCGTATAATTTGAAGATGGTTATGTTTGCTTGCTTTAATCTGTTCACCTTTTTGGAACAGCATATAACGGCGTTTAATGGGTATGCGGCTTTTAATTTTAAGTGTGGTTTAGTGTTTTCACTTTTTATTTTTGTGGCTCATGTAATTTCAATTTCAGTATATAAATTATCATGAATTTTGTTATACATCACAAAATAATTTTACTCTGATCACATAAAGTATTTATCATTTCATATTAAATATTTGAATAATTAACTTTCACAATTGTACCACGAATTTTATATATTTTTTAAACTTTAATGTAATAACTATGCACTTAATAGTTTTTAGCGTGCTTTTTAGTAGGGTCACCACTTGAAGTGTCTGGTTTATGATCGTTATATGGTATACTCGTATATTCACTTTTATGCTAAATAAAGCACTTCATTTATTTTTATTCTAATATTTATAATTTTATAATTAATTAAAAACAATAAGAAAATCAATTAGATAATTTTATAAATTTTGTTGTTTTTTATTTGTACTGGCTGCAGCAACTAACTTAATCTTACTAATTATTACAATTTTGATACAATTTTTATTTTTATTTTTTAGAATTTTTTCAATGATTTTGTTTGTGTTTGGGTAGGTTTCTATTGGTGAGATTGTGAATCGTACGATGATTTCAATCAAACCAAAGTTTGGGTTGGCTGCAAATATCGCGCGATCTGACAATTACATCTTCACATAATTTTCGTTATTTCGCTATCAAAATTGACCAAAAATGTTTGTTATGAACAGGGCCACTACAATCCCCACCACATTCACCTGAGTTTAGTCGGCTAAAATGACCACCCCAAAATCCCTTGACGAATATTTCTGTTAACAGTTTCGGCTCCATAAACCGAAAACTGTTACAGCCTATATAATGATTGATATCATTCATATCGTACATTACATACAATTTGCCGGTATATGTATTCATTCATATTTTTCACCCGCCCTCCCATTTTGCTTTTTTTGCTGAAGGCCATACTAATAGAAAATAATGGTATTACTAATACAGTACAAAAAAAAAAAAAAATATCTAAAGTACTTAGT
Organism: Tipula vernalis; assembly: GCA_958295665.1. Classification (NCBI taxonomy): domain Eukaryota; kingdom Metazoa; phylum Arthropoda; class Insecta; order Diptera; family Tipulidae; genus Tipula; species Tipula vernalis. Next base: position 211,160,654 of record OY282558.1, on the reverse strand, counting down.
AAAGTATTCCAAATAATTGTATTCATGCAAAATAATAATCACAGCATGGTGACATTTATTAAAACGTAAATATAGCAAAATTAAGTGGAAATGATTCTGATTTTTTATTTTTTTTGTTGTTTTTATTTGAAAATTGAAATGTTATGTAAAAGTGGTTACGGGATTACCATATTAAACCATTTTTTTATTGTTTCTCTACTGCTTTGATTCACTCTTGGTAGCTGCTGCTGGTTCAATAAATTTACGACTTTTTTTTTTTTTTGGCAAACGAGAAAAACAACAAAACAATTTGATTTTATTGCGAAGCAATTCACTGGAATTATTATGCGCTATTCTGTGCGAATCAAATGATAGTGGATATCAAAACATGTCTGTATGTAGGGAAATGATGTTCATTTCCCCCTAATTTTGTTGTTGTTTATTAAAAAAAAAAAAATACAGATATAGTACTCTTTATGATTATTTCTTAATTCCTTGATTTTATCAAACCGAATTACTAAATATCGTCACACAAATACACCCAAAGTGAAAAACAGAAAATCAATTTTCTCTCAGTCAAAATATTTTTTTTTTAATGTGGGTGTCTGTGTGTGTTTTTTTAATAAAAATTAAAAACGAACCAAAAAAAAACACAGATTTGTTAATTTTTATTTAACTTCTTTTGTATATAGATATTTAGATCCTTTTTACAATCCCTCAGTATTAGCTTTACCACCCCTACGTGCCCGCTTCACTCAAATCACATAAATGCTAACTTTTTCTTCGACTTTGCTTTTAAGTCGTATATACCTTCTTTCATTCGCTTTTTGGTGGAACTTCTCTCAATCTTTATTAGATTTTGCGTTTATTTTCATTTAAATAATAACAAACCGGTATAGGTATAAACTCGTGCAGTAGATCCATAAGACAGGAAGAAAATATGCTTTTCTTTATGTTGGTTGAATTGGTTCGTTCGTACACCACCATATACAACGATAAACCATTTGAAATGGTTATGGTGTGATTTGAGAGAAGACATTAATTTTATTATATATTTTATACTTCTTGGTATCATTGTTGTTGTTGTTATTATTATTTTTGCTGCTGAATCTTTGTTCGTTAAGGTTTTTGTTTTTTTTTCTGTTTTTCCATTATAATTTTCAATTAAATAGATTTATTGGGTTAATATTTAGGATTAAATTAAAATATGTTATTTTTAATCGGAAGGAAATTATTTTTCGAGCTTTCAGAACATCAACAATTAATAAAAAATAAAAAAAGGTACGTATATACTTATGTACGATTTTACGTCTCGTATTTGCCACTATATATAGAATAATCATGTTGAAAAATGTTCCAAACAAGGATTTAAGAAAGTTTGCCTTTTAAATCCGAGGATTTTGAGAAATTTATAAACTTTATACATTGTAATTTCGACTAGTGGATGTCTTTATAGTAATTTGCTTTATTTGGAGGCAAAATTAAAAGTTGTTTTTGTATTCTGGACTTAAATGATTGCAATGCACCGTTTTAGAATTTTAAGTATTCAGTAAGCCAGAGTTTTAAAGTGATTAGATTTAATAAGGGCTTCAAGGATTAAAAAATGTAAATGTCGCTTAGATAAACGCTTATTTGGTTCATTCTTCTATTTAGCGACTGAAATTGTCGTTATCATTAAGACAACATTTTCGAATATTCTAACACATCTTTGTCGCCGCGGGATTTTTCTGGTCCCGAGCAACTGCATTCAAAACGCTCTCTGGTTTGGAGTCCTGGGGTTTTGCTAATAGTAACTCAGTTTTGCCCAGCGAGCAAGCCCCGGGGGTCGTTTGGCGTTTGAGCAGAATACGTCCATTAGTGTGAGTTTGGCAGCCATTTGTTTACAACGCGAAAAGTTTGTCTGGCGATTTTTACTATGGAAAAAAATTGAACAACGAGTTTGCTTTAAATTTTGTGTTTCCAATGGAATTACGACTAGCGCTAATTACTCCTTGCTCCATAAAGTTTCCTCGAGCAATTTAGTTTTTAGTAAAATCTGTGCATCCATTAACGAAGAGCTGAAACTTTTGAAGTTTCAGAGTTACTTCAAGCGGCAATATCAGAAAATTTGTGTATCCATTTCCAGAACCTTGAACAGGTTTGCAAAAAGGTGTGAAACTGTGGCATGTTCACAGGGGGTTTTTTGTCGCATTCTTTTGAACCTATATACCATAGATCACAATGGCATGGTAAACCAAACTGTTACTACCAAACTTCAATAGGTCGTCGATTCTAGAAAACGTTCATTCTAGGAAATTATAATCTAAGCACAGATGAGCTTCGTATCGTAACAACATGGGTGATACCTAGTTCTATCGTCAATTGGCTGCTGAAACACGTTTAGAATTTGAGCGAGTTCTTATTACCGAAATAATAAAATCGATCGCCAAATTCTATTTTGCATTCTACTTTATTGGAAAAGCCCAGTTTTAAACCAATCAGTACCAAAGCGACAGCTATTGGTGTATGATATTCCCCTGCTGACATAACCCATACTCACCAGAGAATGGCAGATCATTTTCTTCTAAAACTTTAAAAAATTTAGCCAATGAAGCTCTAATAGCACGAGCAAGTTTTTAAAGTATACTGGTAAATTTCAAAAATGTTCTAACTGCTGAAACAGTTCTGAAGCTAAAATTTTACATTTTTCAATTTTTTTTCGCTGTCAAAAAACCGTGTCAAAAAGTGTCGAAAACACAGGTTTTGAAGGACTGTCGAGTACTCGTGTCAAAAAGTGTCGAAAACTGTGTCATCACTAGTTTTCGACACTACTCATCTCTGGTTTCAACCGAATATTGTGCTTGCTCCACTCCTGCGATGTACCACACCCATAGGACTTTATTTCGAATGATGGCGGTTTCACAGGTATCGTCGTGCTTTGTGATTTAATCAATCGAAAACTGTTTTTGTTTTGGTGCGACCCCGACGTTTAATTTACTTTTGGAACGCCCGGAATGAACAAAAGAAAATACTCTAAGAGTGCGCCTCGCCGTTGCTCTCATCAGTTTGTAGCGAAAGAGATGGAACTGTTGCTCGGCTAATATCACCTAAGACTACATTGAGCATCTAAGTGGATGCCTCTGTGAAGTCAAAAAGATTTTGAAACTGCTCCGGAAAGAGAAACGCTCTCAACAATATTGGGAAGAGAATTAAGGGTAGAGGAGATGTTTAAAACCGAAATCATTCAGCATGCTAGGTTGTGTGCAGCCAGGCGGCTCATCGGTGATCCAGCTATGATTCATAAATTTGCAAAAGTTCCGAATAATAAAAATAAGAAAAATTGTAGGGGATAGGACGGATCTCAGATGAACACCAACATTTAATGTAAGAGGAACGAAAGTCATGCCATCCACCACCACTTGGATTTTACGACAAAAAAAGAATCTAAGAAACCAGCCTACTATAGGAAGTCCAATTGATCTCAACATGTAATTTAAAATCTTGTGCCTTGTGCTGCTGGCGAGATTAGTTAAATCATCGATTGATTTACGTCGAAACCCCAGTGGTGATCTAAACCGTTGGGATTTGGAATATATTTTTTAATCCAATCGTTAAAATCATCAGAACACGATTTTGCACTTTTGATGCATTCAAAGAAGCTTGTAGAAATTCTTTCTGGCCATAAGAACTGTCCGTCTTCGATCATTTCAAAGTAGCAATCAGTATTCGCTAAAATATTGTCTGCAAAGGTGGCCATCCATGTGTTGATATCAAAGTGATCATCGAAAAAGGCTTTTAATGGACTATGTAGTTTCTCAATTACAAATTTGTCTGCTGAGGTAATACCACAGCAGATAAAAGCTTTGACTATAGTTTCAGTAGCAATACTGTTTGTCCAATCAACTACCCATTTTGAAACGATATTATAATTTGGTACTTTCGGATTCCCTTGCTTTGTCTGCATGTCAGGCTTAGAAATGGCTTCTGTAATATAGGCATCGTATAAATCATTATAGCTTTCTTGAAATATTTTGTTAATAACAACATCCAATGGTTGTAATATTCCCGTCATTTTTGCAGGAATTATCTCAATAAAAATATTGTATTTTTCATAATATCTTGTGTCTGCTAATTTAATGTGTGGCCCATAAGAATCCATAATCAATAGAACTGGCTCATGAAGCAAATTAGTTTGCGGTCTATTCATAATAACATTAGACATGTAATTTTTTAATATTTATAGAATTGTTCTATTTTCGTTGAAAATGTTTGGGGTACAAGAATTGAAAATAATTAAATAATTTATTTACCGCACAATTAATATTGGCTATGCGGCCGTAATTTATTTTTAACACTTAAAATAGTTTACAAAGTTTAGCGAATTATCACCACCGCACTTCACTGAGTTCCGAAAAAGTTATTGTTTATTCTTCGCGGAAGGCGACAAACGCGGTGAATTTTCAATCGCAGCAACGAGAGATTCAGCGCGGAACTTTATTACTTTAATTTACTAGGAAATTTATTTTATAATTTTTTGTATTTGATTTTTTTATGCACAAGGAATTTTAATTTTTATACACGATGTGTTGTACGTTACTAGCAGAACGAGAGTGTCTGTGTAATGTTGTTCGAGACGATGAACCAAAAATTTTTGAGATGAATTTAGATGTAAAAACAACGCACTGAAATAAAAGTAAAATTCAGCTAAAAGAAATAATTTGTGATTAGTTTTGAATAACCACAAAAGATGGTGGTGAAGTTGTTTGATTGTTGTACTGAAGTGTCCAAGATATTCAGTACAAAGTAGTGATATGTGGAATGTATTTAAGTATGGATTTCCACCAAAGAGTAACAGATTTGGGTCCAAATCTACTCTATAGCTGTCACTACTAAGCTGAGTGAGGCTGTTCAAATACAATTATATTTTATAGTCGAAATGAGTTGCATTTCGAATAATTGTAGGGATAAACGAATTGTAATAAATTTATTGAATGAGTGAATCACTACATATTTCACCGCTCCACATCCCACTGTTATTTACGTCAACAAAACAACCACTGTGAACTTTAGGATTTTTTTTTAATTTTGAAAATAACAAATGTGGTTTTAAAATTTTTCCATTGGCCGTGATCGTAAACGTAGCAGTGAATCTTTTATGGGAGCTACCTGCTTTACGCATTACCACATTTCGTATTCCTTTAGTGGTTATAGTCATTTTTGGTTCTGGTTCAAAATATCTCGGAACTTGATCCATGTTTAAAATGTTTTGCGGTTCAATTTTTTTATCCGATATAATTTTTTGTACTCTGTATATAAATTCGCGAGCAATTTTATCAGAATCCTCCGGTATGCTTCGGGATGTTGTTTGCCGTCTCGAAACTAATTTCCAGCGTGTTTTGAATTTATCAAGCCAGCCACTTGATGCCTTAAAATTTTTATATTTTTCCAAATTATAATTTTGTTTCATATTAAGCGCCATTCCTCTAATATATTTATCTTTGACACGGAGGCCTTTCTCATTTATATCCTTGATCCATTTGATCAGCTCATCTTCTAGTTCGCCAAATTCTTTATTCCGACCACCACCTGCCAATCGCCTTGCGACTCGTGTAGACTTTTCTGGATTTGATAATGTCTTAAAAATTTCCACTTGATCTTTTACCCAGCCGCGAATTGTTGATGTTGTCAACCCATATTTTTTACTTAAAGCAGCAAAACCATATCCAGCGATGTTGGGTTTATATTCTTTAATCACTTGCATTTTAAAATTTAATGAATACGACTTTCTTTTTCCGCTCATATTTATGGTCTCTAAAATAATAATAAATAATAGAACAAAAATGATACAAATAAAATTTCATAACTTTTTCTAATATTTAAACATTAAACATAACTCATAAGATAAAAAAATACTTACTTGAGGAGTAATTTTATTTTAAACTTTTTTATTTTTTAGGTTAAGTTGATTTAACAGTTGAACGATGAACGACTTTGACATTTTACGAGCGAGCTTGCATTTATAAATCCCAATGGACAAAAAGCAATATTTCTTTTGCTGGAACTAAAAATGAATGGTTAGCGAACCGTTTTCAACTACTTAACAGAAAACAACATTTTTATGTGAATGTTTATAATGAAACTTATACTGGCTTTACACCGTAGATAGTATAATAGCAAAATAGTGTAGTACTATTTTACTATCTACCGAAGTCGGTTTTACACCGCATAAAATATTCATAAAAAACAGAAAATTAAAACAAAGTAATGAAAAAGTATAATTTCAAAATACATACAATATTTCTAGACTAATTTATCAACAATACACTGTCATAAATTTTCCTTCTAAAGTAAAATATAATAGGTATTAAAATTTGATAGCTATCAAATCAAAATATTATATTTTATTTTTGCTATTATACTATCAAAACATCGGTTTTACACCGGATAGCAAAATAGTATTATACTACTTTGCTATTGTACTATCTACGGTGTAAACTCCGTATAAATGTTATTTTGCTTTCGGTACAAGCAATTCCTATATATAGTATGTATGTATATACAGGCCGAATTTTTACAAAAAAAAAATGGCCGGTCCTATGTATTAGTAAATGGTTAGAAAACAAAAACTTTTATCAAAATCATATGGCAAAAGTAGATTCTACGTGTTTTTTCCGCTTTCCACTCTTATAACTTAATATATAGGCCTAAAAATCATGTTTCATACAGGAGGAATTTAATTATGTTTATTTACTAAGAGTTCCATAAGATAATTTTTTTTATCCAAATTTTCAATTTGTAATCATGAAGATTTTCAGTTTTTGAATCGTGAATGGAAATATGGCACTCGGAAATTTATTTGTAAGATGGGTTTTAAATTTGAATTGTATATATGTAAGTTCCTTTTTCTCACAGAATTTAAATATAATTTTATTCAGTATCTCACTCTTCTCGTTGTTTTTACTTCGTTCGTCATTTTTTTTTTAATGAAACAAATGTTTCGCTACTCGTTTTAGTACATTTCGGTTGATTTTGCGTTTATTCGGAGGAGGAAGAGTATGTTATTCTTCACCAGGATTTTTTTTTTGTTTTTTTTTTTTAGGTTTACGGATTCTAGTTATTAACATTGTTGATAAAAGTAATCAAACTTTTATTTAATGCATTTGCATTTTTTTTAATCATTAAACTGCGGTCCGTGAAACCTTTACAATATTCAAGAGATTTGTGAAAATGTAAACGAATTAATTATAGAAATCCCAACAGAAATTTTTGGGAATAAATGTTTAGAAGTAACTATGGCCTTACTCCCAAATGTTTATTCACCAAAAAAATATTAAATTATAACTGACAAAATATACAAACACAACACTTAAAAAAATGTACCAATGTACTATCAAGAACGAAAACAAAAAAAAAATTCTTAACGAGCTATGTAACTAAAACAAATCGAATAGTGTGAGTAAGATTATTTTCATCTAATGAGAAAGAAGAGTTAAGTTATATTTACCATGGATTTTATAGAATTGAATTATCAATGAATTATTTACTCACGAAACACAGCGAACATATAAATCACACGAAAATGAAAATAAAAATCTTTATGATTAAAAATTGAAAATTTGGATAAAAAATATCCAATAAATGGGAAAATTATCTTACGGAACCCTTAATAAATTATCATAATTAAAATCCTCTTGTACGAAAAATGAATTTTAGGCCTGTATTTTAAGATATAAGAATGTAAAGCGCAAGAAAAGACGTAAAATCAACTTTTGTCATATGATTTTATTCAAATTTGTTGTTTTCTAACCATTTACTAATAAAGATACACAAATATTTTTAAACGGCCTGTATTTAATAAGTATTGAGTTAAACGATAAAAAGCAACATTTAAAAATTTTCAAATAAATAATTTAGCAAATTTTCTGTTTACTACATAAAAAAAGTATGTTGAATTTGGTTAGTTTATTCGAATATAACGCCCTGGGCGTTTTATTCGAATTAACCACCCAGTGGGCGTACTCCTCGAACACAACGTCTAGGCGCTTTTTACGAGGGAAGACGTAGTATTAAATATAAACTACTTTGGTACCAAATATCCTCATTATAAATTATTGTGCTTTAGTTTTGTCGTTTCAAAATTCGAGACATAGAACTTAGTTTGACTGTAATTTGTTTTTTGATAAAATAGAATAAATATGTAAATAAACTGCGTTTGTCATAAACCCTTTACTTCTTGAGTTGCATTGGACTATTGTGGCCAAATTCACTAGGCCTCTCAATAAATAAAAGGTTAAATTTGCAGGTCAAACAATAATTTCATTTTAAGTGGAACTAAAGAGAGATAAAAGGCTGGCCGATAGATAGAGAGAGTGAGAGAGAGAGACTTAAAAGTGCGTAGATTTACAAAAACCGTTGAAATAGTTACCATATCTGTTGGCCTTAAATCTTCCAGTAATTCTTTAATGTTATGTTTAATCCATTGGCCCGATAAGATTTACTCCACCCATAAATCCTTTAGTGTTTTAGACAATCGGAGGTCTGCCATTTCAGGCAATTCTATTTTTATGTATATCATAATTTCGTATGCTGAAATAAGTATAGAAATCAGCAAATCACCTTACAATACATATTTTAAAATTAAAATCTACAAGGTCACTTAAACACACTTGCCATTCTATTATTTTAATAATGTATTCATACCATAACCACATAGATAATCCTGCAAAAGGAAATGAATAAAAACAATAACAAAAAAGCTCACAAAAGCACTCGAATCCAACAGTGGGACAGTACATACATATGTATGTATATAAAACGGATTATGAACAAAAAAAAAACATTTTTTTTTCCACAGGATATCTTTCCTTATTTTTTGTTTCGCCTTTAATCCCATTTACTTTAAGTTGTCCTTAGAAAAGGATAAAAACCAAATTTTTATTTTATTTTTGTGTATAACTGCTGTGTATCCGAATACAGATTAAAACATTGACCTGAATATCCTCTCTCGATGTAAATCGAATAAAAGTTCACTGTCTTTTGTACACGTAGACACATGTACAAAGGAGTGAACAATATAAAAGTTCACATTATAAAGAGCTTTTCGTTGTGTTTGTCTTGTGTGTATTTTTGGTAAAATAGAAAAGTGAAAAACATTTTTTTTTTGTTTAATTAAATTTATTTAAATGATATCGCGACTCGCGACATGCATATTTACTGTTAATTTATATTTAACAAAAATAAAACTTTTGAATTTAATACAAATGTAATAAAGCAGCAAGCTTTTTTGCTATGTTGTTGCTGTTTTGTTTATTTACAGTAACGAAGAGATTTTCATTCATATACGTTTAATGTTTCCATTACAATTCAGTATTTGTTTTGTGTTGTGGGTGTAGTTAGGTTTGTGGAGAAAAAACCATGAACTTTTTTATGCGGTATTTTTACTTTTCATGTACGATTTTTACTCATTAACCGGAGTGAAGTTCCTGTACTTGCTGCATGAACCGCTGCTAAATTATGATTGATTGGTATAATATAAATAATTTGGAATGAAATGGATTTTTTAATTTTGGTAGTTCGTGCTGCTGCTGAAAATATTTAAATATTTTCTTCAAAATGAGATTTTAATTGGGAAAGCACGCGAAACAATTTTAATTGCTGCATAAATTTGTGGTCTAATATATACATTCGAGTAATTAGGTTGATGGCATTTTGATTTATACTGGCGCTCCGTATGTGTAAGTTCAACAATTTCTTTTGGCTCCGTGTACACAAATCTAAATAAATAAACCGAAAATAATTATTTTTGCATGACTAATTTCATATAGATTTTTTTAGATCATCCAAGTAATTTATATTCAACACCATATAAAATATGTACTGTACAAAATAAAAGCAATAAGAAAATGTTGAATGCCAGACATAGACTAAACGGCATGCTGAATGCTAGAACATATCGATTGGAATAACCAAAATTGGATCACAAAACTATAATCGACGATGTGGTGAATAACACAAACAACAAGTTTTTCTCGTAATTTTAGTTATGTATGTATGTATATGTAACGGATGGTACGGCGAGGAATCTTTATAGGGATTATTATACGAAAAATCTTAAAAGCTTTCGATCCATAAAACATGGCGCCAACCATCCAAATTCACAACATGAGACAAATAAAATAAATTTTATGGAATTTTTTTTGTTTTCGTCTAATTTCAATTTCCCAATCAAAAAATGCAGCAAAAAAAAAATCTTTGGTATTTATTTATGAATATTTTTATTGCTGGATGACTAAAGTATTGCATTAGATCACGTTTTTGAAATGTAATATGAATTCTTTGAAAGCAACTCTACAGACTTTGGTGTTGTCCATTTGAATTGCTGATATTTTATAAAATACCTAATGATGTCAACGTGAAGTACATTCATTGCTAACCAATCACTATTAAGTCGGCACCTGCACCATAAACAGTTATAAAGGTAATCTTTGCTTTATAATCTAAATTTTTGTAACTAGATGGTGTTTGGTGTCGTATATCGGGCAACAATCACATTGCGTCATACTGCGCGCTTAAAAGGAGACATTTCAGACTACAATTTTCATGAAGATAGTTTCGTATTTCGTCAATAGTGTCAATAGTTGTATTAGTGTAAAAATAAGTGAAATTTCTGAAAAAATTCGCTATATTTTGTAATTTTACTAAGCCCGGGGAAGACTTTGTGGTGTTTACAATCAAAATCGTACATTATGAAGTGCTAGAATCTGATCAAACGATTGATTCCAGTCTCAACTGTCAGCAATTAACCAGATTGCACCAAGCAATTTAAAAAAAACAAAAATTGGTCAAAATAAAGGGTGTTTGTTGTCTTCCATCATGACAATGCCAGAACATACACATCTTTGATGACCGGGCAACAATTGAGAGAGCTTGGCTGGGAAGTTCTGATGCTTCCACCGTATAGGCCGGATCAGCAAAACTCCCTTGATGGTCTAAAGTTCCCTTCAAAAAAGAACTGTGAAAATCAATTGGCCAAGTTTTTCGCCTATAAACCACAGAAGTCAATGGAATCATGAAACTTCACAAAAAACGGAAAAAGGATATACATAGATAACAACGGCCAATACGTACTTAAATAAAACTCATTTTAAATAAAAGAAAAATTTAATCAAAACATGATAAAAAATCTCTCAATACTTTTTCCCCAACCTAATATTTAGAAATAATAACGTTTACCTTATTTATTTATGTATTCATTCTATAAGTTTTATTAACAAAAATTATTTGAATGTGATGAGTAAATCGAGCTAAGGCTGGACATCGCTACTCCAAATCATCAAATAATCTCGAATGTCTTGATACTTCAAAAAAAAAAGAAAATTAAGAAAATGTTCGAAAATCTCTAATTTTATTTATTTTTATTCGCTCCCGATAGCTGCTATCGAGACCCTTCATTTTTCTATGCATAAATTTATATTTGGCGCACAATTTTTTATGCTGTGTGCCTCAGAAGACCTTTTAAACTAAACTTTTCAAATTTTAAAGCTTCCGCTACTTCCTCATAGATGCTAGGTGAAAAGTCAATTTACGAGGTTGCGTACAGTTTAAAATGCATAGTATGCACAAATTACAAATTAAATAACCAAAATGTACAAAATAAAGAACAGACAAAAATATGAAGCTATTAAAAATAGTCACCAAAATTTACATAAAATATAAGTTCCAGTAGCCATTGTCCAGAATTATATCACTAGCTGCAATAAAATAAAATAATATTAGAAAGAAAAAAATGCTTATTTCAATTAAATAAATTATTGTATAATGCTGCATAATGCTGTGTGCCTTAATCGACTAAACTAACTAACTAAAGTAAAACGAGTTAGTTAATGCAATATTTAAATAGATGGCGTTAGTATAAAAGTCTCTGTCTGTGCCTCAACTTACACTAAACTAAATTTAATCGCCAACAAATAAGGAAAATACCGAACGTAAAATTGTAAAAAAAGTAAAAATTTATTCATGATATTGCCACATTTTTTATTTACCAATACACTTCTGATGTATTATAAACGTCTTTTAAGCAAACAGAATTCAAGAAAAAAACGGAAATATCGAACCAAAGTAAGTTACAACACAATATATTTACGAGGTTATGTTATGTTGTCCAAAATTTTTTTGCTTTAAATTGCAGCTTACACGAAACCTCTATTCTTCATATAATTCTATAATTTTCCAAGGAATTATGTCGAATAATAACCGATTTATAAGACAGCATTTAAGAGTAACAGCTGACTCTTTAAATGCCATATGCGAACTATTGGTCGAGCGAGAAACTAAGAGAGGCTACACCGTGAGATTCCGGGTTTGTGTTTTTTTGTATTGGCTGGCATGTGGAACTAGTTATCGTGTTACTGGTGTAAGCTTTTGTATTTCCAGGTACACGGTTAGAACAATAGTTCATAATATGCTTGATTATTTTGTCGCACTAGCGCCTAAAGTAATCAAATATCCTAGCTTGGATTCTTATGCGGAAATCGGTGAACAATTTAATAAACGGTCAGGGGCAAGAATATTTAGTAAAGCTCTAGGCGCCATAGACGGATGTCACATAAAAATTTTAGTCCCTACAAGCTTGCATGGTCAATACATTAACAGAAAATTGGACTATAGCATCAATTTAATGGCGATATGTGACAGTTTCGGGAGATTCGTAAACATATGTTGTGGCTATCCGGGCTCTGTCCATGACCAACGAGTTTTACGTAATAGTCAAATATACCGACAAAGAGCATTCCCGCCGCAAGGATACTACCTGTTAGGAGACAGTGGCTACAAATGCGCTCTGAAACCGGTGGCTATAATAACTCCGATTAAAAATAATTCAACCGCAATTGAACGGAAATTTAACCACGTACACAGCAAGGCCCGTAGCATTGTTGAAAATGCTTTTGGTGTAATGAAAACACGATGGCGTGCAATTTTTCTGAAATCCCTGGAACTAAAATTAAAAAATTGCGTAAAAGTCATTACGGCATGTTGTGTTATGCACAATGTGTGTTTATCCGAAAACTTTGAACTCGAGCCATTTGAAGAAGTGCTAAATGAATCATTTGAGAATGCAAATGACCAGGATGATCAACAGGCCTTAGAATTCCGAAATACGCTGATACATGAATTGTTAGCAGAGAGTTAAACATATGTAAAGCGAATTTGAAATATTTAAAATAAAAAAGTAAAAATTTAAATTTATTAAAATAATTCAGTCTTTATTTTTATACAAAATCCATCTTGTACTTATAACCAAAGATTCTACATATCACTTATTCAAAATGTATAGTTAATTATACAAAGAAATTTTTTTTAAAATCAGTCTATACAAAAGGAGTGAACAAAATATAAATAATTCATATAGATCAGCGGAATTAAATGTTATCAATTTAATTATGCAATGATCAAGAACCTTAGATTGAGCAGAACTATAAGCATTTTTTATAAAATTGTACAAAAATATTCTAATTTTAATAGAAAAATTTTGAAATTTTTGTTTTTGGAAATGTTTCTATTCAAATTAGAATACTTTTGTACATTTATTTATTTATACAAAATGCTTATAGTTTTGCTCAATCTAAAGTTTTTCATCATTGCATAAGTAAATTGATATCTATTTAATTCTGCTGCTTGGTGTATTTCACCCTTTACTCAATCGCTCTCTTCGCTAGTATCGCTGGATAGCACAATGAGAGTTGACATATACTTCACATAAAGCTTCGTTGCCTTTTCCAACAATTTTAATTGTTTATCATTTTCGTCTTCATGACGTTTCCTCTTACGGTTGTGAGTAGGTGGTGGTGTGGCTTCACTTGCCCTCGACGTAGATGGAAGGCACTCTTCGTTGCCCGTGTCAATTACCAAAGGCGGATAAATATTGTGCCTTTCGGAACAATATTGGTGCATCAGCTCGAAGTAGGGCCAAGTGGCAGCTCTTGCCCCTTCTTCTTCTGGCCCAAAGCCTGTCGGTGGTTCTATTGTAACCTAAAAATAATAATTTGTGTTATTAATATTTCTGTAGATACATATTTACAAAAAATTACCTTGTATTTATCCATTAAATTGGTCCACTTTTTTTTAAGTTTTCGCCAATCATCCTCTTCTAATTCCGCTTCCAATCCAACTTTTCTGTAAAGAGATTTGTACAATTTCTATAAATACATGTGACAATTTTTTTTTTAGGTTAAATTATTGTAACTTAAAATAAACAGTTATTATTTAATTTATTTAAATTATAATAATTAGATACCTAGGATAGTCATTTTATCATGATTTATACATATATATTATAAATTTTACTTACTCCCAACTTGATTTTACGTCGTAAAATTTTCCTGTAAATAAACCCTCTAGTTTTATACGGGCCAAAATAAATCGCTCTGTTTCATCTTGTGTCCCTGTACAAATACATAAAAAAAATTTATTAAATTGCATTTATTGAAATAAATTTGAAAATTATAACTTACAGCGAATTGAGTAATGGCGTTTCTCCATTTTTATTTTTATTTTTCCCTGTTCCTTTTTTTTTTATTTTTGATTTTGACGTTCACTTGTAGTTTGTTAAAGTATAAATGAAAAGTCATTGAAAAGTAAGCTCGTAAATTGACTTTTCGGTTGTCGCCTATGAAACAATAGCAGAAGCTTCAATTTTTTTTTAGTTTAGTTAGTTTAGTCGATTAAGGCACACAGCATTAGCTTGTAAATATGTTTCAATTATTTTTTGTAATCATCGACTGTCCACTTGCACTTGCATAAATGTAAATCATGGTCGATAATAATGTTGATTCCAATTTGACATTCAAATTTATTGTATAACGAGAAAATCTGTATCATCGACCTCATTATCATAATTGTATAACGATCAATTATACTGTCATCTACCATCTAGTAGCTAACTGATTTAATTCAGCATGTTGCTTAAACGATAATTTCCGCGGGTTAATTTGCATTTCGCTAACCTTAATTTTGCTCGGTCACTTTTTTGGAGTCTTGAGAGCCGTGAACAACAATTTAAAAATCGAGAAATTGGAATTAAATTTATTTAAATAAAAAATATTTGGGATTGGTAAAAGAAATTTGTTGGTGAAATTATTTAAGTTGATCGAGAGTGACGGTGAATAATTGATTGATATATCTAACGAATTACCATATATGACATTGTTAATTGTGGGTGAATTCGTCATCAGCCATACTGATAAAGCGAAAAGCCATATTGGACAAAATCATCTGCCGTTTTTCTATTTGATCATTCGAGACGGATAGCGAGCCTATCCAAATTAATCATTAAAATCACTAACACTAGCCCAATAAAAGAATATTGAAGAAAGCCGTATCGACGAAAAAATCACAACATCCTAGCCACGCTGTCGATTATCGAGGTAATAAGTACAAACCCAACGCCATAGTAAGCCAAGTGTATCGCCGTTTACGATCTGCAAAATATTGGTAAGGTGCACAGATTTATTAAGTGAATTTATAAAAATGAGAATTAGATTCAATAATTGAACAATTATAAATTGAGTGCCAGAAAAAATAGTGAAGTCAATTGCTAAAATGGCCAATTTATTAGCTCTGAAAAAGGTTCGTTCGGCGATAAAGGGTAGCTTAACGCAAATGGAAAATTTCATTATTTCAAATGCAAACAAAATGGACGAAACGTCCATTGATGAACTGAAGGTTCGTTTAGATATCGTTCAGGGTTTAAGAGAGCAATTTTTAGATATAGTAGCAAAAATGTAAGCGATTGATCCCGAAATTGGGTCCCAAATGGACGAGTTTGAGCCAAAATATTATTCAGTGACGGGAAACCTCAATAAATGGATACGTACATTAAACGAAAACGAGCATAATGCTGGAAGATTTGACGAGACCATATTGAATGCTACTCAACAGCAATCCGCAGAGATAAAATTAAAGTTAAGCATACCTTCATTTTCTGGCGAATACACAGAATGGCCTAGCTTTTATGACTTATACAATACCTCAATACATAGTAAAGATTATCCAGCAATTCAAAAATTTCAATATTTGAAAAGCTGGTTAATTGGGGAGGCATCGCAATTAATTAGATACTTCACTGTCACATAGGCGAACTATTACGAAGCATTTTCTAAATTGGTTGAACGGTATGATCGTAACAAATATATAGTAAATGCGTTCATTCGTATACTTTTATGGATCAGCCATCCGTAACTCAAGTTAGCAGCTCCAGCATTTGAAAATTGTGAGATACGTCGGATGAAGTGCTTCGTGGATTGAACGCATTAGATGCCAAGGCGGAAACCAGAGACAATTGGTTAATCTATATTTTGATCAAGAAGTTATACCAGGAAACGAAGATGTTATGGGCGCATGAATCCACAGCTTCAGAATACCCAACTAAAAAGGAGTTCTTCAATTTTTTGAATCCATGTCCATTGTCCATGTCAGCATACACTACGTATACAATTGTCGAGCTAGAAGTAGATGTAAGATTTGCCACAGAAAACATCACAGCGTATTGCATGAGGACGCCATCCATGTAAATGCATCCAGCCATGTTACATCATTGAAAGAAAGTTCGGAGGAGTATAAAGCATTAACCAGCAAGGAAGGCGAAACTGAAGCGAAAGTCTATCAAACAACTATGCTGTATGCTATGCAAGCCATTTTACCAACCGCCGTAGTTCGAGTAAAGGGCGTAAACGGTGATTTTAAACTATGCCGTGCACTTCTCGACTCAGCGTCACAAGTTATATTCATCACGGACGCTTGTGTGCAAAAATTGGGATTGATGATAACCAGTGGGCCTGTAATGATGAGTGGTTTAGGACAGGCTAATTTAGGACGAACAAAAGGAGTCACTCAGTTAGAAATCGGGCCAAGATCATTTACGGAGCCGGGATTGAAAGTTCAAGCCTATGTAGTACCAAAATTCACAACGTTAGAATCAGCGTCCAAGATAGGCTGTCTTGCCGATCCGAGTTTTTACAAAAATGGCAATATTGATCTACTACTGTTGGGCGTTGAGGTGTTCTTCGCGATAATAGAAAACGAGCAACTTAAGCTATCACCACGTCTGGTAGCACAAAAAAGAAAAAACAAAGTTTGTTTGGGTAATTGGTGAGCAAGTCTCTAAGGATAAAGGCAAGATCGATGTGGTTAATTTTAACATCACAATGAAGGTAGATAGCACGTTACGCAGGTTTTGGGAGATTGAAAGTATTCCAGCCATCAACGATATCACAGAGGAAGATAAATATTGCGAAGAGTGGTTTGGAAAAACAACGCAACGAAGTGAAGATGGAAAATTCATGGTGAAATTATCGGTCAACGGCAAATTAACGAGCCTTGGGTCCAACTATTTTACGGCGAAGCAAAGGTTTAAGGCGATGGAGAACAAGTTTATACGAAATTCTGAATTCAAGGAGCAGTATCACAGTTTCATGAGTGAATATATGGTATTCGACTAGGCCACATGGAGGAAATAAATAAAGGCCTTAGCATAGACGACTACTTCTTGCCACATAATGGAGTTATCAAAGACACCAGTACAACCACGAAGTTGAGAGTAGTCTTTGATGCGTCATCAAAGGATGTAAACGGATTATCCCTAAATGATTTATTGAGGACAGGACCAACCATTCAATCATCGCTGTAAGACAACAACAAAATTTCAAAGGGTGCTGTGGAGAAACGATATAAACGAGCCAATTAAGCAATACGCATTGAAGACGCTGACTTACGGTACCGCTTCAGCTGCTTTTTTATCTACAAGATGCATTAAACAAGCCGCACAAGAGAATATAGAAAAATATACCGCAGCTTCCGCAGCGATTCAGACAGATATGTATGTTGACGACATGATGACAGGAGCCAACGATGAAGATGCGCTGATTAGGATTAGAGAGGATCATCAACATACTCGATTCTTCAGGATTCAATTTACGGAAATGAACTACCAACAGCTCCAGGATGCAGAACCTATTAAAAACGCAAGGTGCAATGATGTGAACACCCATAACGGAAGATGAGACAATAAAGTTATTTGGCTTAAAATGGAATCCCAATTCAGACGGTTTCTGCTTCTCTGTTAGCCTTACAGAAAGAATTAATCATAGCAAACGAACACTTCTTTCCGAAGCCAGCAGAATCTTTGACCCCCTGGGATGCTTGTCTCCGATAATAAGAAGGATCAAAATACTCTTTTAGAGTTTATGGTTGCGGGACTTAAAGTGGGATGATCAACTACCAGATGAGGTATGCAGCAGGTGGATCGCGCTTCGCAACGAACTAAAGGGAATTGAAAAATGGAATATTAATAGATGGTTGCAATTTAGCGAGGAAATTGAGCTGCACGGCTTTTCCGATGCCAGTGAATTGGCATACAGTGGAGTGGTTTATGCTAGAACACGTAATTTGGTTTATTTAATTCCAGCAAAAACCAAAGTTTCACCAATTCGGCAGTTAAACTTACACCCAGGTTACAGTTGTTGGAAGCAGTTTTATTGACCGAGCTCGTGGACGCCCATAAAAATAATTCGTACGATGTTATGGTGCGATAGCAAGATCGTGCTAGATTGGTTGTCATCGCACCCAAAGAAATGGCATGCTTTTGTGGCCAACCGAATTTCCATAATTGTAGATCAATTCCCACGTGAATGCTGGCAGCATGTACCATCGAAATATAATGCAGCAGACTGTGAGTGACGAGGTATAACAGTAGATGACCTTATTAAGGAAGATTGTATATGGTGGAACGGTCCAGACTGGCTACAGTTAAAAGAAGAATGGTGGCCAGAGCAAAAGTAAGAACCTGGACTACTATACTGACTACTTCTAATAGCTTCTTCACCTATTTTTTGAAGAGATACAAAGGTCGTACGAAAAATTGAAGAGGATACTAGCGTACATGAAGCGTTATAACCATCTCAAATGGAGAAAAGATCAAAGAGGAAGTACTGATAACCGAAGCAAAATTGAAAAAATCGAACCTACGAAGAGCAGTTCCTTAACACAAGAAGAAATCCTATGTACGGAAATAACCATTATTAGGTATGTCCAACGCCAGTATTTTACAACAGAGTTGAAATGTTTGGAGAAAAATCAAGAAGTCCCGAGGAAATTCGCTCAAGGCGTTGAATCCGTTCCTGGATAAAGATGGCATTATTAGGGTAGGAGGCCGAATAGTCAACTCCACGGCTAACTACAATACCAAGCATCCAGTAGTTTTGCCCAGTTGCGCATCAATATCAAAATCCATAATGTTTGATTATCACATTAAATTGTTACATGCGGGGTGTGGCCTGTTAGTGTTTTCACAACAAAGATTTTGGATCATAAGTGTATCAAATGTATCAGGTACAAGCCAAACCTTGAGCAGCAATTAATGGGTGACTTACCACCAGCTCGAGTACGATTTTCGCATCCATTTATTAACGATGGAGTGGATTACTGCGGGCCATTCAAGGTTCAACTAATACGACACCGTGGTCAAATAGCCGTAAAAACATATGTTTGCATTTTTGTGTGCCTTAGCACTAAGGCCGTTCACATCGAGTTAGCCAGTGACATGTCGTCGAGCTGCTATTTGGGTGTGCTGCGGAGATTCATCGCGAGAAGAGGGATATGCCGTGTCATCTACAGTGACAATCGAACAAATTTCGCCGGCGCAAACAATCAATTGAACCAGTGGTACGCCTCGTTAAAGGAAGCACAACAACATATCCAAGATGAATTAAGTAAAACCAAAATCCCGTGGAGCTTCAATTCTGCCTCCAGCCCGCCGCACATGGGTGGTTTGTGGGAGTCACCAGTAAAGGCGAGACAATACTTACGCTGGTAGAATTCACTACGTTTTTATGTCAGATTGAGGCCATAATGAATTCTAGGCCTATATGTGCACTTGGTGGAGATGAATTAGATATTTTGACACCTGGTCATTTCTTGATCGGCAGAAGTTTTATTGAAATCCCAGAACCAGATTTATCAGCCGAGAAACTATCACTAGTAGTCATTCAGAAGCGCAGTGATCGATGGCAAAGCAAAACAAACAATATCTTAGTTGGTGATGTAGTCCTAATACTACTTCGTGGAAACTTGGAAAAGTAATGAAGTTCATCCCGGTGCTGATGGCAACGTACTTGTAGTAACAATAAAGACACCAAGCGGTTTATTAAAGAGACTGGATACACAAGTTATGCCGATTGCCTGAAGAAAAAATACAAAACTTAAAGCTTATTTGATTTATATAAATTATTGTACACTTAGCTTGTATATATGTTTCAATTATTTTTTGTAAACTTCGACTTTGATTGATTGATTTTGATTTCAAATGTACGATGGAAGCATCACACGCAAGTCTCTCCTCGTATTATAAATGCGAATACCACACCACTATATAAAGGCGCCACATCGATACCACCATAAGTCTTATAGTGCCCCTGGCCAGGCAGCCATCACCCTTTTTACATATAACAACATCGCGGGATGGGAAAGGAATGTTAGTGAGGATAGACTCGGCCCGGTTATAGACAGACACCCTAATAAAGCCGATATAGTGTTAGTGTTTTTTTTTATGCCAGCACAATATGATAACACAAATTTCCTGGTGCCGCAAACTCTTTTTTCTGAAAAGCTGTAAACAACTATTATTATTCCCTCCACCATTTTTTCCATCGGCGGTTGTGAGGTGGGCGAGATTTCGTTCCATCATCATGTTCCCATGCGGTCACCCAAATTTGTACTAACTGTAACTAGTGTTGCTTGACGTTCTTGTTGAAACCGTTGCGTCTCTGCTGTCCCTGCTACTCGCCCCCCTTATTCAGAAAATTATATAAATCATATACGGAATCTTAGATTTGCGATACCGACAATCAGGCTAGAACCCTCACAGGTTCTTTTTAATTTATTTCTCCGGCACTCATTATCCTATCTACGAGTATGTATTTATATTCTTTCTTGATTAGGTATCAATTTATTTGTAATATGTGAAATTTAATCTTCTAATTTTAATCATTTTTATTTATTTTCAGGTAAGCAGACATTGTTTGGTGACATCTGAGTATCCAACCACTATAAAGGTATTGTTACGAACTGGGCTTCATTTTATTCATCAATCACTAAAACATGCCTCTCCTATGATCATTCATTATGCATTTGTGCGTTGGTGTACAAACATGTTTCGATGTCCACAATAAATAATTTTTATAAAAATATCGGCCACGACGAGCATCGAACCATCGACCTTTATGTTTGTACGACTCTCCAACCGTCTGAGCTATCGCTGTTCACAATTATTTTTTGTAAACTTCGACTGTCATAAAATAATACTTGCATAAATGTAAATGATGGTCGATAATAATGTTGATTCCAATTGGACATTCAAATTTATTGTATAACGAGATAATCTGTATCATCAACCTCGTTATCATACTTGTATAACGATCGATTGTACTGTCATCTACATCTAGTAGCTAACTGATTTAATTCAGCGTGTTGCTTAAACGATAACTGCCGCGGGTTAATTTGGATTTCGCGAACCTTAATATAGCAATATTTCATTTTGCTCGGTCACTTTTTTTGGAGTCTTGAGAGCCGTGAACAACAATTTAAAAATCGAGAAATTGGAATTAAATTTATTTAAATAAAAATTATTTGGAATTGGTAAAAGAAATTTGTTGGTGAAATTATTTAAGTTGATCGAGAGTGCCGGCGAATAATTGATTGAGATATCGATCGAATTAAACGACATTGTTAATTGTGGGTGAATTCGTCATCAGCCATACTGATAAAGCGAAAAGCCAAATTGGACGAAATCATCTGCCTTTTTTCTAGTATTTGTCCAGTTTAATGGTATTTGTATTTCATATAAATATATACATAATAATAAAACTGGGGATATGGTGAAATATATTGAATTTTTAAAGGCTGAATTATTTTAAGAATTACTTTTAAATAAATGACTGAATTCATATTGTTTTATTATATTACATTTATTTCTATGGGAAGATTCCTTAATCTATGTCAATAATCCTAATATATTATAAAGATGGCATTTATCCATTTTTATCAGGTGCCGTGGCTTTTATCACTGTATATTATAGTTTAAAAAACGGTGGTTTTTTAAAAATTTTACAATTTATTAACGTTTTTTTATATAACAATATATGGTTAAAAACAAATTTTTTTAAATTACAAGCACAAAAAAACAAGCAAAATAAAATTTTCTAACTTATACGATTCTAAAAAAACACAAATTGGTAGTAAAATATCTTATAGTGATAATTTTAATAATTTTAAAAAATTTATTTACTATGGAGACTAGTTTCGGAAATTTCTTCCTTCATCAGATCCCATTACTACACTAAATTCAATGTCAAAAAATATATAAAATAGGAAAAAAAAAAAAAAAAAAAAAAATAAAATATAATAAAATTATATGATTATTTATTGTTAAGTATATGACGTAGTGCGGCCATTCTATCCATTGTATCCATTGTTTAGTATTAAATCATAAATTTTGTTTGTTTTGGAATTGATTTTGTCGTTGAGTAGTAGTGGATTGTTGCGATGTCTGTAAATTTCCAACTCTTCTAAACGGTTCATATTATTGCCTTTAAGTAGTTTGTGTAAAATTTTCAAATTGTTGTTTATGTCAGTGTATGTGTGTTTTTCATTAATAATATGGAGAGAGAAATTGGATCTGATATTCTTGGTTTGAAAAGTTCCAGTGTGTGTATTCCTTATTTCGTGTGTGTGCTCGGAAAAACGCGTTGCAACTGGCCGATCGTTTGCAACGCGTTTTTCCGAGCACACACACGAAATAAGGAATACACACACTGGAACTTTTCAAACCAAGAATATCAGATCCAATTTCTCTCTCCATATTATTAATGAAAAACACACATACACTGACATAAACAACAATTTGAAAATTTTACACAAACTACTTAAAGGCAATAATATGAACCGTTTAGAAGAGTTGGAAATTTACAGACATCGCAACAATCCACTACTACTCAACGACAAAATCAATTCCAAAACAAACAAAATTTATGATTTAATACTAAACAATGGATACAATGGATAGAATGGCCGCACTACGTCATATACTTAACAATAAATAATCATATAATTTTATTATATTTTATTTTTTTTTTATTTTTTTTTTTTTTCCTATTTTATATATTTTTTGACATTGAATTTAGTGTAGTAATGGGATCTGATGAAGGAAGAAATTTCCGAAACTAGTCTCCATAGTAAATAAATTTTTTAAAATTATTAAAATTATCACTATAAGATATTTTACTACCAATTTGTGTTTTTTTAGAATCGTATAAGTTAGAAAATTTTATTTTGCTTGTTTTTTTGTGCTTGTAATTTAAAAAAAATTGTTTTTAACCATATATTGTTATATAAAAAAACGTTAATAAATTGTAAAATTTTTAAAAAACCACCGTTTTTTAAACTATATTATAATAATCCTAAAGCTGTTTCATCATCTGCATCATTATTAAAATTATCGAAGTATTCATCTAAAACTACTTCAAACGGTTTCAACTCAAAACTCTTATTAATGTAAATATTGTGCAATACACAACAGGCGGTTATCGCAATTTTTAATTTTCAATTCCAGTGATTTTAAAAATCGCTCCAAATGCATTTTATACATAATGCTTCGAGCCTTACAATGCACAAGGTTTAATTTTTTTGTAATATTCCAACATAAAAATACAAAATTTATAATTTTACAATATTTTGAGTTGTTTATAAAATTTGAATGACATTTAAAAAGTTAGGTTGAATATAAGGTACAATTGAATACTTTTAACCTAGTGACATCTATTGAAATATTGCATGAATTACTGGGTTTTACAAAAGTTTAGTTTGAAAAGTCTTCTGAGCCACACAGCATTATTAGTGAACTAAACTTATTTAACATCAAACTATAATTTTTAATTCAATTGTTTAGCGACAATTTGATATAAAAAATATTTGGCTCTACCTATTTATACGGATCGCTATCGGGAGCCACTTTATATATGACGGCTCTCGATAGCAGCTATTCGGAGCGAATAAAAAAACCGAGCTTAAATCAGGATAGTTGCTAACTTAAATGAAAGTTGTCTGAAATGTTATTGAATTTTGTTTTTTGATGGATTGACTCATTTTTATACGTTTGTAGCGGTTCATTCAATGCACCACCATAATTCTATTAGTAAATTATTATGAAATGTCATATAAAGGTTGCTTTGTTTTGTCATTAGAAATTGTTCTCTCAAGTTGAAAAAATGTCTTTTAATACCGAAAGTACGATTAATCGACTTGCACCGCAAAAATGAAATTTTATAGAAGATAACCCATAAAAATTACAGATGGGTCGACATAAAAAATTCTGTTTACAAAAAATAGCGGATGAAATGACCGTAAATGTTGAAAACGTTAGAAAAAAATAAGGAATTTTCGAAATGTACAAAATAAAAATTAAAACCGAGTAAAAAAAAATCTGGAAGCGCTGTTGTTGACGATAAAAAAACTTGAGTTTTGTACGATGAAAAGAAGCTTTTGGACGAGGTGGTGGTTCTCTCTAGATTATAAAATTAAGTTAAATTTTCTTTTCTTCCCATTTTTTTTGCAATTTAATTAATTATTAATTAACGTTTCATTTGGTATTCAATTTTTAAAAAAATTCTCCAAATGAATTTACTCTGTTGCAACAGTTGTTGTGGGACAGTTTTCATAAAAAACGCTACTGATTTTGATCATTTTGTTTATTTTATTCAAATTTAATATTTAGTCTGCCCACCTTTAGTCTTCTGAAAATGCTCTCAAATAAAGTAGAAATAAATTCCACGGGTATATTATTTCACCCCGAAACTCTGTATGGTATATTTCGTTTTAAATAAGCCCAAACATTTTCCATTATGTTCAAATCGGGGATTTGTGGTGGCCAATTTATGCGTTGTTGGTCCAAATCATTTAAGAACTTGGTCACTAGAAAACGTTTATAGTGCTACATCATTCAGCAGTTCCAAATAACTCATTTGGTTGTGTTTCCCAGACACCATTGTTAGTGGTCTTAGTCCGATGTTGTCCATAACATTTCCTCCACCGCCTTCACGTTGTTTAGCATAAACGCGACATATGTTTGTTTACCTTTTCTGGCTCCGAATAGTAAAATTTGTGACCCCAAGATACGTCTAACGATACTGAAGATTCGTCAGTAAACAGAAAGTTTCTCCGAAATTCGGAGGGCTTGTTTATATGCTGCTTTGCGAACAACATCCGTTTGATTTTACTTTATTGGTAAAATTTAAACTTTTTGGTCTATGTATAGGCCTTTACCCCGGTTTCTTTTAAACGACGAGAAATTGTGGAATTGTTTATTTGAAGCTTTTCATTATAATTTTTAAAGTTTTAGGGAGACCTCACTGACTTAAATGTCGATTAATATGTTGTTCGTTTCTCAAAAAAATACAGTTCTATCAAATATTGTTAGGTGGGAGGTTCATGGGAGAATCATAAGGAAAATACGCTGACAACTCCCGCATTGACACCGCATTTTTCTAGTCATAATTAAGCAAGTTCTTGGTTATACTATCATAGAATTAGAAAAATCCTGCATATGTAATAAGTTCAATCCTGAATAGCTGCCTGGTTTATAGAAATTTCAATAAACAAAACCTTTTATGATATTGCCTTTTGATGTTTTTGTGAATCTGGCAGCTGTTGTGGTGTCTCATATTACATATTTATTAAAGGTACATCTGCTGGGAAATTTAATCACAATCAAACAATAATAAAAAGTGGTTGACAGCACGAGCGGCATATGTGAATCAGCTATTGGTAGTATAGTATTCAGTAGTGCATGTCAAATTTTACCATAATCAGTTAATCATCTTAATTAGTTCCCGAATTGTATCTACAAATAATTTTAGGGTCCCATTTCCATTGCAAATGTCAAATTTCATTAAACTTGGTTCAAAAATAGGTAAGTTCAATCCGCATTATTGAACCTGTCATTATTGTTCAGCCCTTATGTATTTCGGAATTTCATCTAAAAATCATTTTAAAATTCCTTTTCCATCGCACATGTCAAATCTCACTGAAATCGGTTAAGGAATTATCAAGTTCCATATTCCTTGGTCAAGAAGAATCCCATTTCGCACATGTAGATATCGTCGTGTCCAAATAAGAGTATTACATCTACAAATCGCTATTGTTTTGAATGGGCTTTAAAGTTGTTAATGCTAATTTCGGCTTAATTTTCTTTCCAGAAAGTGTGGCAAGAATTTTATTTAAAAAAAATTAAGCCAAATTTAACATTAAAAACTTGAGATGCCCCTTCAAAAAATTAATGGTTTGCAGATGTAATACTCTTATTTGGATACGACGATATGCATTACAATCGGTTCGAAAATAGCAAAGTTAAATCATTATTGGCCATATTCCAGAACTATATGTGAAAATCATTTTAGAATTCAATTTCCATCGCGCACACCAAATTTCACAAAAATTGGTTGAGGAATAGCCAAGTTCCATCCTAGTTGGCCATGATCCAGAACTTTATATGAAAGTCATTGTAGAATCCCATTTCCAATGCAAATGTCGAATTGCATCACAATCGGTTAAGGAATAGCCACGTTCCTATTTGGTCGTAATCCAGAACTTCATCTAATTTTCTGTCGTTTTATAAGCCAGTATTACAAAAAATTTCTCGATCGTTAAGGGTTAACAATTTGCAATGCATTTTGCAATGCAAAATTGCGAAAAAAAAGTCGAGAAAATTGGAACCTTTTTTAATCAAAGTCATATATCTCAGCAAAAAATTGACGTAGAGAGACTATAAATAGACATTAAATTGAAACTTATTTAACAGGCTAACTGACCAATGTATTGGTTTAACTTAAAAAAATTTCCCAAGCCCGTGAATTCTTTAAAAAAAAAAAAAAATTGGCAATTTTTGACTTGGGCCATTACTTAAGATTGTGCGACAACGTGTCTCACAAAACTAGTCTGCTAAAAAATCTCAAAATTAGAGACTTGAAGCTTTAAAATGCAGAGTTTAAAATGGGATTTCTTTCGCTCTTCGCTCTTCATTTTTTTCAAGAGCGATAATAAAAACTATTAAAAAGCTCTTTATAAAGAGCGATATTGTAAAAAAAACAATATCGCTCTGAAGGACAGGAGCATTATTATGTTTATTATAAGGCTCTTGCTTTCAAATTTTGAACGTTAAATTCTTTGAGCTTTAGCTTGAAAAGATCAAAATTTTCCCGAATCTTAATTATTTAATTTTACTGACACCTATTGTAAAAACAGCGGAAATTTTTGCACCATCAATATTTTTAATCAGTACTCATTTACGACGCAAAATAATTTTAGAGAGAATTATTTAATTTACTTACAACCAAAAGCTTTAATATATTATATATGTATGTAAACTAGAAACAAGTTTTTCGCCATATAAAATCTTATATTTCAAGCGTAGACAATTGGAGAGGGGCGGAATCTACAACTGTTTATAATTCACAATATTTCTCAGCAATTATGTTGCTCGTCCGCCAAAACAAAACAGGGCTCTTAATTAAATACCCGGGTAAGATGATCTTAAAGAAATGTGTTAATCAAATTAAAAAAATATTGGGTCTGGTCGAATTCGTGTAGCTGCCGAAATGGTCTTAAAGATTGTTATTTATTTGGCAATTCTTCATATTATTGGAAAGCACTTAAATGGTGTATATGGAGTCGAGAAAGATATAGACAATAACAGCAATCACGATAAGGGACTAAATGGAGTATGCGAAGAGGGAGACCGACTGATAGAACGCTGCGCCAACAAACAAGAGCTGGTTATAAAATACTAATAAAATATTTTCATAAATAAATAGAATTAATTTATCAGAAGAACTACTCTAGGAATAAGTGAATATGTAAAAACTTCTAAGTATACAGTAACTATTATTCGTTCAGAAAAATTAGAGAAAACCTACTTAACAGTATTGTGTTTTACGAAAAATGTAACTCTTGTTATCAGTATTTATTTTGTATTAATGGGTAAATGTATAAAAAAATTAAGTTCTGATTAGAGTTAAATTTTCCGTAAAAGATAATGGCCCTTAGTAATATTAAAAAAAAAATCAACTTAGTTTTTAAAGTCAACCCTTAACATTTGATAATTTAATTCTATTTATTTATGAAAATAATTTGGTACTCATTTTGTGACAATTCAGTAAAAAAACTTGAATCTACCAATCAGCTAATTTTGTTGTCCCGAGTCCTTACCTGTTGGTCTTCATCTGTGCCTTTTCCACCAAATCCTAGACGTGACAGGTGCTGTTGTTTGCAGCCCCCCCCCCTCTTAACCATCATTTAAATGCTCTCCATTATTCGACAGAACTGCGCATCACAGCCATGATATTTTTTTCAAGAGCCACATGAGAATTAACACTTCAGGCAAGCCACTTTGATACCCAAGATCACCTGAGTAGCGAAAAAGATGAATGCGCCCCACCTCTACTGTTGCCATTTTCAACCAAAATAGAGAGACCGCTACAAACTTACTTTTTCATCGTTAATTCTCAAAAGTTATTTACTTTTGGTAGGACGCCGCGAAATAGGCATTCACGAAAGTTTTTCATTTTTCGATTATTAATAATTCTGGCCATTCTAATAAAATCTCCTGGTATCCAACCTAGTAAATCAAGTATACTAGGAAGAAGAACAAGGATTTCCTTTCTTTGGTCACAGTCTTTTAGTTATCTATTGGAAGATCTTAAGTGTTTGCTAATAAAAAAAACAACAGTTTTTTAAAACTTCAAGTGAACCGAGAATCAAGAAAATTCACAAATTTTACATACTGGAAAAAACCGAAGTAAAAGCACTTATTTGGTTTTATTAACTCTACCCATTTTATTTCTTAGAGAATTATGGTGATGGTCAGTTATGTAGACTGAACTACAGTATGTTTCGCAAGAAAATATCTCAAAGAAAACAACAAAAACACAAAAATATACTAATTGATATTTATTTCTCATAATAGACATTAAAACTAATTTCGCAAATACTTTAGTATGTAGTCCAGTTGCACTTTTTTGTTTATTAATTACTGACATCTCCTAGTGGAACTTTCACTTAATTTGGCCGCATATTTTGGAGTAGGGTATTTTCGAATGTTTTTGAGAATGCGAACAATCTGCTGTGTATTTATTATTATATTTCCTCTAAGCCTTACGTTCAAAAGACCCCAGTTTCGTTTGCCCAAATTAGCTTTTTTCGAACGTGCCACTCTTTCAACCAAGGTTTATACTACGTGTACCTATTTTTAATGTAGAATTCTCCAAGCCTTCGTCTAATTGTGTTGATTGACACTTCAACACCGTTCGCACATAGTTTTTGTGTTGCATGTGTTTGGCATAAGATCACGCCTGCGAGTATTCATGTTTCCTGAAAATTGTACCCAAAAGGGAAATAAGGACAGTATATTTCATATAGCTACAAGCAGGGGTACCCGGCATTAACCTCGAAAATATTAGTATTCGTGAAAACACAGACTTCAGAGAATAATAGTTCATATATTTTATTGCTTTTTGGGAAACAATATTTTTTGTTTTTCTATTCTAGAACTTCATCTAAAAATCATTTTAGTATCCAGTTTGATCGGGTATGGCGAGATTCACCATAATCAGTTCAAATGTAGCCAACAAGATCCGTCTTTATGTCAGAGTAAAATCCAAAAAATTAATCGAAAAAACTATAAACTTTAAGAAAATATTTACTGAAATATTTTCATATAGTTTGCATTATATTTTGGATTCACAGGCTTCTCTCTTTAACATTTGGAACCTATTGGTATTAAATAAATTCTTGAGATATAAAATGAAAAGAATGTACGAGTTAGGTACGAATGCCCGTTTTTATCTCTCGTTTTCTAAAGTCCAATTTCAAAATAAAGATTTTTAAAATCTCGCGTCGCATAAGTCGTATTTAAATTCTGGAAAAGAGAAAATTTAACTTAAAAAAAACACTAAAATAATAAATTTAATTCAAAACAATTAAAAAGTGGTAAAAAACATAAAATTCAGTATTTAATAAAAACCTTGCCAGTGGCCCTATTCTGGTAATTCCCAGCGAATGGGGAATATTTTGTTTTTACAGCAGTTATTCCCCAAATAAATTTTTCCAACTCTTTTTATTCCCTATTTCCGAAAGTGCATTCTGTCAATTGGTGATTAAATATCTAGGGAAATAAATTTAGTTATACGTGTTCGTCGTGGAATCACATTAAATATTAAAATGAGTAAAGATCTGCGAAGAACCCTTCATTATGTTGATGATGATAACGATGGCCTTAATCAGGTTAATCTTAATACCATAAATATAAAAATATATTATTACTAAACTATCTTTAAAATTATTGGGAATTTTGACCCTTACAGACAATATTAATATGATTAATTATTAATATCAACTGGAGATAGACAAACATTCTCGTTAAAGGTATGGAAGAACAAACGTCAAAACTGCTGTAATTGGAAATAATGTTTTCCTAATAAGTTTTTTTCCCCAAACACCAGAATACACTTTGGGGAAAAGGTAGTAAAACTGCAATAAAATGTAAAATTTCTATTCCCCGGGGAATTATCAGAATAGGGCCACGGATATTGAAAATCTTGGATTAGATAATTGGTTTGAGATTTTGGACCAAATTTCACTCAAAATCTTATTTTTATGGTGAGATGCAGTTTATTTTGTTACAAATATATCATAATAAATATGGGCGAAACTAACAAAAAATATTTTTTGGATTTTGTCCCATTTGGACTTTTTATATTTGGATTCTGTCGATAAGGATTTTGTCCTATTTGGCTTTTCGCTTCTGGATTCTTAAAATAATTTGAATTTTGTACCTTTTGGATTTGTTTTTGTATTTATGGGTATACCTGTCGAATTTTATTATAATCAGTTGAACTATCTAAGTTCTATTCATCATAATTTACCATTTCCAGAGCTTTATCTTAACGTAATTTGAGAAGCCCATTTCCATCTTAGAGACATACATCTACACATAGAAGTTCATCATAAATGGTTATAAAAAGCCAAACTCCACGAATATCAGCTAACTATTATATTTGATAACCCCATTTCCATCGGACACAAATAAATGTTGGATTAAGTCCAAATCGGTTAAGGAAAAACCAGCAAGTTCCTTCCTAATTGGCCAAATTTAAACTTAATTAAGAATTTAGAAATCGGTTTAATTAAAATTTGATCCTTATTTCAGAATTGTATCGAAAATTCATTTCAGCATCCCGCCAAACATTTTTTTTTTTGTAAAATCAAATTTTTATCTTTACAAGGAAATGTGACGAAAACTAAATTGTTTTCATTATTTTCATTCATTTTTATCTATGTATTCAAAACCTATAGTGTTTTCCATGGCCTGCTTGGTGGTTGGTTTTGTTTTAACGTAAAATTTAGTAATGCCTTTAAATTCCCCTTTTCATGTTTGCTTATAGAAAATACGAAAGATAGAAAGAGGCTTTCGGAAATATTAGAAATTTATATGATTGTTTCGTTGAGCTCGAAATTGAAATCAAGGAAAAATCGATTTTATGTTTAGTGAACATTTGTCTTTCAAACAAATTACTCCTCTATTAATATTATGCTCAGTCGTAAAACCAAATAATGTTATGCAGTATTATACTTTCGGTGCAGACATGGATTTCCACGGAGAACTAAAAGAGTTTACTCAATTACGTGGTAATATAAGAAAAGAAATGCAAAACGAATTAAATTTCCTACATGCACATCACCGTAGATTAAAGCAGTTTACCAATTTTGATAAAAAACCTACTCGAAAAAGGAAATACTCAAAAAAATAATTGTACCTGGCAATTTGAGAAAAACCAGATCTGAGCGGAAGCTGGAAAATGATCTCGTTATTGGATGCGAAATATTAGACGCTATTCAAAGGCCTTAAAATCATTTTTCCAAATTGCACTTCCTTTTCAAATGACCCTCATGGGGGATTTAGCATTCTCCTATTTAAATGCGAGAAATATAGTTGTACACGTGGATGCCACTGGTAGTTTGGTTCGAAATCCTAAGTGCTGTTCTGAACATAATTACCCTAAAATTTTTTATTACGCTTGCGTTGTTAAAGTTCATGGCGTTATATTTCCAATCGCTGAATTTATCAGCTGCAAAAATAATACGTTGGCTTTAAATCAATTTTTTGGAACTGTTTTAATAACAATATACACGCCGAAAGTTTTTAAACCCAAAGTCTACGTGTCGTGGGTTTTTATAAATTCAATTTTAAAACAGCTCAACTAAATGAATGTAAAAGATTATTTATGTTTTAGTTATTCTATTGTTTTGGAAAAATCCCTTCCCGAAGACAAAGTAGGAATATTTATTTACTGTTCGCATTTTGCTGCTATTTTGATACGCTAAATTAAAAATAAAATTATTAATTGCTACCCAAAATTAAAAGAAACTTAGAAAAGAAAATTAAAATACAGCAAAAAAGTTTACCTAGTAGCTCTTTGTGGCCAACTGAAAACGGTATAAATTTGGAAGGGTCTGAAGACTGTGACGAGAAAAATGAATTTTCAAACCTATATAAATAGTTCACCGTATTTCGTTAGATATCATGGAATTCTAAACATTATTAAAAATTAAATTAAATATTGCAACGAAGGTAAAACCAATCAATTATATTCTAATTAAACTATGTATATTCTAATCAATTATATTGCGATGATTTCTTAACATTCTGCACAAAAAAATATATGCGTTTCTTACCATTTTGGGCCACAGTTTTCCTTCGAAAATTTGGAGTGGAAAATAGAATTTCAAATGCAACAGTAGAAGGCTGGTTTAACTTATTAAAAAATAATTTAATAAATTAGCGCTTTCTAAAATTAGGTCGTTTAGAGATGATAGATGTTTTCCGAGATTAAACAAATTTAACTCTAAAATCTGTTGAGTTTGCACACACACACACAGACATATATATATATATATATATATATATATATATATATATATATATATATATATATATATATATATATATATATATATATATAT
The DNA here is from genome assembly GCA_958295665.1 of Tipula vernalis. Lineage (NCBI taxonomy): Eukaryota > Metazoa > Arthropoda > Insecta > Diptera > Tipulidae > Tipula > Tipula vernalis. The sequence goes on along the minus strand of OY282558.1, from coordinate 211,127,576 downwards.
ATATATATATATATATATATATATATACATACACAACGGGTGAAGTTGCTAGGGTCCCATCGGGCGCGTCCCCGGGTGGCGGGTAGGAGAAATCTCTAACCGGTTCGCCGGCGGGTGGGTGGGAACTATAATACCACCCGGGGACCAAAACTACCACGCTCAAACGTGGTAAACAGATTCGAATGACATTTTCTAAGGATGCCCGCAAGGCAGAAGTCACAGATAAGCTAGCTTTGAATTTCAGTTTTTAATTAAACAATTTATGTCGGTAAGGTTCGTCTTCAAAACCCAAAATAGAATAACTTATTGACTTTTTAGCAGCCGTCTATTTGCATTGGTTTCTCAGGCCCATAAAAGAGGCTTGCAATGATTCAATAGATAATTATACATAAAGGTGTTCACATAATTCTATTGCGAGTTGAGCATGAACTCACCCGCTGTTTTTTTAATATTCAACTTTACGCGAACTTACATATAGGGATAAAATACGTCTGTCCTAAGCGGCTTATCTTCTAGATTTTTGAAAGTTGAACGTTTTATAGATAAAGGAAGCCCACTACCCTTAAAAATATATATATCAACTTGGGTACGATATTTGGGCCAGATTGAGAATTTTTTTTAATATCAAACTTTATACGATCTTACATATAGGCAGGCAATACGCCCTAAGTCACTTATCTTCTAGACATTGGAAAGTTGTAATATTCCTTAGATAGAGAGGATTGCACTCTACACTTAGTGAAGTATGTCCACTTGGGTACGATCTTTGGGCCAGATTGAGATTTTTTTTTAATATCAAACTTTATACGGTCTTACATGTAGGGACGCAACACATCTGTCCTGTTACTTATCTTCTATATTTTTAAAAGTCGTAATATTTCTGAGATAGAAGGAATTTCCCTTTATCCCTAGAAGTATGTCCGCTTAGGTACAATCTTTGGGCTAAATTGAGAATTTTTTTAATATCCAACTTTATACGAACCTACTTACAGCGACGCAACACGTCTGTCCTAAGTCACTTATCTTCTAGATTTTTGAAAGTTGTTATTTTTTTTCGTTAGAGGAGACCGCCGCCTAACCTTAAACTTATATATCCACTTGGGTACGATCTTTGGGCCAGACGAAGACATTTTTTAATACCCAACTTTATACTAACTTTCATAATACATAATTTAGGAAAGCAAAACGTCTGCCTAAGTCATTTACCTTCTAGATTTTTAAATGTTTTTTTTTTTGAGGTAGGAAGATCGCCCACTGTCCTTAGACGTCTTTATCATTATTTTAGGACAGAGGTGTTCTTCGACTGTCTGTAAAACTTGTGTCCACTTAGTTACGACCTTTTGGGCCAGATTGAGTAATTTTTCTTCAGTTCGAAACTGGAATAAATTCTCTTACAATTTTCGGAAATATTAACATTAAATAAATTAAAAATATTGAAAACCTGTCGTCTATCTATAGGGTGTTAAATAATTATTCTCGTGTAAATAATACCAATATACTTTTACGTGTTAATCTGTAAAACACATTAAAATGAACGTTTACTTCATTTGTATTCATTTCTATAAGCTTTACTTAAACAAAAATTATTTGAATGTGATGACTAAAAACATCAAAATAATCTCGAATGATCTGAATACTTCTAGAAAAAAAAAAACAAAGAAAAATTTTGAAAACTTCCCACTTTATTGAAATTGGGACAGTCCTTTCGAAACCTGTGACGAACGGCAACGCTAATATTTCATGAAACATTAATTTTATCCGATCAAACGCCAAAAAATGCAACTAATTTCATACTTGTCATACGCAGTCTTAAAGAAAGTTGTTTGAATTGTTATTAAATGTGTCTTATTGATGTATTGACTGATTTTTATACGCTTTACGAAACGCACACAATTATGTCTGTTATGAATTAAAAAAAAAAAAATGCGGATGACGCCAAAGAGGAGAAGCGGTAAGTAGTTAATTTAATATGCGACAAAATATTTTTTATTGCTATATAATTTCATTGCTATATGCAGTGTTTCACAACCTGCGGTCCACGAACCACTAGCGATTTGTCTCATATCGCTACTGGTCTGCGAAAGTTTACAAAAATTCGTTGTTGTTGACGTTAAATGATTGTTTTCGGAAACTATAATGCATCTATAAACATTTAAGCTGTATTTCTTATTTAAATAAAGTCGTTCCTGAAATCTGAAATCAGATATGAGCGATCTGAAGTAAGAAACAGGTTTCAGTTTTGTAGACCGAAAATAATTATTTAATTAATTTATATATCTAAATAATATTTATATTTTATAATTATCACTGTCGTGCTATCATTGTCAACTTGTAATTAGTTCTTCCCAACACCCTAACTCTAACGATTGAGATATGAAGTTTAATAAGAAATCTCGAATCGACGGTAAATAATTCGAATATATTGTGTTAGTGGTCGTCGGCTTGATTTGGGTTGAAAACCAGTGCTCTAGAGATCTCTGGAAATTTCCAATTACCTTAATACCAGTTAAATGATCAAAATAAAATGAGCTAATGATCATTTTGTATTATGTGTAAACCCCGTAATACGCGTATAAACACGTTTTTTTCTTATTTAAATAATTTTAATTATATCTCTTTGAAAGGCAGGAACTCTGCTTGTTCTTGTCCACAAGCTATAACACACGTGTGAAACACGACAGCCAAGAGGGTAAAAAACGAGTATTAAATATCAATATCAGCTAAGATGTCTTGAAGAAGACAACTAGAACAGTTTATATACAGTTTAGTTAAAATGCTTGCGAGATCAACATTAAATTCAGTGCTTTTATTTGATTAACACGTACTTTGATTGTAATTAATTGGAAAAAATAATTAAAATTTAGTTTCCGAAAACTTTTTGCATTTTGTAACAAATAGTGTACATTTCAATATGAGATACGCTTGTATATGCCCAATTATATCTCTAGTGTTAATTTGTTTAATGTCATTGACTAACGCTGATAAACCAGTTGGTGAGTTTTGTATGATCGCTATTGAAATTGTGAACGTTATAGTAAATAATATTTGTAATTATAGGAGCTCAATGTGAAGTGGCTAGAACTGGTGCATCAGGCATTTGCAAACTTATTTCGCAGTGTCAAGAAGTTCAAGATGATATAAGATTTAATGGTAAATTACCTGCATCCTGCGGTTATCAAGGATATAAGCAAATCGTTTGTTGTCCAATGGTGGGGCTTAAAGAACCGGTTATTCCCCTCACAATCGATTATTCGAACTTACCAATATCAGTTAGAAGTATTTATTTCAATATATAAATTTCACCAAGTGTCATTTTCTAATCCAAATTTATTTCTATAGAGTGCAAAGAATATAGCGAATATGTTTATAGTAACGTAACAGTAATATCACTTGCTTTTGATGAGGATGCAATAACTAAGAAAAACGATCGCTGTGGACATACATCCATTCCATTAATTATAGACGGTTCACCGGCTGGTGCAAGGGAGTTTCCTCACTCAGCTTTACTAGGTTACAGAAAGAATGATGGGATAATTAGTTGGGATTGTGGCGGTTCTCTTGTTAGTAGACGATATGTTTTAACAGCAGCACATTGTATACATTCACCTAAATTGTAATAAAGCACAATTTATATTTTAAATTCCAAAACTAACATAAATTTTTATTTTATTATTTCAGTAATGTTAATGTTTCACTCGTCCGCCTTGGTGAATTAGTACTCAATTATGAGCTTGACGATAGTGACGTGATCGATATACCGATTGAACAGATCATACCGTACCCCGAATATACTGCAAAAACTAGGTATAATGATATTGCCCTCCTTAAATTACAACACAAAGTTGTACTGTCACAGTATATTCGACCAATCTGTTTACCAATAGAAAATTTAGAACCGCTCAGGTTGATAGCAACTGGATGGGGAAGCATTAAATTTGGTGCAATAACAGGTAATGATGCTTTGTTAAAAGTAGTTTTAGACTATTATACTAACGAGGAATGCAATGAACATTTTGCAAATGTTCATGACCGAAAACTGCGCAGAGGAATTATTGAAACACAATTTTGTGCTGGTTCGAGAAATGACAATAAAGACACGTGTCAGGGTGATTCTGGTGGCCCTTTACAAATTTATCATCCTAATATATATTGTATGTATACGCAAGTTGCTATTACATCGTATGGCGTTTACTGTGGTGTAGCTGGCACAAAAAATGCCCCTGCAATTTATACAAGGGTGTACATATATAAAGAGTGGATTGAAAATATTATATGGGCTAACGAAGACGACTAAAATTTATTTTATGGGTTGATATTATGTAATCGAAAATATATAAATAAAATAAATTTGAAATTTAAAAGAAATTTAATTATTCTCATTTCTGATATAGCGACGAATGTTCATGTCCTGTTAACAAATTTAGCACAATCTTAAGCAGTAATGTGACACTTGTCTGTGTATATATTAATATGTACGCACTAAGGTTGCAATACCGATCTATTCGGGCAGTAGGCACCGAATAGACCTTTTTGATCCCAATAATTGAAAATTGACGATAGTGTTTTTGCGAGCATATCTCATTTCTCAAAAAATGGGAACTGTACCAAAATTTGATTTAAAATTTGAATCATAGTTGTCATTTCGCGATGTGTACGTGAAAACGGTACATGAAAATAAGGACGTGTCATTCGCTACAAAATTTCGATACTTATTAACAAGTATTAAAGATGGTTTGGCATATCCATACATCCAAGGGTATTTATCAACAGCGGGAAATTATCCATTGGCCTTGTGCGTCACACTCAACAATTTTAGGCACTGGTTTTAATTATAATAAAAGAAACACAGTTGTTTTATTTTAGTTTTAACAAATTTTATGTTTTTATTTAACCCGGATACAATTACGTTTTATTCCCTTTTACTTATTTTAATGCAATTTTGTTGACTTAATAATAATGAGTGTACAAAATTGACTAAATTATTGAGCAGACTGTTTTAATCGTGTTCAATGGATTCCTTAACACTTGAAACTTTCCTTTACGCACAACTATTCCACTTGATTAATTAAACTCGTAATTTTTTCAGAGTTAAATTAGAATCGTATATTATTGATTTAATGATTTTTATACACAAAATATTTTATTAAATTTAAATAATTGTACACCAAATTTGTTTTATAGTTTAACTTAGACTGCCACAATTATTTTTTCAAAACCCAAAAAAAAAGATTTACCAATTTTGCAAAAGCTTTTGACAATCACAAAGTTTCCCTCATTTTCAATTATGTTTTCGCTGGCAGTAAATGATTGGCTGACGGTTGTTTAAATTGTTCAATTGTCGATATGTAAAATGAAGGAACCAATCTTTTTACATTTTCAACAGCTTATCGAATACTCAAACCAATATTTTTAATAAGCCTGTTGAATATTTTTAGTACTACTTAGCTTCGATTTCATCCAGTGTTTTTACGTTGGTATTAACGACATTATGATTATGACAAATGTTTGTCAAATTTTGGAAATTTTGTGTCTGTCAAAAGGTAAAGCTAAAATTTGTTTACTTAAATTTCTAAATTATTAATGTAAGGCTTAATTTCTGGCGATTATAATTAAAATTCTATTCGATCAAATTGAACGATAAGTATACGATAACGTATAGATTATTATTATTCAATCCTTGAGCTTAATTCAATTTTATTTTACTTTAGCTTACTGTATGTGTACTCAATTTCCAACATGATAGATCACATATAATACTACTGACTGACTTCTCATTTTTTTCTATGTTACCCTTTTATAGGTTATGTCTGTGTAGTATATGTACACTCACATTAAATATTAATCATATTGCATACTACATTATTATTGCGTGAAGTTAGTTAGATTAGGACGTATCCTATTGAGTGTGTTCACAAACGAACATTTATGTGAGTATACAAATTTTAATAGTCACTTCAATCTAGTACCATTGATGTGACATTATATATTTGTTTTGCTTCTCGCACTAATAATCCGTGTTTTGATTTAAAATATATAAAATGAATTTATAGTCTTACGAATGAAGACGCTGAACTCCCCTCTAAATTAAAATATTTTTTAATTTTCATCATCCAATGGCAATTTAAACAATTTAGTGATCGACCTCTTCCATAAGGAATGTTTGGTTTGAACGGTAGCTACTCGTACAAGACCATCTTTACCAGTGTGTACTTCGATGACGCGGCCTAATGGCCATGTACAGGGTGGGGACTTGCCTTCATGGATCAATACAATATCATTGATTTCAATGTTCTTTTGTTTTTGCTGCCACTTGGGTCGCTGCTGAAGAGTGTTTAAGTAATTAATGGAATAATGATTCCAGAACTGTTGAACGATTTTTTGTACCCGTTCCCATCTATTTAATCTCGGCATATTTATTTCATCATAGTTCGCATGAGGTAAGGCTGTGATCGGTCATAATGTTAAGAAATGTGATGGTGTTAAGGCATCAATATTACATGTATCCTCGTTTCTGATTGCACATAATGGTCTTGAATTTAAAATGCCTTCGATTTGTGCCATTACTTTGATCATTTCTTCGAATGTTAAATGGCTATTGCCTGTGACCTTAATTAGATGAGTTTTGACTGATTGTATAGATACTTGTGTTGGATAGTACTCTACAGATTTATTATAGATACGTGCACTAGGCCCCAGGAGTCAGCCACGCATACACTAGCACTTGATATCTGGTTCGTGGCCCGGGTAGGATGAATTAGCACACCCGGAATTCTCCACCGCGAAACTTCTTGGCACTTTCCTTTATTCCACGGTTTCCGCTTCTACTTACCGTGGACACTGTTTCACATACTTTCGTGGGGAAGTTTGTATTTAAAGAGTTATGCCCTAAATTATTGGACATGGATTTTTTATTTAGTATACGCGTTGCGAAGTCGTCCTATCGATTTGGACGATTTTGTGGTACCCGGTTGTGTCCTCACGTTGTAGTGGTTTACTTCGCCAGATATATCTTTTTTGACTTCCGTACGGTACAATTTATACCTTGTAACTAACTATATTTTTTCTGCCCAGACAAATGTTTTATTTTATATAATGCAATTTTGTCTTTTCGTGTGCACTGTGTTTAAGGAAAAAAATAATTCGCGTCTCCACAATTTTTATTGAGCTTACTGATAATTCGCCAATAATAACTAACGCCAAATCTACTACTTTTGTGTTCATTTGCTCAACATACTGATTGACGTTTATCACAAATTGACACTTACACCACTTACATGCGTGATGGTAAATTCGCCACAATTGAACCGCTCGCTCCCAAATACCAGAGAAATAGGTGGAATGAAACTCCATTTGATACTGTTGGCCAGTGCAAAATTGTTAATTTGATCTTTACAACCTTGTGATGATAACAATTGAGAGTTCGTAGAGTTTTCGCTTAGCTCCCATCCCACAAAGTTCGTTCCATTATCTGAATGGATTTCTGTTGGTGCTCCCCTCCGTGCTACAAATCGATCCAAAGCAGCAAGGAATGTATCTGTTGTTAATTCCGAAGCGACTTCGAGGTGTAACGCCTTTGTTGAGAAGCAAACAAAAATAACTAAGAAACCCTTTATGAGTTTTGCTCCTCTTCCCTTCTTCGATGATAAGAGAATAGGACCAGCGTAGTCCACGCCGACAATTGCAAATGGTCTACTTGGTGTTGTTCTAGCTTAAGGAAGGTTACCCATCTGCTGCTTTGATTTCAACGCCGAGTAACGAAAACATGTAATGCATTTATGACATATCGATCTGCATATCTCACGTTCACCTTGTATCCAATATTTATGGCGAGACAATGCGAGCAATAATGAGGGGCCCGGATGCATAAACTTCTTGTGCAAGTACACCAAAATCATTCTTGTTATTGGGTAATGCTTAGGTAGTATTAGTGGATGTTTCGTTTCATACGAGCAAGATGCATTTTCGAGACGTCCACCAACTCTCAACATGCCTTGTAAATCTATGAATGGTGCAAGTGAAATTAACCTAGAGTTGAACTGAATTCCGTTGCCTGCCATTAATGATTTGATATCTGAACTCAACTCCGTTTGTTGCATAAATTTGAGAAGTTCCAGTTCCGCACTATTTATCTCTACTAAACCGATATTCCCCTTTAATCTTGTTTTTGCCTTGCAATTGTGCAGAAATCTTAGAATGTATGCTATTATTCGCAACAGTTTAGACCAATTGTTGATTCGACTATATAGTTCCTCGTATGGATGTTTGTTCACCGAATTTGCTGTAGCATGTATTAATTGAACTTCTACGTTTCGTTTTTCTTGTAAGGTGCACTTAGATTTGGTTACAATGGCCAATGTTGTTTGCTTTCACTCAGCCAATTTGGACGTCACTAATGACCAACCTATCAGCACGAGTTCCACGAGTTGCCAAATCAGCGGGGTTCTCCTTACCCTTCACATGCCGCCAATGATGATATGATGATATGTGTCGAGAACACTTTTTGCTAATTTTGTGAGTAAGTGTGCTCCACAAAGCTCCAATCGTGGCAAGCTCACTTGCTGTATTGGCGCTACCTTACTCCTTGCAGTTAAGAGATTCACTCTGATCCTACCCGTCACTCGTGTGCGAATATAAACCGCTGCAGAATACGCTAACTCGTCCTATTCGGATGCTGTATAAATGTTCAAATTGGTTTTGAATTTGATACCAAGACTGGTGTAGTTCAAACGATAAGGGCTCATCCCAGGAAATCTCCTTTAGCCATAAGCTCTGAAGAAATATTTTCATACTGACAGTAAATGGACTCAACCATCCCAACGGATCAAATATTTGAGATGCAAGGCATAATACATTTCTTTTTGTTCGGACAGGGTCGACGACGTGTTTCACTTTAAAGGAAAACATGTCTTGCTTCGAATTCCAATATAGACCTAATAGTTTTGATGGTTGGCCTTCCTCAATTATTTGAAACTCATCACCTCCACCACTTAAAGATGTTATGTTCGAGCGCCACTTTCGTAACACAAATTCAGCGTCGGCTAATATACGAGAAAGATCCCTTTTTAATGTGACTGTGTGTTGCTCATCATTCGTACCGGTTAACAAATCGTCAAAGTAAAAGTTCCTTCGAGTTACCTTTGCCACCTCCGGAAATTGATTTTCACAGTCACTAGCGATTTGAAATAGCATTCTAATTGATAGAAATGGAGCCGATGCTGTACCATATGTTACCGTCAATAATTCATATTGAGCTACATGTCCAACTGGATTTTCTCTCAAAAGGATGCGTTGCAGGGGAGTATGTTTACTATCCACTAGAATTTGGCGATACATCTTTTCTATGTCCCCACATAGTGCGACCCTGAACGTTCAAATCGTAGCAATATTGCCCATAACGTGTCCTGAATAGATGGCCCGACCATTAACTTGTCATTTAACGACGTCCCAGTTGATGATGTTGCTGACCTATCGAACACGATTCGCAGTTTTGTTGTCACACTATCTTCACGTAGAACGCCATGATGAGGTAAATAGAAGACTTCCCCAGTGCGTGTCGCAATTTCATTAGATGATAATTTTCTCATATGCGTTGAAACAAAATGTTCTTCAGCTAATTTCTCCTCGATGGATTGTGGCACTTCTTGCAGAATTTCTTCTTGTTCCCAAAATTTGCGTAACAATCTTTCCAAACTTTCATTGGTTGATAAACAAACATGGAAGACTTTATACGGCAGTAATTTATATTCTTCATTACTTGCGTTATTTGGTTTTCTTGATATGATATATCCAAACAAAGTTTCTTGCGCCATTACGTTCTTTAATATGATTTGCCCCTTGCCTAAAATGTGGAAAAAATAGTCTGCTCCTAACAAAATGTCAATTTCTTTCTGGCGTTTAAGATTCGGGTCTGCTAATGGCAAATTGCTGCTCTCAATCTCATTATAGTTTACTTCTTCGTTTTGTTTGAGACATGTAATCTTTGGTAAGATATTTGCGTTCACTGGCAGAGATTTAGAACTATTAAATCTTGAACAGATAGTAAGGGACGTTTTCCCCGTTGTAGACACGTTTGAAGTAGCTAGACTTTCTACCTGTACCCTTCCGTCCTTGCAAGAAATCCCCAACCGATTGAAACATTTTTCGGAAACAAAGGAGATTTGAGAACCTGAATCCATTAGAAAATTACTACAACTGTTCGGCTTCTTTAGACCAAAAAAAACAATAAATTTCCTCACCAATACTTTTAAAATTTCAGAAAAATAAATAATATAATTAATAATACTGGGCTATTACACTACAGTGCATGAAGTATTAAAACAATTTAACTTAATACACTAATGATTCCATGTCTCTTAGATTCACCTATTCAACCATGAACTTTTAAAATATTTGGGACGAAAACATTTCGTTACATATTAGAGAAATCATGGAAATAACAAGCCATCGAAAAACTACATGCAAATAATATCCTTATAGCGAACATACAAACATTCCTGTTCTATGTATCAAGATACAGGAAAATATTTGTGACGATTACACCAAAACCAACAAAAATGTTTCTCTGTTTTGGTTGTTGTTTAAATATTATATGACAAAAACCAATAATATAGAGTACATTTTCTTGATAGGATACGTGTAAAGAGCATAAAGCTGTATACACTTTTTTGATGGTTTTGTTATGTATCAAGCTTCAAGAATATATTTGTGTCAGTTGTACATAAAATAAAACACAAGAACACATTCAAGTAAGCGTAAAAATAAAATACGATATGAAATTAACTACGCACTATCAAAATAAGTTAAATTCAATTTTAATACGATCCAATTATTAGATTCTAGTAATTAAGTTCCATGTACAACCACACAAAAGTTAAAATCATGCACTTAATCAAGAAATCATTTGATTTCTTTATCTATAAATATAAAACATTGCCTGATAAATGCATCGTAATGGATTGCATTTTCCAAAATTACACTTTAATTATTATTTCACTAAAATTGAATTGAATTATAATTAAAATTAAAATTAAAATGTATATACATATGTATGTATATAAAGTATTATAACGTTTCGCGTTATTCACTTTAGGCAAATCGAACCTTAATGTGTTTGATTAGAAATTTGGAATGCAACTTCAGCAATAGTTGCAAGTACATATAAACAATTTATTGATAATTTATTTTAGTGTTATTAGAAATGCTGAGTTAAAGTCGAATTTAAAAATCTAGTTTGAATCAAAAGGTTTGTTAAATTTGTATCAGAATTTTGAACAGAAATCTGATATTGAATTTTTAGAATATTTGAATTTTAAGCAGTAATTTAAAAAAATGTTGAGTAGAAATTGAATTTGAATAGTAATTTGGACTTGAGCAAAAACATAACTGTAATTTTGTTTTTAGTTTAAAGTTGAGTTTGTATTTCGAATTGAGCTGGCAAGAGAAAAATTAAAGATTAAGTTAGAATTATAAAATCGATTTGAGTAAAATTTTATGTTTAGTGAAGGCAAAATTCTGAGAAAAAGTTGGTTTGTTTGCAATTGAAGGAGGAATTGATTTATAATTTTGAGTGAAATTTAAAATACAAAGTTTAAAATTTCAGCTCTCATTTTAAAATGATTCGAGAAGTGTAAGTTTCATATTCCAAACTAAATTCTTATTGCAATTAGTAAAAATTCCAATACGAAACATGATTGCAATAAAACAATAAAATTATTTTGTATCTGCACGATGTATAAAAGAAAATCAATTCTAAACTGTAATTGAATATAATCTTGATAGTAACTTAAATTAAAAATTGTGTTTGAAATACAATTTGATTTGAGTAAAAATATGATTGTAATTTAGTTTTTCTTAGTTTAAAACTTACTTTAATAGCATGAATCTTTTAGCCTCAACCGTCACGGTGTTATTTTTAAGTAAGTATCGCTTACCAGTCCAAATTTTTAAGTGTAAGGATGTGAAACCATTTTTGGACTACTTTCCAGCACTTTGTAGTCTAGCAGAGCTAGTTTATCCAACTTTGCCAAAAACTTGATAATTTTTTTTTTGTTAATTGAGTGAATTGAAATCCTCTTAAGATAAGTTCTTGTTTTGGTTTTATTTTTAAAATATGACCACATATTAGTAAATTTTATACTAGCTTCGACAATTGCTGATTGATTGCCATGCACAACTACGGGAAGTGTCTGCCTGAAGCCTCCTCCAAGTAATATTGTGTTACCCCCAAAAGGGTTGTTATTTCTCAAAATTTCCTTTAATAGTTTGTCAACTCTTTATAAAGCAACACCAGGAGCCATAGTTGATTCATCCCATATTATTAATTTAGCTTTGCGTATTGCTTCCGCATCAACAGATGCCAATCGCATAGAGGAAGTAGAAGTGTCCAAAATTGGAACAGACAATTTAAATTGGGAGTGGTAAGTTCTACCTCCATCAAGAAGGTTAGCTGCTATTCCTGTTGAAGCAACAGGTAAAATAATATTTGACTCTCCGCAAATTGTACATAACAATGCTTTATATAAGTATATTTTTCCTGCGCCTCCTGGTTCATCAATAAAAAAACACCTGTGGGAATGGCACTCATTGTTGCAGCATTCATTACAGTTTCAAAAGCTGTTTGTTGTTCTCGATTAAACGATTGCATATCTAGACCTTTTTGTTGTTCGAGATGTGCATCGTAGTATTGAAGAGGTTCAATTAAATTGTTAGGAGGACACGGAAGTCCAAAATCAGAACAACTTTTACCGTGAAGCTTAAGTGTATCTTGAATATCTTTTAGAGCAAACATCTCACATTGAAAACAGTGATCATTATGTCCAGCATGACGATGAATGTAATCTTCACATATTTCTTTTTTAAATTGGTTAAAATGATCAACATATCATTAGAAGGAGATGCAAAAATACAAATATATGAAAACAGATCTTGTAATTGGCGTGGCATACCTACAATTACAGCGTCTGCGAGTGAATTATCCCAAGTTGCGTCATCATTAAATAAACCACATTGTTGAGCCGCGTGGTGTTACCACCTCTTTGTCGAAGTTTCCATGTACCTATGCTTTTATCGTACACATATTGGTTTGGTATATCGTGATAGAGAAAAGCATTCGCATTTACATCCATTCGATTTAATTTAAAAAAAGCTGTTAGCATTGTGTCTTATTAGTAGCTTGATTGATTCTTTCATGCATATTTTCTTCCGTAAATATAACAGTTTGTTCATCTGGTAGATGGATTGGAAGTCTTACAATACTGTGCGATTGCTCGTGCATATTGAAACTGAATAGATGCCAGGCTGGAGCACTAACATACCTGGAGTCCATGTATGTTTTAATTTCATCATGGTTGAGCGTACTGTGTTGAGCAATTGTTATATTAGCACAGTCATGCCCTTTGTAAACATATTTGAATAAGTATTCGACGCTTTGAATGGATGCACATCTTTCAACATTAATATGACAATTAAACTTTAAACTTAAATATGGATTGTATAGTACAATCCATCCATTGTCTACAATCTTACCATTAAGTAAAATGCTACCATTATTTCTTCTCCTGTATTTTGGATATCCATCACTGTTTGCTAATGTTTCGTTTTGAAATGTTTTCGGAAAATCGTTGCTACATTTTCCATCGATCATACATCACTTTTACTTCCACATGGACCATGTATCATGTGCTTTGTTACAATAGCATAAAGTCTAGGGTAAATATTAACATTCGGTATCTCGACAGATAAAATTTTGTCTATTGCCGCTGGATCTTTTGGTTTGCCTTCGTTTTTGACAAGCAAAAGAACATGGGCATGTGGAAGTCCTCGTTTTTGGAATTCAATTACGTATATCTTCGCTGTTAGAATACAAAAATGTGTTTGTTGGAAATATCGTCCAGTAATTCCTGAAATTTTAATTTGAATACACGGGCCAGCAAATCAGGGCGGAATTCAGGGGATTGTCCATCTAATAAATTATCTGTAATTTCAACCCATTTGAGATTACATGTCATTGTAATAAAAAAGTTTGGTTTACCATATTTTCTTACGATTGTCATGACATCTTGATAATTTTGAGCCATGTTTCTGGGACTACCTTGAAAGGGTGATGGCAGTATAATTGCTACTCCAGGGACCTAGCCTTGGTTGACAACTTCACTTTGTAGGAAATCCATTAGCCCACTGTACTTTTCAGCTCTAAGCTTGCTTTGGTTTTGCCGAACGTAATTAAGTCGGTTTCCTTCAGTTTTTAAATATGCATCAACAAAATGTTGTTGTGTCAGTTTTCCACTACACAAAAAAGGGTTGAAATCATTACGAACAGATAGTCGATATCCGTAGTATTGCATTTGAGTAATTCGAATTCTTGGGTTTTGAGCTTGGCGAATTCTCATATTTAAAAGTGTTGGAGGCCTAAATAGAGGCATGTCTACTCCCCAACTTTGGTTTTCAAATGGAAAAAATAAAGGGTATACCATGGGATCTAAATTAGGGTCTAGCACGCTTACTCGTTTAGTTTTACTGGAATTTAAATTAGTTGAATTTACTCGACAATGAATTAAAAGATCACGTTCAAGCGAAGGTTCTCCATCAGCATTCTGAAATACATAAGCAACATCAGATCTCCGATCTTGAACTATTGCCATGCTAAATGGAGGCGGCGCTACATTATTTGCCTCAGCATCACAGATTTATCAAAACGATTTTAATGTTCCCTTCGATACGTTTCACCGCGAACTGTGTTTGAAAATGTCTTTACGGAAATTTTTTTAAGCAAAATCAAATGTTATCTACAATCAAAAAGTAATCATAGATTAACACGTTTTTAAACTGAAAACTTAAATCTAATAAGAATGTATATTCACTTGAAATAATATTTAATACCTGGAAAATAATCACCAACAATTATTTTATTGCAATATAGCTAACTAATCGAGAACAACGGCATCCGAAACACAAATTAATATTAATTTATTCAAAACGAACGGAAAACTACGTCCACTTCGATACGTTTTACTGCGAACTGTGGTTGAAAATGACATTTCGAAAAACAAAAGAAGTTTTTTCAAACTAAGGCAATTTTACACGTACAATAATTTGAATCCAAGGATGTTTCTTGTAGAAGATGCTATTTTCAAATATAAAACGCTAGTACTTTTCAAAGTAAATCAGTTTATACGTACAATATTTTTTAGTACCTTTCCTAGAATTGATTTTATGAAACAATCATTGATTATTTAAGTAATAAACTAAATAAAGTAATAAACTATTGGCGTTTAGTATGAAACTACTATTTTCATTAAAAGCCGCCGGTTGCAATAGTGGATTAAAATAGAATGTTAATTATTTCTGAAGTTATGTGGAAATTAGAACTCGCTGACTATGGTACATTTCAAAACAGGATATGATAAAATAGGATATCACTAAACAGTACATGTCAAACCAGTAAAAATGGATTATTAGTATGGATAATATAAGTGTTCAGAGATTTGTCTCCAGTTAAAGTGATGAAAGATTGTCTTAAATTTAAATTAATAAAATTAATTTGAATAATTAAATCAATTATAGTAGAAGTATGATTTGTGTATAACAATCGCACGCTAGATATTCTTTTTGGTGTCTAAATTTAAATGTGCAGCAATCATTCAACATTAGAAACCTTAATGTTTTCTCATTCTAAGGGGAAAGAAGTTAAGGATTAGAATATTTCTGTGTTTCACTGCAGTTCCAATTTAACATACAATAATAACCAAATAGTACAATAAACTTCTAAAAATATTCGGAATTTCTTGTGGAACGCCAAGCCACCGTAAGTTTGTCTAAAATTGTTTCTCTTACATAAAGTCGTAAAAATGAATTCTTATCCATGGGATGGACCCCTCATATTCAAATACATATTTCATTAGTTTCATATAACCTACTTCCTAAACTCATTACCGAAAGAAATTTAAAAAAAATTTAAATTGTAGAAACAATTTGTACTGCAGCCCTTATACCCTGTTGATCCTGGGGTAGTCCCTCGCATTCCAAAATAACATTAATTTCATATAACCCACTTCCTAAACTAAAAAAAAAACAATAAAAAAAATTCAAATTCTAGGAAAAAATTGTACCGCAGCCCCTAGACTCCGGGGTCCAGCCCCCTTTAAAAATAACGCTTAAGATTGGCAACTTTATATGGTAAAAATTTCATGGCAATCGGTTCAGCAGCTGAGACGCCATTTCGGAACAATCAGATAATTGTATCTATATATGTAAAAATAAATTTTAGATCCAGGGACGGACCCTTCGGATTCAAACATGTCACTAATTTCATATAACCCCTTTCCTGAAGTCATTCCCGTCAAAAAATCTTAAAAAAATTGAAATTTGAGAAAATATTTGTACCACAGCCCCTAGACCCCAGGGTCCAGCCCCTTCAAAAGTATCGTGGGCTTGGTTCTGAATATGCAACATATACATGGTAAAAATTTCATGGCGATCGGTAAAGCGACTAAGGCGTTATTTCAGAACAATCAAATAATTGTATCTTTACATGTAAAAATGAATTTTTGATCCAGGGGCGGACCCCCCGAATTCGAACATGTCTCTTATTTCATATAACCCCTTTCCAAAACTCATTCTCATAAAAAAAATTAAATTTTTGAAAAAATTTGTACCATGGCATCTAGACCCCGGGGTCCAGCCCCTTTCACAATATCGTAAATGGCGATCGGTTGAGCGATTGAGAAGTCATTTTGGAATAATCAAATATTTGTATCTCGACATGTAAAAATTAATTTTTGATCCAGGGCTGGGCCCCTGGGATTCGAACATGTCAGTAATTTCATATAACCAGCCCCATAAACTCATTTTCGTGGAAAAATTCAAAGAAAATTAAAATTTTCGAAAAAATTTCTAAACCGCGGGGTCCAGCCCCTTCCAAAATATCGTAAGGTTGGTTCTGGATATGCAACTTGTACATGGTAAAAATTTCATGGCGATCGGTTGAGCGGCTGAGACGCCCATTCGGAACAGACAAACAAACAAACAGGAATTCATTTTTATATATATAGATATAGCAGGCTATGATAAAATCGAAAAAAAAATTATAAATTGCGAAAGAGAGAAAATAGTACACATTTTTATTTCATGCTGTCCTATTTTATTGCTTCACGCTGGCATTTTATATATTAGATATGTACGTTTTGTTTTGGTCTATTTTATAATTATTCTCAAATTGCTCACATAATGTTGTGATCTGTACGTCGATTTTGGTCGCAAAACGAGGATTGAGGATTGAGAATTTTGTATATATACACGGAGTATAATATACATTTTTCTATTGTGTGCCGTCAAATATTTTTATTGTACTAGTGTGTTTCTCATGATGGTAAGTATCAAAAATAAGCTAAGCGGGTGAAATCGGTTCAACTTTCTGTTGCTTCCGCCCGCCTTCAGTTATTTTTACCTATCCTCTTAACATGAGGAATTCATGTTTTTCTATCTATTGTTGTTGTAATCGAGACATTTATTTTACTTCGTTAACAAAAATCCAAAACAATATACGCAATCAATTGCTCGTGATCGTCAATATAAAAAACAAAAAGCATCATAAATAAATGGTTTTTAATTTATACATTCTTCGTCGACCACATTCATAATATTTTTAAGTTTTTTCCTTTTTTTTTTGAGTTATGTGAGAATAAACATTTGAAAAATAAAAAAAACAATTCCGTGTTATCTCATGCGCACGAAAGGATTGTTGTACATATTTTTATTTCCAGTAATTTTCTGCAAAATTTAAAACTAATAAAATTGTTAATTGAAGAATGATTTAAATATAAATAAATATTAACTAAAAATGGAAAATAAGTCACAAAAATATTTATAAACTATAATTTTATTAATAATTTTAAATTAAGAAAAATCACACGACGTACATTCACCCTTTCCTGTGCTTGAATTAACACTAAGCCAAAATAACTAATTTACTTCTTATATTTTCCACATTATATTTTATATCCCTCTTTTTCGTGTCATTTTATCTCTCTTATTTTGCATCATGTTAAACAAAAAACTTAAAAAAACGCCCATTAGACACTGTTAAATGTGCGTATTTTTTAGTTTTTTGTTTAATATAACATAGCAAAAGGTTTTTTGTTTAACATCGGATAAGAGGGATAATGTGAAAAATATAAGAAGTAAATTAGTGACTTTAACTTTTAGTATTGATCGGCAGTATGTACGTCGTGTAATTTTCTAACTTAACATTATTAATAAAATTATAGTTTATAAATATTTTGTGTTAATGTTTTAAATTTTACAGAAAATTACTGGAAATAAAAATATGTACAATCTTTCGTACGCTGGTACGCATGAGATGACACTGAATTGTTTTTTTTTATATTTCAAATGATTATTCTCTGTTTTTCTCTATTATTTGGACACCAATACTATTGTCTTCCGGTAATTCTCAACTCAATCCTCAAATTGCGACCAAAATCGCTGTCCTGAACAAACGGTACAACTTTTGAGAAAAGAAATTTTGAACATTGTGGATGCTCTCTGAATAGAGAATTCTCAGATCAATAAACTAGTTTATTTTTAGTCGATCTTAATACATATTAACATTTATGACTTCATAAAAAAAAAATAATAATCACCAATTGTTAAAATTTAAAATTAATAAAACAAAAAGAAAAAAAAAATAAGAATGGTGTTTTTCAACTTGAGCCTGTCAGAAAAATTAATCATAAATTTGAAAAAAAAGTTTTCAAATTTTTTTAAAAATTGTTTTTTGATAGGTTAAAATCGAATTGATCCTCTGCGTTATTAAATTGTTTTGCTAATATATTAATTGGGTTATTATTACTATAATTGGTGAAATGATATTCTAGGGCCAAAAATCGGTGATTACGCAATGTCCTGCTTCGAACATTTATGGATATGTTTTCCAATACAAAAGCTGAATCGATGTGGCCAAGTAGGACGTTTCCAATAAAAGCAGCATACAGAAGAAGACATATTTTGATAGAAAGGTACGTTATGGTCATATTCCCAGCCAGTTTATTTCAACAGGAATATCAAAAACTTTTTTGTATGCTTTCAATTCTTTTGATGTGCACATCATAATAAGGATTGCAGACGATTACAGCATATTGCTCTTGAGATCTTATATAAGCGAAACATAGTCTAAATAAAGTTTGTGTATCTCAATTCCCCGGTCCATCGTTTGACAAAGTCAAACATAGAGTTTGCTTTAGCAATACACTTATCGATGTGCCTGTTAAAACTAACGTTTTCGACGAAGGTGACTCCTAGATCAGTAATCTCTTGTACTCGTTAACTACATTGTTATTGATGTTGTATGTCGTTATTATTGGATTCCTTCTTCGATGAAAAGACATAATTTTGCACTTCTTCATGTTTAAGTGTAATAAGTTTTACGTACTACTACTGTATAGTACGATAAATTTTCACGTCATCATCAAACATGAGAATATTGGAGTTTTTTATGATCTTGGTTATCCGATCAATGAATACAATAAAAATCCAGGGTCCGATATGTGATCCTTGAGGAACACCCGACGTCACTTTGATAACGTTGCATTGTTTATTGCCAATTATTACATATTGTAGACGGTTTGTAAAGTATGACTTGAACCAATTAATGAATTCTAATGAAAATCTAAATTCAAATAAACTTTGGAGTGCTTTATGATGGCATATAGAATCAAATGCCTTACTGAAATCCGTATAAGCTACATATACTTGATGATGTTTTTCTACCTCCCTTATTAATTGGCTGATGAATTCAACCAGGTTAGTAGATGTAGACCTATCATGCATAAACCCATGCTGGTTGACAGATATATGACGTATTAGTGTCGGTTTAAAAGCGTTGCATACAACTAGTTCAAATAATTTAGGAATTGATGATAAAGTTGATATTCCTCTGTAACATGTGACGTCATGCCATTTGCCTGATTTAAAATGATAGATATACCTGATAGAAAAAATGCAGCAAATGTGTCCGCTATCTCTTTGGTGTTTGAGATGCTGATATTGTTAAAGGTCATGTTGCCAGGGTACCCCTCTATTTCACGTTTAGACCTAAAATATTTCCAAAACTGTTTTGGATTTATTCTAATTTTTTCTTGAATGCCAGCCAAATAAGACTTGTACTTAAATTTGAAATAGACATCAAATTCCTCGATACGTTGTAAAAGGGTCAGCTTGTCTGTTTCTAATCTTGATTTCATCATTTTAGCATAGGCCTTACATTTATGATTTTTTACATTTATAAGCCGGTCATCGAATCATGGGAGGTGAATAATTAGTGATTTGTTGGAAATAGGCACATGGAGTTCAGAATCTTGCAGTAAGATTTCATAAAATTTATGGACATTTTCATTGAGAACCTTTGCATTTAGAATCTCATCCCAATTCACTGCTTCCAAGTAAACATGCAGACCAGTATGGTTTGTCTTTTTAAAGTTGTATTTGATGTGTTGCAGGTGTACAGATTTCGGCATACAGTCAGTAGTATCAAATACAATATCCAAAGATTTATGGTTGATATAATTTGTGACAAATGGATTGAGTGATTCAGTTACTTTAAATGCATCTACTTCATTAGTGAAGACAACCGCTAAAAACCTCCCCAGATTATTAAAAATGGAGCTAATTTGTTTTAAATTATAACCAAGCATTACAACAATGAACATAGATTCTGCATCTGACTTTAGTTTGTTTGGAAGAATGCAATTAAATTCACGGTCGAAATTCCAGATAATATTTTATACTTAAATAAATTAAAAATATTGAAAACCTGTCGTCTATCTATAGGGTGTTAACTAATTATTCTCGTGTAAATAATACCAATATACTTTTACGTGTTAATCTGTAAAACACATTAAAATGAACGTTTACTTCATTTATATTCATTTCTATAAGCTTTACACCTACTCTCCACCTGCCATTAACATCGAGTTATACCATTAAAATTCGAACAGTTGCCAGTGGAGACACCAAATTGCAACGACTTGCCATATGTCATACAATCATTTGCTGCCAAGAAGGCATAACTTGATTGTATACCAAAACTTTACATTTCTTGGCTGGATTCAAAAACACGGCTACCAGTTTCGAATGGAGTTTTCTAATTTGTAGTTAGAAAATTTTTTTACAAAATTCATTTGTTCCACAAAAAAAAAAAAAATTTTTGTTGAGATATTTTTAAATACATACTTAAAAATGTGGCAGCCAAAAAAGAATCGTTGAAATACATATACGTGTGACGATCTTTTTTGCGACAATTTTTGCACAATTTCTTTAAAATATCAAAACGCAAAATGATTTCTAACCGTCTAATTTATTGTATGTTTTCCTCACCCGACGCCATTTTTTATATTTTTGTTACGAGTTATGGTAATTGTAATGGTAAAATTTATGTCAGGTGGAGTAGCCGGGTTACTTAAACAAAAATTATTTGAATGTGATGACTAAAAACATCAAAATAATCTCGAATAATCTGAATACTTCTAGAAAAAAGAAAACGAAGTAAAATTTTGAAAATTTCTGACTTTATTGAAATCAGTCCTTTCGAAACCTGTGACGAACGGCAACGCTAACATTTCATGAAATATTAATTTTATCAGATCAAACGCCAAAAAATGCAGCTAATTTCATATTTGGCATACGCAGTCTTAAAGAAAGTTGTGTGAATTGTTATTGAATTTGTCTTATTGATGTATTAACTGATTTTTATACGCTTTACGGATGACACCAAAGAGGAGAAGCGGTTAGTAGTTAATTTAATATGCGACGAAATTTTTATAAATGCCATTTATTTATTATAACATAATATTTTTTATTGCTATATAATTTCATTGCTACATGCAGTGTTTCACAACCTGAGGTCCGCGAACCACTAGCGATTTGTCTCATATTGCTACTGGTCTGCGAAAGTTTACAAAAATTCGTTGTTGTTGACGTTAAATGAATGTTTTTGGAAACTATAATGCATCTATAAACATTTAAGCTGTATTTCTTATTTAAATAAAGTCGTTCCTGAAATCTGAAATCAGATAAGAGCGATCTGAAGTAAAAAACAGGTTTCAGATTTGTAGACCGAAAATATTTATTTAATTAATTTATATATCTAAATAATAATTTTATTTTATAATTATCACTGTCGTGCTATCATTGTCAACTTGTAATTAGTTCTTCCCAACACCCTAACTCTAACGATTGAGATATGAAGTTTAATAAGAAATCTCGAATCGACAGTAAATAATTCGGATATATTGTGTTAGTGATCGTCGGCTTGATTTGGGTTGAAAACCAGTGCTCTAGAGATCTCTGGAAATTTCCAAATACCTTAATACCAGTTAAATGATTAAAATAAAATGAGCTAATGATCATTTTGTATTATGTGTAAACCCCATAATACGCGTATAAACACGTTTTATTCTTATTTAAATAATTTTAATTACATCTCTTTGAAAGGCAGGAACTCTACTTGTTCTTGTCCACAAGCTACATGTGTGAAACACGACAGCCAAGAGGATAAAAAACGAGTATTAAATATCAATATCAGCTAAGATGTCTTGAAGAAGATAACTAGAACAATTTGTATACAGTTTAGTTAAAATACTTTCGAGATCAACATTAAATTCAGTGATTTTGTTTGATTAACACGTCCTTTGATTGTAACTAATTGGAAAAAATAATTAAAATTTAATTTCCGAAAACTTTTTGCATTTTGTAACAAATAGTGTACATTTCAATATGAGATACGCTTGTATATGCCCAATTATATCTCTAGTGTTAATTTGTTTAATGTCATTGACTAACGCTGATAAACCAGTTGGTGAGTTTTGTATGATCGCTATTGAAATTATGAACATTATTGTAAATAACATTTGTAATTATAGGAGCTCAATGTGAAGTGGCTAGAACTGGTGCATCAGGCATTTGCAAACTTATTTCGCAGTGTCAAGAAGTTCTAGATGATATAAGATTTAATGGTAAATTACCTGCATCCTGCGGTTATCAAGGATATAAGCAAATCGTTTGTTGTCCAATGGTGGTGCTTAAAGAACCGGTTATTCCCCCCACTATCGATTATTCGAACTTACCAATATCAGTTAGAAGTATTTATTTCAATATGTAAATTTCACCAAGTTCATTTCCTAATCTAAACTTATTTCTATAGAGTGCAAAGAATATAGCCAATATGTTTATAGTAACGTAACAGTATTATTTCTTGCTTTTGATGAGAATGCAATAACTAAGAAAAACGATCGCTGTGGACATACATCCATTCCATTAATTATAGACGGTTCACCGGCTGGTGCAAGGGAGTTTCCTCACTCAGCTTTACTAGGTTACAGAAAGAATGATGGGATAATTAGTTGGGATTGTGGCGGTTCTCTTGTTAGTAGACGATATGTTTTAACAGCAGCACATTGTATACATTCACCTAAACTGTAATAAAGCACAATTTATATTTTAAATTCCAAAACTAACATAAATTTTTATTTTATTATTTCAGTAATGTTAATGTTTCACTCGTCCGCCTTGGTGAATTAGTACTCAATTATGAGCTTGACGATAGTGACGTGATTGATAAACAGATTAAACAGATCATACCATACCCCGAATATACTGCAAAAACTAGGTATAATGATATTGCCCTCCTTAAATTACAACACAAAGTTGTACTGTCACAGTATATTCGACCAATCTGTTTACCAATAGAAAATTTAGAACCGCTCAGGTTGATAGCAACTGGATGGGGAAGCATTAAATTTGGTGAAATAACAGGTAATGATGCTTTGTTAAAAGTAGTTTTAGACTATTATACTAACGAGGAATGCAATGAACATTTTGCAAATGTTCATGACCGAAAACTGCGCAGAGGAATTATTGAAACACAATTTTGTGCTGGTTCGAGAAATGACAATAAAGACACGTGTCAGGGTGATTCTGGTGGCCCTTTACAAATTTATCATCCTAATATATATTGTATGTATACACAAGTTGCTATTACATCGTACGGCTTTTACTGCGGTGAAAAAAATTTCCCTGCAATTTATACAAGGGTGTTCAAATATAAAGAGTGGATTGAAAATATTATATGGGCTAACGAAGACGACTAAAATTTACTTTATGGGTTGATATTATGTAATCGAAAATATTTAAATAAAATAAATTTGAAATTTAAAAGAAATTTAATTATTCTCATTTCTGATATAGCCACGAATGTTCATTTCCTGTTATCAAATTTAGCACAATCTTAAGCAGTACTGTGACACTTAAGGTTGCAATACCGATCTATTCGGCCAGTAGGCACCGAATAGACCTTTTTGATCCCAATAATTGAAAATTGACGATAGTGTTTTTGCGAGCATATCTCATTTCTCAAAAAACGGGATGATGTCATTTTTAGTTTTTAATTTTATTAAAACGAATTGAATTCTCTGGCAATACTGTACCAACATTTGATTTAAAATTTGAATCATAGTTGTTATTTCGCGATGTGTACGTGAAAACGGTACATGAAAATAAGAACGTGTCATTCGCTACAAAATGTCGATACTTATTAACTAACAAGTATCAAAGATGGTTTGACATATCCATACATCCAAGGGTATGTATCTACAGCGGCAAATTATCCATTGGCCTTAGGCGCTGGTTTTAATTATAATAAAAGGAAGACAGTAGTTTAATTTTAGTTTTAACAAATTTTATTTATTTTATGTTTTTATTTAACCCGGATACAATTACGTTTTATTCCCTTTTTCTTATTTTAATACAATTTTGTTGACTTGATAATAATGAGTGCGATCACATAATTCTACTGACTGACTTGTCATTTTTTTCTATGTTACCCTTTTATAGGTTGTGTCTTTGTAGTAATGTACACTCACATTAAATATTAATCATATTGCATACTACATTATTATTGCGTGAAGTTAGTTAGATTTGGAGGTATCCTACCCAAGTATTTTTATTTCCGAAAATTTCTGCATTTTCCTGACATTTTGATGTATTCATCTCCGACTTTTGTCAGCAAAAGGGTCCGAAATATTTAAATATTTCCTATGAAGTTTGTCGCTAAAAGTCGGACAAATGCGGAATTTGTGTAAACAAAATTTGTGCATGTGTGAGTGCGCACTTGCTTTGAAAGGGGCGGGGTTTATATTTCAAATATTAGGCCGCGATAATATTTTTTAACGGAAATAAAACCAAAAAAATACATTAGAAAAGGTTTTATAATAATTTATTTTAATTCCAGAATACAAAAATTATAAAATTCTTAATAAACCGCTTATCACAGTCGGTTTCTGTTACATATTTATCGTATAAACTGTATTATAAGTCTTCTTTCGTAATAATTATAACTTCGAAATTAATTTCAAAATACTATACATATGTACATACCATATAAGTAAAAAATATTAAAAATAAATTTTAAATCGCTATAATAATTCATATTGCAACTCAAAAAAATGTTATTCTTCTATCGTAATAAATATTATGATTTTCAAAATAGTAGGTATCTTTAAATCGTCAAAATATGCATTGCGATTCAATAATTTTTTAAAAATTATTGAAATAAAAAAATTTAAATATTGAATTTAAAAAATTGGTTATTGGTTAATTTAAATTTAATACATATACCAAAAAAAAAAAATGGAGGTGTGGCCAACACACGACTTTCTTTTACGAACAGAGAATTTTGAGAGATTTTATTTTTTTTGTATAACTTTTTTTTAAATTTTTTTTTTGTTAATTTTTTAATTTTTAAATTTTTAAATTTTTTTTTTTAATTTTTTATTTTTTAGTTTTATTTGTTTTTAATTTTTGGAAACATTTTGTAATTAGTAGTTTTTTGTAAACCTTATACTTTTTAAGATATTTGCAAAATAAATTTTCTGGACCATGGGAGTGACCACTTCCGGTCAGCCGATTTGGAGTAAAATTCACTGGGACCTCCCAATTTATCGAAAAAGCTTAAATCTGAAGTTTCAGTTCGATTGGTTAAACCGTCTGGGCTGTAGAGAGGACACAGACAGACTGACAGACTGACAGACTGACAGACTGACAGACTGACAGACTGACAGACTGACAGACTGACAGACTGACAGACTGACAGACTGACAGACAGACACCATATCGAAACCCACTTTTTCGGACTCAGGGGACCTCAAAACAAATAAATCTCTAAAAATCTCAAGGTCCAAAATTTTCATGATTACTATACTTTATTTTACTAGAGTAAAAGAAAGTAATAATAAAAATAAAATTAAAAAATATAAAAAATAATCTAATAACATATTATTAATTTTTAAATTGTTGTGAGTAATTTGCTTTTTTGATATCGGTTTGGTATAGTTAAGAAACAATGTGGTTTTATAATTTATTAAATTACATTTATGCAGACATCGTTTAAACTCAAGGACCTTATTAACTGTTTAAGTGCAACACAAAAATCTAAAATACAAAACTATAATATGCGAAAATTAACATTTTGAAAATATTATTACCCTATTTAATTTTGTATTTTATTTTTTTATGCTACAAATCTTGGTAACGAACTAAGGATCGAAGCGTTGTTCTGCTAAATGTAATTTAATTAATTACAATATAACTATAAAACTACAT
The DNA here is from genome assembly GCA_958295665.1 of Tipula vernalis. Lineage (NCBI taxonomy): Eukaryota > Metazoa > Arthropoda > Insecta > Diptera > Tipulidae > Tipula > Tipula vernalis. The sequence goes on along the minus strand of OY282558.1, from coordinate 211,100,927 downwards.
TAATTTTGAAAATTACATGTTTAATTATACCAAAAAAAAAAAAAAAAAACAATACTAAATTATATCGTAAAACTATATTCTAATATCACTCGATTCATTGAATTATTTGTTCTGTTTGGTCAGCTTATCTTTTATATAATAAAAATATTGTCTGGCATATGCTCCAAACAGGGTTTCGGTTTTCGGAAATCTTGACGCAGCTAGTTTTTTGTGGTGGCGGTTATATGAAAATTGTTCCGCTAATTGCTCTGTAAATATATATTTTAAGTTATTTCGAACAAATTTTTTCAGTTCGAGTGCTGCCTCTTTTAGAAATATCGACTTCTGAAAATAGAAAGGAACAAACAAAATTAATTTTACCTACTGTAACACTACGCATGGTCTGGAGGATATCCAAGTTAAAAAAAAAAATTTGAAAACAAAAAAAAATTAAAGTTACTTTAAAAAAAAAAATTATCCTCCAAATCATGTATCGTGTTAATCAGAATTGGACCCACACAGGGACTCTAGAGCGGTCGTTGCCGGCTAAGCTTCAGGGTGATGTCGTGGGGTTTCTAGAGTTTATGTGGGTCATATAAAACCGCGGGAAGGGGAGGGTGATTCTGAATACCTACCTATTCGGACACTTACCTGGCCCTAATTCATCCCATCGTTTATAAACTTAATTTCTCATTCTTCTTAAAAAAATCGCGTTGATGAGAGAAAATAAAAAAAAATGCTTCCTCTTCTTAAAAGAAACTAATCAAAAAACACAATATGTTTCAATATAACCAAACAAACAAATGAAAAGGAAAACCCAAATGATTTTAGAACTATTTAAACATTACTTAACCTACCCTACTCTAGCTAAATTTAACCGTAATGGTGATAAGAAAATTTAAAAATAAAAATAAAAAAAAATATAAAATATAAATCTTAAAATCTAAATCTTAATCAATATAAAAAAAAATTAACAACAAAAAAAAACTTCTCTATGTTGATCTTGTTGATGATGTTTTGATTATGATTTCCACTCGCGGTGTGGTGGTTTTTGCTTGCTTATTGAACTACAAAGTAATTTTTTCTAATCCGTAATTATAATGTATGCATGCATATATCCAAAGAAGTATCTTTATAAAAAAAAGGAATGTTTTGTTGTCTTATCCAAAACTTTCTGTTATCTAGATAATTATATTAGTTTTATTCTTATATCGTTGTTGTATCTTCGAATTATGTTGTGCCTTATGTACTTATATGTAAAATTGGTACTCTTGTGTTTAAGATTTATTTATTCATCCAAAAACTATATGAATGATTATATTTATAGACAAAACACTAAGATTTTTTAAAAAAAAAACTTTTTATTCACAATACCAAATATTAATTTCACAAAAAAAAAAAACTTTTTTTTTTTTATATCATATCAATTAAACAACATACGTGTATAATTACAAAACAATTCACTTTCAATCAATCATATTTTTATAATTTTTTTTTTTTTTTTAGAGACAGCAAATATAGAAATTCACTTTTTTTGCATGCTGCTGTTTACATTTATATCCACTTTAATAATTTTATATTCAAAATAACAAAAAAAATTAACAACAACACAAATTCACTTATATTTATTATCAAAAAAAAAAATAATAATTTTTAATAAATTTAATTTCATAAAAAACAAAAACTTAATTAAACTTATTTAAATTCTAAAACTAAAAAAAAAAAAAAAAATAAAACCAGATCGGCTTTACTCTTAAAAATTAACTTCCCGACTCCGTATTGTCGGTGCGATACACCAAGACCCGATGGTCTTGGTGCATCCGACCTGTTTCTTGATTTTTCTCCACTGGCTCAAGAACAAAAACAAAAAATTTTTATTTCAATTCAATTTTTTTTTTTTTCTCTTAACGGAAAAAGAATATCCAATTTAATTATTAGACTTACGGAGTTTACAAAAAAAAAAAAATATGAAATTACAAAAATTTATAATGAATTATCGGATTACATTTTTTTTTTTGCATAATTGAAAAAAAAGTGTGAGAATATTGAATTGAAATAAAAATTGTTGTGACAGCGTACACGTGCGCTGTTACACTACCAACTGTCGAGCGGATTCCTTATCATTTGCTAGACTTCCATCAAAGTTGATAAATTTTTGAAGCTCGTTGAACGGGAGTACAAATTTTTGATTTTTGATGTCCAATATGTGCCTGACGTTCAGCCTATTTTCTCGTAAATATAAAAACTCTTTTAATAGAGTGTCTGACCCTTTTTAATGATTTCAATATTTTGTTCCACCTTCTCGAATCGTTCTCGGTCAACGAGCATATATTTTGGTTTTGAGCCAGTCGCCCTAGGTCCTGCCACTTCCTTGAATGTTTGGGTTGAGACGAATGGTATTCTCTCTCCTGTAAAATTAATTGTATAAAAAATGCATTACTATAAACCACGTACATCTGTGTAAATACAAATACATATAATTTTTAATTTTTTCAGTTTAGTGTCGAAACAAAATTAAATGTACCATACAATTAAGAATATTATATCATAATCATTACATGATTCTAGTTTACAAATTACTAGAAGCTCGTAAACAAATATAATATCTATAATAGACTTTAAATATCCTACCTGAGCGAATTCTACAAAAATTGTCGTAAGATATTTCAGAGTCCATTTGAGCTGAAAACCATAATTAAATATAGTATTGTATTTATTATTAATATCAGTGGCCCTATTCTGACTTTACATGGGAACTGGAAAGTAATAATATCATTATCTAAACCGGAAAGAATATTTCTACTGATTTTTTTAAAATTTTGAATCGAATCCCATTTTATGGTCTAAAGTCCGCAATGGTTTTTTTGTTTGAATTGTGTTGTTGGGCCACTGATGGAATTTAGTTTGACGTAGAAAAATTTCGAAAAAACATCATTATCAAACTATCATTTTTAATTCAATTGTTTAGTGAAAACTTGATATAAAAAATATTTGGCTCTACCTATTTATACGGAGCGCTATCCGGAGCCACTTTTCATATGACGGCTCTCGATAGCAGCTATCCGGAGCGAATAAAAAAACACTACAATTTGCATTATTTCCATCAGTAGGCCAAAGGAATACAATTCAGGCAAAAGTGAAATTAAAATATTTTTTCCCAATTCCCCATTTCCAGTCAAAGACAGAATAGTGCCACAGACCACAAAATTTATTTCATGTTTTTTGTAATATTTACTTTCAATAAAATCTTGTGAAGTAACATTTTGAAGATGCTGGTTCGCCGATATACTTTTGCAAGCATTTTTGTGTGGAGCCAATTCCGTGTCAAGAAAAGCTGAAATTTCAAAAATAAAAATTAATTAAAATCACACTGACTGAAAATTTGTTTTGCATATGATTTACACACTTGCATCGTTAAATTCTTGCGAATAAATCTCCGAGTCTTCAATCGTCTCCATCTCCAACATCATGTGGTAAATAATTAAATAAGGTTTGAACTAAAGGAAAATAAACAGTCAAATTATCTTTACTGATTCTGATAATTTTAGATATTTGGTCCAATAACGTAAACGTTGTAATTTCTTTCGAATTTACTTCTAAATCAGTTGCATAAATATGTAGATTAGAAGATTCGAATGGAGTATCATAAAAATTCGTTAAATTTTCTACCATATGCGGGTTTCTATGTGAACTATTCCTGCGTTTTCAAAAATGGAAGCTATTTTAAAAATGTTACCCGAAACCATACAATAATTATTTGGAAAATATAAGGAGAGTTTAAAGGATTGTAATACAACGCATTTGAAATATTTACCACTAACATGTCCCTTCAATTTTGGTTCAAATTTTTTATATTTATTAGGTTCTATCGAATATATCTCAGACAGTCGGTTGAACAATTGTTGCAATGGTAAATATCCAGATTTTATTTTTAATTTTACAGACGATAAATAATTTTCGAATTTAAAAGCACTGATATCATGTAGAGGGGTGGAATACTGTACACATTCTTCAGATAAATGTAGTAAACTGTGTACATTGAATGTAGCACAGGACTCGCCATATAATTCCTCCATATTCCTAACAAATATTCTAAGAAGTGTGGAAGCTGAGGGATTTTGAGTTTGACAATACGTTTTATTCAAAAGTATAGAGATGGCACATGGTAAGGTCAAAAAATGATTATAAAATGGAAGTGGAAGTATGTCTAACAATACTACAGGTCCAGAATACAGTAAAAAATGTCTCAATTCCGTCTGTTAAATTCGTGTGGCAATTTTATTTGCATCAAATTGTCAGAAATTTTTTTTATTTGTAGATTTGACAGAGAAAACGAACATTTTCGCCTTTTTATCCAAAGTGATCTTAATTGCTTCATTACACCTAGGAGAACGCAATGCATGTAATCAATGGGTACTTGACTGACACACCCAAAGTTAAGAATTTCGAGTGGAATGGCCTCTATGTTTTTATGATGTTCTAAATCTACTCTGTTGTTAAAACCAACATCTGTTCTACTGGTAGCTTCTAATGCCTACGTATATGGAAAAATTATATGACCTCTATTTATTTTTGCACCTTTTATTGTACATTTTGTGCATGAGAAATACCCAGAATGAGACTTAACACGGAGGACTTTACACCTAGCATCGCAGTCGCAAATAAGGGATCGGATTTTAATTTTAATATTTTTAGTTCCATAATCAAAACCAATTGCTTCTATTATTTCCATTTCTTCTATGAAATCTTTTAAAAATTTATTAAAATTAATATGTTTCGATCTACCATGACAAGTTGAAATTACAAAAACGTCCTCAAATCCTACTATATTAACCAATAATGGCCTTATCTGACTATTAGAGCTTTTCGAAACCGGTAAACCATCAATCCCTAAATCGATTTCTAAACTGTCCAAACTAATTAAATCATATTTTTTTAAGAAATAATCAATATCCCTTGATAATCCTAAATAAAAATATGATACACCTATCCCAACATCTGATACATCTGCTATACGAGGAGTATTCTTTAAGAGTCTAACATTAGTTGGGAGCCACGGAAAATAGTTATTGAGAACTTTTAAAATTTTGTTCATCGTCAGTCCACATATAGTCGTATCAACGGCAATACGATCTTCCTTTAGTTTAAATATATTAATGCTTGGATCATCTAATGGAGAATCAATTGAACTAAACGACGAATCTATATCTAATTTTTTTTTTTTTTTTTTTTTTTTTTTTTTTTTTTTTTTAGAAGATTCTTTATTCAACTATGCAATATAAACAATATATAAAAAAATGAAAAATATAATTAAATGAAATATAAATAAGAAAATATAAATATATAAATGTAATGTACATAATTGAAAAAAAAATTAGGTTAGTTCTTAGACATACAATGTCTGTTTAGAACTACCAACAATATGAAAATGTAAATAAAATAATGAGGAAGAGGAACAATAAAATTCAATACTAAAGATTAAAAAAAAATAATAATAATATAGCATTAGCAACTAAAATTAAACAATAGCAAATGAAGAGAAAAATAAAAATAGCAAAAATAACAATATAAGAAAAATGAAAGGAAAAAAAAATATATAAAAAAAAATGAGAGCAAAAATAAAACAATTTTTAAAATTTAAAGCATAATTTAAACAATTACATCAAAAAGAAATTCGACACTTTCATTAATAAAAAGCCACCCTTTAACACCATGGAGAAACTTTTTTAAATTATGTTCAATTCGTATATTGAGAGGTAGTTGATTGAAAATTCTTGGAGCTGAAACTAAAAAATATTTGCGGAAATGTGTTGTATTAAATTTTGGAATAAATTTCATACATAAGTTATTTTTCCTCAATGAGTAGGCATGATAAGAATACGAACGATTACCGCAAATATCAAAGAACATCTTTAGAACCTTAAAAACGTATAAATGTCTCAGGGGAAGAAGTGAGTTAGATGCAAACAAAGGCCAAGAAGCCGAACACTTTTGCTTGAAATACATTACTCTAATAATATACTTTTGAGCTATCATTAATTGTTTAATAGTATTAAGGTAAGTACCCCCCCCCCCCCCCATGAACAAATACCATATCGAAGTTTGGAATCAACTAAGGCATGATAAAAAATTTTTAGAACTGCAGGTGAACAATGATCTCTTAAACGATACATTTTTCTAATAGAGAATGTAAGGTGCGAGACTAATGCTTTAACGTGTAATTTCCAATTTAAACAGCAATCAATCGTAATCCCAAGGTATTTAATACTTTGAACACATTCAATTGGGACACAATACTGGGAGCAACCCATCCTAGTACAACGATTATCATGATAAACGATGTCACTATTTACGCATGGGTAGCTAGTTAAATTAAAAAACATAGCTTTAGATTTAGGGCTCAAAACAAAGGTGTGAAAATTAAACCATTGGCTAAGAATCAATAGATCATGATTAATATTAGAAATAATGTTAGCATAATTATTGGACTTGTAAGCGAACGCCATGTCATCAGCAAACGCCACCACCGTGCTTTTGAATTTTTGGGAAAAAATGGAATTAATATAAATGAGGAATAAAATTGAACCGAGCACTGATCCTTGAGGAACACCAGCTGGTAGAACAGAGCGATTGCTTAAAACACCATTTATACGAACGCATTGAGAACGATTATCAAGATACGATTTAAACCAAGTTAAAATGAAACCTCTAAATCCAGCATTCATAAGTTTAACACAAAGCAATTGGTGATTGACCATATCGAATGCTTTCATAATGTCAACAAATAAAGCACCAACCGATTGATTTTTGTTAAGGCCAATATGAAGAGGGTTGAGAAATGCTAATAAAGCATCCTCAGTACCCAGACCAGCACGGAAACCGAATTGAGCATCACTAAAAAAATATTTACTGTCCAAATATTCCACCATACGATGTTTAACAGCTTTCTCAAAAACTTTAGAAATTACCGGCAATAGGGAAATTGGCCTGTAATTTCCGACAAACAACCGAGAATCCTTTTTATGCAACGGAATAACAATAGCTGACTTTAAACAATCGGGAAATATGCCACAAGTGATACTTGCATTAAATAGAAAACATAAAATGTCAACAATATTATGATTAATATTTTTTAAAACAATGTTGCTAAGACCAAATTCATCAATGGAACACTTTGTAGGGAGGGAGTTAATAATCGAAAAAATTTCACTGGATAGAAAAGGGCGAAAAAGAAACTAGAATCAACTGACCTTTCTTGAACTAGTAAATCAACATTCCCCGGTAATAAATGCGAGTTAGCAAGGCTAACAGTATTAGTAAAATAGTAATTAAAACTATTAGCAATATCAAACGATGAAGTAAATTTACCATTAAAATCATCCAATACTTCATAAAAATATTCAGCCTTAGTATTAGAATTCAATATCTGATTTACAACTGCCCATTGCTGTTTAATATTGCCAGACTGATGATGAAATTTAGTCAAGTAGTACTTGGCCTTAGCTTGTTTAATATCCCGTGTAACATCCTTAGAATATTTATTGTAATATTTCCGTAAGCTAGCATTCAGAGGTAGGTTATGAACTCTTCTACCCAGCTTATTTTTTTTATTAATCCGGCGAACCAGAGAAGAATTAATCCATGGTTTAATGTTAACACAATTGCTAGTCATGTTGAAAGAGCTAGTACAATCGGAAATAATGTTAGATAATCTGGAAAGAAATACCGAAAATGCCACATTAGGGTCAGGAATTGAAGTAATATTCACCCATGTCTCAGACTGTAAAATATCATTAAGCCTTAAGTAATCAATTTTCGAAATCACTTTATCCGTAGAGGGGCAATTAATTCCTGAAACTTCCTGCTGTAACTTAAATTTAGCAAAAGTGGCACAATGATCAGAAACATGTAAATCTTCAACCCAAGCATCGGATAATACAGGATTAGTCAGCCTACAAAACATATGATCAATACAAGATTCCGAATTACCAAAAATTCTAGTAGGGCAATTAATAATAGATTCGAGCCCATGACTTGCCATCATGATATTATATTCATCAATTAAATTAGAACTAGTTAGTATGTCAATATTAAAATCTCCAAGAATTAATAAATTTTTCGATTTCACAACACACAGTAAGGCATTAAATTCAACTAAAAACTCAGTTATACTAACAAAATGGAACCTATACACACATAAAATGGAAAATTTTAAGCCACCAAAATTACAATCAGCCAACAATATATCAGCACTTTTTAATGAATAATCAGTATTGGTTACACCATTTATGCAAGCGGCAACAAAAACTGCAACACCACCTGCGCGAAATCTATTGTTGCAGTTCGCATATAATGTATAACCATCAATCCCATAAAGGGAAAGTTCGTGATTAGAAATCCAAATTTCCGATAAAAAAATTAAATTAGGTAAAACCGGGAAAGAATTCAAATGGCATAAAAGAGTATCGAAATTCTGCCGAAAGCTACGAATGTTTTGATGCATCACTAAGAGTTCAGATTTGATCACACTGTTACTTATACTATCATTAAAGGAAGCACGAATGGAAGAATTACTGTTGGAGGTCACATCAACATTGACCATGAAATTAGAAACGATTATAAAGCGTCAAGATCAGACAAATTATTGATGATCTTGACTTCATCTCCCTCACATTTACGTAACATAATTCTTCCATTGCGCGACCACAAATATTTATAATGCTTAGATTTTCTAATTTCTTTTGCCTTTTTAAAAATCATATACTTAATTTTAGTCATGCATTCGTTTATAAAAATTGGAATATTGTTGTTGTTATTTAAATTTAAGCACTCCGTTGATAAATTCTTTTTTTTTCCGCTTGGCTTGTAGAACTGCGTTCCGAGTAGAACTGTTAATAAATTCAACAATAATTTTACCCGATTTCCTGACGTCACTTGATTTAATTTGGTAAATTGACTCAATATCAGAATCATTGACAGCTACATTTAAACCCGATGAAAATAAATCCAAGGTTGTTTTTAAAACTTCATTATTATTTTGAAGTACCGGTACGCCAACAATATCCACTGATTTATTTTTCGCACGTTGCTCAAGGTTATCAATAGCTGATTCCAGTTGCACAATTTTTGATTTTAAAATAGCATTCTCTTGTTTTAATGATTCGAAAATGCTGATAACATCATCAAATCTTGAATTGAAAGATGCTGAATAGTAACTTAACTTGTCACATATAAATTTAAAGGAACCAGGAATGTTATTAAAATCACAATCATCACTGGTTAACACAGGAACAGAATTTGATGAACCACCGTTGTTCTTTTTTACATCACAATTTTCACAAGTCCATAGTTTTGTTTCCTTATGAAAGAGATCAATTTCACTCTGCGACATATTAACGCACGATGCATGGACCATTAAACTGCACTGGGAGCATTTTAGTTTTAATACATCACGGTCACGGCTCACTTTCAATTTGCACACAATACACGACATATTAGGAAAAAAATGTATATATATATATAACTGTAAATTTAGCACAATACAAAATATGAATTATACAATTCAGATTTATTATTATTATTATTATTAAAAAATTTGTTTTGATTTTATATTTCGACTGTCCTCTTCAACAGACAAAAACAGAATGTGAATGGCGGAATAGCACCTCTATAAGACCCGTCAGACTCTTCATTATCTTGAAAAGGTGAATTTTGGTTTAAAAATTCAACTTGAATTTCCGAAATAATATTCGAGTTATTATCACTTAACGGAATATATGATGTTGAACTGTTATGACTCGCTTCCGATGTTTTATGTTCCGGAAGCTTCCTTTCAAGTTCTAATTTCGTCCTTCTTTGTCTGCTCCTATCTGCCATTGCTTTAATTCTGTGTTAAATTATAAAATATTATAACATTTTGTTAATTCGATTTGAATTAAATAATGTATTAGAAAAATTGCAGTCTACCAATAAAAACTAAAGACAACACACGTACGAAAAACATTCGACCGCGGTTGTTATCTAATACAGTTACAATTTTTTTCCCGCTAGCGCTACATCCCATATAGGGATTTGGCCGCCTCAGCCGTGAAAAATTTTCACCCATCGGGAATCGAACCCGGGACCTCCGGAGCTTAAAGCAAGCATGCTACCCACTGTGTCATCGGGGGCGGCAGTAAAAACTTGGGAAATGAAAATAAAATAAAGAATTAACGTCTACTTAGGCAATCAAGCTGGAAGTACTATCTCAAACAGCCGGTATAGTACTATTTCAGCGCCGAGTTCCATTCATTCGTTCTTCGAGTATTTAAAACCCTTTAAAATTTTCAGAAAAATTTGTCATTTTTCTATTGAGGTCCAGAGAGCAACAAGTAACCAGAAATATAATAAGAAATTATTATAATTTTTAATTAATAATAATTGAATTGCCACTTTTTGAATTTATCTTAGACATAATAATATAACCTACTCAAAAATTAATAATTCGATAAAGAAATTCTTAATACAACAAACAAATCACTACACAACATAATAAAACATGTTATTATTTAACTACACTTTTTCTAGTAAAAACAACAAAGCCGCCATTACTGTTTTCATTTGAATAGCCGAATCGCGTATTTTTATTTATATCGAATCACCGATCGATCGATTACAAAATTATTTATATAAAGTTATATCAAAAAATAATAAACTGTTTTTACTAGAATTTTTATTTTTGGTTACTTATTGCACCCCATTGTATCCATATGTTATTTATCCATATGTTAATAATCAAACACATACCTCCTTTAAATTCGGCTCGTTAACACAAAATATTTGTTTTTTTTTAATCAATTAAATTTGAATTTAATTTCACTTTTACACACAAAGTTTTTTCAATTATTTTAATTTGAATTTAATTTCAATTTTCACAATCATTTTATTTCCCACAACAATTTTTGACTTAGCACTAATGGCGTCGTAACCAACAATCATGATTTGATTTTTTATGTACATAAAAACGTTTTTGTACGTTTTTATTTTCACCTACACCATCATAATCCAAAATGTCCGACTTTTTCCGACTACTAAGTCATATTTTTGGAAAAAATCTAGTACATTAGTATTTTTGTCCGTTTTATTATACTTGGGTATTGAGTGTGTTCACAAACGAACATTTATGTGAGTATACAAATTTAATAAGTCACTTCAATCTAGTACCATTGATGTGACATTATGTATTTGTTTTGCTTCTCGCACTAATAATCCGTGTTTTGATTTAAAATATATAAAATGCATTAAGTGCTTGGATATTTAAAGATGATAAAAGTATCTTATTATTTGTGACAGTATTCTTTATGTGTATTATGTGTTTCAGCTAGAACTATAATTATTTAATTATTTAATATTACGTAAGCAAGGCAGTTAGTGTAGCAAACAACAAGTTACACAACAAAAAAAGTACTTAAATGTGAATTTGTAGTTTTACGAATGAAGACGCTGAACATACTCCCCTCCAAATTAAAATATTTTTTAATTTTCATCATCCAATGGCAATTTAAACAATTTAGTGATCGACCTCTTCCATACGGAATGTTTGGTTTGAACGGTAGCTACTCGTGCAAGACCATCTTTACCAGTGTGTACTTCGATGACGCGGCCTAATGGCCATGTACAGGGTGGGGACTTGCCTTCATGGATCAATACAATATCATTGATTTCAATGTTCTTTTGTTTTTGCTGCCACTTGGGTCGCTGCTGAAGAGTGTTTAAGTAATTAATGGAATAATGATTCCAGAACTGTTGAACGATTTTTTGTACCCGTTCCCATTTATATAATCTCGGCATATTTTTTTCATCATAGTTCGCATGAGGTAAGTCTGTGATCGGTCATAATGTTAAGAAATGTGATGGTGTTAAGGCATCAATATTACATGTATCCTCGTTTCTGATTGCACATAATGGTCTTGAATTTAAAATTCCTTCGATTTGTGCCATTACTTTGATCATTTCTTCGAATGTTAAATGGCTATTGCCTGTGACCTTAATTAGATGAGTTTTGACTGATTGTATAGATACTTGTGTTGGATAGTACTCTACAGATTTATTATAGATACGTGCACTAGGCCCCAGGAGTCAGCCACGCATACACTAGCACTTGATATCTGGTTCGTGGCCCGGGTAGGATGAATTAGCACACCCGGAATTCTCCACCGCGAAACTTCTTGGCACTTTCCTTTATTCCACGGTTTCCGCTTCTACTTACCGAGGACACTGTTTCACATACGTTCGTGGAGAAGTTTGTATTTAAAGAGTTATGCCCTAAATTATTGGACATGGATTTTTTATTTAGTATACGCGTTGCGAAGTCGTCCTATCGATTTGGACGATTTTGTGGTACCCGGTTGTGTCATCACGTTGTAGTGGTTTACTTCGCCAGATATATCTTTTTTGACTTCCGTACGGTACAATTTATACCTTGTAACTAACTATATTTTTTCTGCCCAGACAAATGTTTTATTTTATATAATGCAATTTTGTCTTTTCGTGTGCACTGTGTTTAAGGAAAAAAATAATTCGCGTCTCCACAATTTTTATTGAGCTTACTGATAGTTCGCCAATAATAAGTTAGACCAAATCTACTACTTTTGTGTTCATTTGCTCAACATACTGATTGACGTTTATCACAAATTGACACTTACACCACTTACATGCGTGATGGTAAATTCGCCACAATACTCCCCTTCCAGTGAATTTTGCCAACAATTACGTGATGTGTCATGTGTAAGTGATACCTGTCGAGGTTATTTGTTGTGTGTGTGTCATACTCTGTGTATACCAATGTGCTTGTCCGTGTTGTAATGTTCCTTTGGACTGTGATGGTATTATGTGTTAATTTAATTAAATCTGACTGGCGTCTTAATGATTCTTCCCGTCCTAGTGATTGTTGTTTGTCCTAAAGGAGGAATTTTGGTGTCGATATGAAAAGAGATTTTTGAGTTGAGCATGTTTTGCTGTCATCTGTTGTGTCAATTCCGCGTCCGGGTTCCTGAATGTCTGTTGAAGTATCATCGAAACTTTGTGAATGGCAGGGTTTTACTCGGTCAATCGAGACTTTAACCCTTCTGCCTTTAATTTCTATGTCGAATGTTTTGGCGTCTCTTTTGATTACTTTAAGAGGACCTGTGTACGGGGGTTCCAACGCCTTTCTGATTGCATCTGTTCTTAAAAACACATGTGTGGTGGAACTTCGATCTTTGGACACGAAAATGTTATTTGTTGTATGTCTTGAAGCTGGTATTGGTCGAATTTCGTCGAAATGTTTTTTTAAATTCTTAACGAAATCATTTTGCGTAATTTTGTTATCGAGAGTTTGGTTTATGAATTGTCCCGGTACACGTAGTGATCCCCCATATATAAGAGTTCTGCTGGTGTGGCGTTGAGTTCCTCGCTGAATGACCAGTCTGGTCGGTTATGACTCATGATGGCCGCTTTGATGGTGCGATGCCATCTTTCGATCATGCCGTTGCTTTTCGGGTTGTAACTCGTAGTGCGTCGGTGTTGGAAACCCAGTAATTTAGCTAATTCTGAAAATAGTTGTGATTCGAATTGTGCTCCCTGGTCCGTAACAATAAACTCTGGTACGCCGAATCTAGCTATCCACGTTTATAATACTGCAAATGCGACTGTGGCCGCAGTCATATCCGGCACCGGAACTGCCTCAGCCCATCTCGAAAATCGATTAATTAACGTCACGCAATAACAGTTGTTACCGGAAATTGGAAGTGGACCAATGATGTCAAGATGTATCTCAGCGAAACGTTGCGATGCAACTTTAAAAGTGCCGAGAGGTGATTTTGTGTGGCTTGAAATCTTGGATTTTTGACATGGTATACAATTTTGAGCCATAATTCTTGAATCTTTACCAATAGAAGGTCAAATGACATTTTTAGTCAAAAGTTTGACGGAGGCTTTAACACCTGGGTGTGACAAATTGTGAAAAGATTCAAAAACAGATTTCCGAAATGTTGTTGGAATAAACGGTCTTGGTATACCAGTTGATGCGTCACAACATATAGTTTTGTTTGTGTTGAACGCTATGGGAATTTGCATCAATTGAAGATTTGTATTTAGTTTCTTACCTAGAAGTTCTCGTAGTTCATCATCATTGGTTCGGGCATCTGCTATTTTTGCATAATCAATACTTTCATGGATCGAAATTTGATTAATGCGCGAGAGGGTATCTGCGACAACATTATTTATGCCGGAGATTTGTTGAATATCGGTAGTGAATTGACCGATGAAGTCTAGATACCTGAATGGCGCAGATGCTTTTTCTGCGTTTTGTTGGAATGCGTAGATCAAGGGTTTATGATCAGTGAACAAGGTGAACTCACGACCCTCCAACAAGTATTTGAAGTGCTTATTGCCAGAATAAGCTGCAAGCAGCAATCTGTCATAGGCACTATACCGTTTGTGCGTTTCGTTGAGACGTACCGAGAAGAAACTGAGTGGTTGCCAGACGCCGGAGACATACTGCTGGACCACAGCCCCCAATGCAGCATCGGAGGCATCAACCATAATGGCGAGCCGTGCGGATGACGAAGGGTGTACTAGCAATGTAGCGTCACAGAGTTGTTGTTTGCAGGTTTCGAAAGCCAGTCTGGATCCCTCTGTCCAATCAATTTTTGTTTTAGAGTTTTTTTTTGTAGCCTTTCAGAAGTTCGTTGAGGACCATCTGATCAGCTGCCGCGTGAGGAATAAATCTTCTGTAAAAATTGATTGTGCCTAAAAATCTTTTGATGCCGTTAATTGTTTCCGGGCGTTTGAAATTTTTGATAATTTGGAAGCGGTCTTGATTTGGAAGTATGCCTTGCCCAGTGACCCTATGCCATAAAAATAGAATTTCCGTCTTTGCGAATACGCATTTGTCCGCGTTAATTATAAATCCGTGTTCTGAAAATTTTTGAAAAATAATTTTGAGGTGTTCTAAATGTTCGTCCATTGATTTTGAGGCAATCAACACGTCATCCAGGTAAACAAAACAAAATTTTAGTCCTACAAGTACTGAGTGCATTAGTCGTTGAAATGTGTGTGCTGCGTTCCGTAGTCCAAATGTCATTTTAGTAAACTCGAAAAGTCCGAAAGGAGTAGCGATTGCTGTCTTAGGTATGTCCGTCAGTTCAATGGGAATTTGGTGATACGCCTGGACAAGGTCTAAGGTCGAAAAAATGATGCAGCCTTCCAGCTGAAACGAAAAGTCCTGAAGGTGTGGAATTGGATATCTGTCTGGAATTGTTCTGTTATTCAATGCTCTGTAATCACCGCAAGGTCTCCAGGTTCCGTTTTTCTTCATTACCAAATGCAACATACTTGACCAGGCGCTACTACTTGGCCTACAAATTCCCTGAGCCATCATATGTTCGAACTCGTCTTTAGCTATGCGTAGTTTATCGGGTGCTAAACGACGTGTTTTACATGATACCGGCTGTCCGCTTGTTTCCAAGCGATGGGTGACGGTGTGTTTAATAATTTTCCAACTGAGGCCCTTATTAGTAATTTCAGAGAGTTTTGCCAGTAAATTTTGAATTTGGGGATGCAGTAGTGACTTGTCGAGATATGATAAGGCCGGATCTGGTTCATTCGAAATTGTATCTTTTACGAACAAGGAGGTTACCGGATCTATAATCCTCTGTCCTTGTATATCAACTAGTAGACCTGAATGTTTTAAAAAATCCGCACCTATCATAGGGATTGACACGTCTGCTACCACGAATTCCCATCTAAATTCTCGTCGCAGTCCGATATCCAATTTTAATATTTTTGTGCCGAAAGCTTGCACCGGCGAGCCATTCCCTGCGAACAATTTGCATGTCACTGCTGTTTGTGCGCCCTGCAAAAACTTCACTGGAATGACTGACACGTCGGCTCCCGTGTGGATTAAAAATTTAAATTTTGATCCCGCATTAAAAATGAGTAAATGGCTAGTAGTATACCCATCAATGGCAGCCGTGGTTCTTTGATGGTTATCTAAAAATCCGTTTTGTCTTCAATGTTACGCTCATTGTAAAATTTGCACCCCGCCACGCATTTCCGAGCGTTCGTGCCAAATTTGAAATGGTAGTAACATTGTTCGTATTTTGGGTTGATTTTCGCTCTTGACGACGACCGTGAGCGATTTCTGTTGTAGGTGGCTGGTGATTATGAACTTGATCGGGAGCGTGATTTTTTGAATACTCCGCACAGCTCTGCAATCATGCCCGTCAATCTCTCTAGTGGTTCTTCCATCCCTGATTTGTCTGATATGGATTCGTTGCCTTTCGACGACTTTGTTGTGTTGGATGCTGATGCCACGCTGGCTACTGCGTGGATATTGGACTGTGTCATTGTCTCCATTATGTTATCCGCACGAGCAGCCAACGTAACCAATGGCACGTCGTTCTCAAAAGTCGTTAGGATCATTTGTACTTGCGCCGGCAATCTCTTCAACCACAATTGTCGCAGTGCGTTTTCAATTTTTTTCGCGCAACGGAAAAATGTGATTAGGTTGAGCAAATGAACACAATAGGACTGAAATAAAACGCAATATGCGATAATAATATATAAATTTTAATAATATTTAAATTTTTTCAGCTCTTTAAAAATGTTGGAATTTAACTTACGGTTTCTTTCCCGGCCCACAGTACACACGATTCACGATTGGTTAGGATGTTGCTGCTGCTGAATAGTCCTCGGGTGGTTTTTCGCCGATCTTTTGACTGTTTACTTGTTTTTCGCACACCAAATAAACTCAAGCTTACCACGGGTGGGGGCTGTACTGAGTTATTTGAATGCCCACGTTCGTTTATAGTTTAATTTCGCTCCAGCTTACCACTGTTGGGGGCTATACTGAGCTAATTTCACTATTATTTCCTTGTCGTATACTAACTTAACTGAGCGCTGGCCACTGGTGGGGCTATGACCTCAGTTTAGTTTCTGCTGTGTTTTGGTGCTGTTGAGTTGCTTCCCGTTGTCTTCCTTCGTGCTGTATTTTATTGCTACTGGTTACCACACTGTTGTTTCTTCCTGTGTTGGCCGGAATCTTTTGAACTGCACGTTCTGATGCCTTGCTAATGCTTCTTGGCGCACTGAGGTTGCTACGGTGGATGTGTGCTCCTGCGGATCACGTCGGGGTCACCACTTTATAGATACTTGTGTTGGATAGTACTCTACAGATTTATTATAGATACGTGCACTAGGCCCCAGGAGTCAGCCACGCATACACTAGCACTTGATATCTAATTCATGGCCCGGGTACGATGAATTAGCACACCCGGAATTGGGAACCGCGAACCTTCTTGGTACTTTCCTTTATTCCACGGTTTCCGCTTCTACTTACCGTGGACACTGTTTCACATACGTTCGTGGGGAAGTTTGTATTTAAAGAGTTATGCCCTAAATTATTGGACATGGATTTTTTATTTAGTATACGCGTTGCGAAGTCGTCCTATCGATTTGGACGATTTTGTGGTACCCGGTTGTGTCCTCACGTTGTAGTAGTTTACCTCGCCAGATATATCTTTTTTGACTTCCGTACGGTACAATTTATACCATGTAGCTAACTATATTTTCTCTGCCCAGACAAATGTTTTTATTTTATATAATGCAATTTTGTCTTTTCGTGTGTACTGTGTTTAAGGCAAAAAATAATTCGCGTCTCCACAATTTTTATCGAGTTTACTGATAATTCGCCAATAATAAGCTAGACCAAATCTACTATTTTTGTGTTCATTTGCTCAACTTACTGATTGACGTTTATCACAAATTCACACCTACACAACTTACATGCGTGATGGTAAATTCGCCACAAGTGAACCGCTCGCTCCCAAATACCACCGAAATGCGGAGAAATAGGTGGAATAAAACTCTCCATTTGATGCTGTTGGCCAGTGCAAAATTGTTAATTTGATCTTGGCAACCTTGTGATGATTGATATAATTGAGAGTTCGTAAAGTTTTCGCTTAGCTCCCACAAAGTTCGTTCCATTATCCGAATGGATTTCTGTTGGTGCTCCCCTCCGTGCCACAAATCGATCCAAAGCAGCAAGGAATGCATCTGTTGTTAATTCCGAAGCGACTTCGAGGTGTAACGGCTTTGTTGAGAAGCAAACAAAAATAACTAAGAAATCCTTTATAACTCATATTGCTCCTCTTCCCTTCTTCGATGATAAGAGAATAGGACCAGCGTAGTCCACGCCGACAATTGCAAATGGTCTACTTGGTGTTAATCTAGCTTTAGAAAGGTTGCTCATCTGCTGCTTTGATGTCATCGCCGAGTAACGAAAACATGTAATGCATTTATGACATATCGATCGGCATATCTCACGTTCACCTTGTATCCAATATTTATGGCGAGACAATGCGAGCAATAATGAGGGGCCCGGATGCATAAACTTCTTGTGCAAGCACACCAAAATCATTCTTGTTATTGGGTAATGCTTAGGTAGTATTAGTGGATGTTTCGTTTCATACAAGCAAGATGCATTTTCGAGACGTCCACCAACTCTCAACATGCCTTGTGAATCTATGAATGGTGCAAGTGAAATTAACCTTGAGTTGAACTGATTTCCTTTGCCTGCCATTAATGATTTGATATCTGAACTCAACTCCGTTTGTTGCACAAATTTGAGAAGTTCCAGTTCCGCACTATTTATCTCTACTAAACGATATTCCCCTTTAATCTTGTTTTTGCCTTGCAATTGTGCAAAAATCTTAGAATGTATGCTATTATTCGCAACAGTTTAGACCAATTGTTGATTCGACCATACAGTTCCTCATATGGATGTTTGTTCACCGAATTTGCTGTAGCATGCATTAATTGAACTTCTACGTTTCGTTTTTCTTGTAAGATTTTACTTAGATTTGGTTTCAATGGCCAATGTGGTTTGCTTTCACTCAGCCAATTTGGACCCTTCCACCACAAGTCGCTAATGGCCAACCTATCAGCACGAGTTCCACGAGTTGCCAAATCAGCGGGGTTCTCCTTACCCTTCACATGTCGCCAATTTGATTCTGGTAATAGTTGATGAATGGCTGATACACGGTTAGCTACGTAGGTTTTCCATTTGGCGGATGATTGGAGAGCTATGATAATACAACTGTGGAGTGTATCCACAGCCATACGGGAACCGTTTCCAGATGATATGTGTCGAGAACCCTTTTTGCTAATTTTGCGAGTAAGTGTGCTCCACAAAGCTCCAATCGTGGCAAGCTCACTTGCTGTATTAGTGCTACCTTACTCTTTGCAGTTAAGAGATTCACTCTGATCCTACCATTCACTCGTATGCGAATATAAACCGCTGCAGAATACGCCAACTCACTCGCGTCGCTGAAGCCGTGAATTTGAAGTTCGTCTAAAGGATTACATATAAATCTGGTTTTGTATTTGATGTCAAGACTGGTGTAGTTCAAACGATAAGGGCTCGTCCCAGGAAATCCCCTTTAGCCATAAACTCTGAAGAAATATTTTCATACTGACAGTAAATGGACTCAACCATCCCAACGGATCAAATATTTGAGATGTAAGGGATAATACATTTCTTTTTGTTCGGACAGGGTCGACCATGTGTTTCACTTTAAAGGAAAACATGTCTTGCTTCGAATTCCAATATAGACCTAATAGTTTTGATGGTTGGCCTTCCTCAATTATCTGAGACTCATCACCTCCATCACTTAAAGATGTTATGTTCGAGCGCCACTTTCGTAACACAAATCCCGCATCGGCTAACATACGAGAAAGATCCCTTTTTAATGTGATTGTGTGTTGCTCATCGTTGGTACCGGTTAATACATCGTCAAAGTAAAAGTCCCTTCGAGTTACCTTTGCCACTTCCGGAAATTGATCTTCACAGTCACTAGCGATTTTAAATAGCACTCTAATTGATAGAAATGGAGCCGATGCTGTACCATATGTTACCGTCAATAATTCATATTGAGCTACATGTCCAACTGGATTTTCTCTCCAAAGGATGCGTTGCAGGGGAGTATGTTTACTATCCACTAGAATTTGGCGATACATCTTTTCTATGTCCCCACATAGTGCGACCCTGAACGTTCTAAATCGTAGCAATATTGCCCATAAGGTGTCCTGAATAGATGGCGCGACCATTAACTTGTCATTTAACGACATCCCAGTTGATGATGTTGCTGACCCATCGAACACGATTCGCAGTTTTGTTGTCACATTGTTCCAAATTCGATATTATGACTCATCTTGCGTGCAATGGAATACAGACGTTGTAAAGCTGTCTTATGTGATTGACCCAAAGGGGCTGAATCCGCTTGTAAGGGTAGCTACACGACGAATCGACCGTTGATTTTCTTATACGTTGAAACAAAATGTTCTTCAGCTAATTTCTCCTCGATGGATTGTGGCACTTCTTGCATAATTTCTTCTTGTTCCCAAAATTTGCGTAACAATCTTTCCAAACTTTCATTGGTTGAAAAACAAACATGAAAGACTTTATACGGCAGTAATTTATATTCTTCATTACTTGCGTTATTTGGTTTTCTTGATATGATATATCCAAACAAAGTTTCTTGCGCCATTACGTTCTTTAATATGATTTGCCCCTTGCCTAAAATGTGGAAAAAATAGTCTGCTCCTAACAAAATGTCAATTTCTTTCTGGCATTTAAGATTCGGGTCTGCTAATGGCAAACTGCTGCTCTCAATCTCATTATAGTTTACTTCTTCGTTTTGTTTGAGACATGTAATCTTTGGTAAGATATATGCGTTCACTGACAGAGATTTAGAACTATTAAATCTTGAACAGATAGTAAGGGACGTTTTCCCCGTTGTAGACACGTTTGAAGTAGCTAGACTTTCTACCTGTACCCTTCCGTCCTTGCGAGAAATCCCTAACCCATTGAAACATTTTTTGGAAACAAAGGAGATTTGAGAACCTAAATCCATTAGCAAATTACATTTTATATGTTGACCGTAACTATCTTTGACCATCACGACTGCTGTGGGCAACAACGCCATGCCAACTCCGGACACATTTCTTTTCACCGTAGTATTTAACGCGCTTGATGTGTAAAGACCTTGTTGTTCCGTTACTGGCTCTTTTATCTCACTATCACATTTTAATGCAGCCGAATTTGATTGGACCCCATCGTGTAAGAGTGTATGATGTCTGTGCCTGCATGTCAAACAACTCCGTTTGCTGTAACACTGGTTGGCCATATGGTTGGCTGATAGGCAATTGAAACACAGTTTCAACATAGCTACTTGCTTGCGCCGCTCTTCGGGGCTTAACTTCACAAATGCTTCACAAGTGTATGTTCTATGGGTTTCATTACAATACGCACATTGCTCTTTTGCTAATTGTACTTGATGTGGCTTGGCTAATGTTGATTTTGTTGCTGTAAGTTTAATGGGCTCACATGTCTCTAAAGCGTCGCAGCGTTCAGAGATGAATTTGAGAAATTCTTCTTCTCTCTTCTTGAGAAACTTTTTGGTGTGCCCATGCCAGCTTTGTCTCCTGATCGGTTTTGTTTAATAACAGAAATATTAGCAATGGATCATTGCCCTCAGCTTCTTTGCCTAATGCAGCAATGCCCCGAGTAACCTCATCCGAGGTGTTGTAAAGTTTTCTTAGTGCTGCAGCAGATCCATGACTAACTGTTGGTTGGTTTAGGAATGCCTTGATGAAATCGTTCAAAACGTGTCTTTTCTTGTCGTACTTTTCTTGCTTCAGAAACTGCGATGTGTTTCACTAAATCCGCAGCTTCACTGCGAAGATATTCTTTGAGATATTGAAATTTTTCAACATTATTTAAACTTAATTTACTGTGCACCGATGCAACGTACAAATCTCTAAAACTTGGGAAGTCCTTGTATTCACCTGAGAACATTGGAACATTCAGTTTTGGGAGGCGAGCAAAGGCATGAGGTTCATCTGAAGTTTGACTAATCGTTTGATTGAGCGAAGTCGTGAAACTCATCGACAGGGTTGTGAGAAAGTCATTCTGCTCTCGTAAAATTCTAAAAATGAGTTTTTCCATGGTTCCCGCTTCTTCTTGTTGTATTGGAGTCCTGAGACGTTCCTTTAATTTAGCCTTTACGCTTAAATATTTCGTTTCGTACTCTTCGAGTTCTGAAGGTACATCAAATTTGGCTAATTGTGCTTCACAGATATTAAATTCACTGAACGATTTCTCCAGGAGATCTAATCGCGTTGAGATAACGGTTGTCGTTCTATCCGTCATAGCATCGGCAAATTTCACTAATCGTGTTAAGCTTCCTTTCGCCAAACCCCTTCTACCTGTGTACTCTTTCATTTGCTCAGCCATTTTAGTTAGTTGACACTCAATTTCGATTTTAAGGTAGACCCGTTATTTGACGATTTCCAGTGAATATAGTTTCAATAAGGAGGATATGGAGGGTTCAAATCAGATTTCAATTACCGATTAATTCACAGAGAAATGACAGAGAAATTGCTACACTAAAATATACTTGCTTACCTGAATGTTTAGTTGTGGTCCTCTTTTGACACTCCCACGTAGCAGACAGTGACTAAAATTTCCCTTAGACACTAAACTGATTTGTTTTCAATTCAACTCCGACTTGATTAATATTCGATATGAATGACACTCCCGCGTTGCAGATAGTGACTGAAGTTTCCCCCAGACGCTAAACTGATTTGTATTAACTTCGACTCCGACTTGATTAATTCTATTTGAATGACACTCCCGCGTTGCAGATAGTGACTGAAGTTTCTCCCAGACCCTACACTGATTGTAATTTTGTTTTTATTGGCGTTCATAAACGAATTTAACTAGCGACAATTTTTGTTACAAGCGGCGTCGCCACTTGTACTTTTATAGTATAGCTAAAATGGCGTCCTTACACCAATTTTAAAGCTCGCGACAATTTGCTTCCAAATGGCGTCACACCACACGTTCATACACGTTAATTTTATACTGAACACTGTTTTCGAACTTCACCACACATTAAATTTATCTTACAAACAGTTTGGAGATGATATTGTGGTTCAACTCCCAATTCGTCTCACAAAAACAAATTAACTCTGGAAAATTCTCGGCATAATAGCGCGTCACACTCACACCATAAGTTCCCAGAAAATAGCGTCACACAATAAATTTCCAAGAAAAAAAATACTGTCACAGCTGTTAGTCACTTAGTTAGTCTATTTTTAATTTTTCTTCAAGAATAACGTAATTCGACTTTCATAGCTTAAAATTTGATAAAGCAAAATATTTTATAAGCCAAATTTTAAATTTAGGCCAACAAATAGTTTTTTTTAGAAGTTAAAAATGTTTGACTTTTGCCTAAACTCCGCTAATTAAAATACATATCTCTGCACATTATTTGACGATCCGGAGTTCTTCTAGAAAAGCAGATTTTGTGATTGTTGCTTTTATTCGTTTCACATTGTGACATTTACGAGTATCTGATTAAGGCAAAATATGGAAATGAATGTAAAAGAATTCATCGGAATTTAAATGAATCACCCCATTTATGCACTTGAGAAACAGTTTTAATGTTATTCATATACAAAATGGGCTCGATCGAAAAGCAATTTTTAACCCGAAAAATTCCAAGTTATTATATGTTTGAAGGAAATGTTGAATGTAAATTTGATTACAAATTAAAATTAAATTAAATTTAAATTTAATTTGATTTGGTAAATTACAAATCGACTTCAAATTACAATTAAAACACGATAAATTTGGACCAAAATTAGAGGGAAATCTAAAGGTAACAAAATTAGCTTCAATTCTAAATTAGACGTAATGATTGTGAATGAAATTTTAAGTAGAACAATTAGGCAAAATTTTAAATTTAATTTAGAAATGAAATTAACTCAGAATTCAAACATGAACTTTAGTAAAACATTGAGTGCCATTTATGTGAGAATAGTTAACATACTGTTTGTCAACAAACGTTTGTGAATTTCAACATATCGTATATAACCGTATATGGACTTGAATTGAGTCCGAAAGCTCAAGCAAAAAATAATAAAAAGAAGTAAATCGAGCTTAAAACCAATAAAAAATTTTTTAGTCGTATAGAATAATAAACTAGATTTGAACAACATCTTGTGTTTAATATAAATCACAAGCTAATCGTTGTTTTCAGCAGAAATTTGTTATAACTAGAGTTTGAATTCCAATCTGTGAATAAAAATTCCAACCAGGGCATGAATAAATATTAAGTGGATTAAAAAAAAAGAACCTCCGGTTTTAAATCCATAAATTTTCAGTTTGAAATTAAACAGATACAATTTTAATTGAGTTACAATTAGAACCACGACACCTTTCAATATTTTCGGTTAAATTTAAAATAGAAATTAAGAAGATGTTTCTGGATTAAAAATGCTACTTTTTGCATGGAATTTAATTAGTACAAATTGTTGTACAGTGTTACTTGGCTTAAAAATTGATTTGTAAATTTAGATTAGAAATTGGTTAGGACATTCTACTTGGTTTTGAGCAAAAATTTGAGTGTAAATTTGGTGTTCTAAACTAGATTCAAACATAATTTTAATTGAAATTAGCTAATTGAATTAAGTAGCAATACGAGATTTGGTCTCAAACAACCAACAAAATTTCCTTAGAATTTAGTTTAGAAATTTGTATCGGAAATTTTGAGAGAAATTTAAATTTAAAAAACATTCCAAACCAAATAAAATCTTTGGTATTTAATTATATATACTCGTGTATAGGGAATTCTTTTTCAAATCGGCCACCCCCCTCTGCCCATTTCAATTTTGGAGAAAAAAATTTTTGGAGCACACGAAAAAATTCGTCAAGAAGTCTAGTTTTTGATACCGTTAGGTGTTTAAAAAAAAATTCTAACCTCAAAAAAATTATCTAAAGTGAGGTATCTCGCAATAAAAAGCCATTTTTTAGTCAAAAATGATCGAAAAAATTATAATTCCTCAATAATTTTGACCAAATTACTCATTAAAAGTATTTTGGGGTTCGCTGAACAAGAATCCGATATCAGAATTCAAATTCAAAATGGCGGATGCAAGATGGCTGATCTTAATTTCAAATTCCAGATTGCGGTTTCAAAATGGTTGACAAATATTTTCTTTTAATTGGCTGATTTCTACAAAATTTTGTAAACGGAAGTTTTTGAGGTCTCTGACAACGTATTTGAGCTCAGGTTTCAAATTCAAGATGGCGGATCCAAGATGGCGAATTTATTAAAATTAACCGGCTTAAAATTCGAATTTCTCGAAATTATTTCGGGAGATGATTTATAAAACTATAAGGAGTCAGAAAATGTAAGAAAAAAATTATTTTTTTTGAAAATTGTTTACCGAATTAGTCTCTCAACAAAATTCAAAATAACGTTAATTGTAGATAGATTATTGGAATATCGTTTATTCTTAGATCTCTGCATTTACTAATTTTGGTTCGCCCGGGGATCTCATTTCCCAGTACCTTGCTTGTTAAGGCTTTCCCCTATCCACCACCTGGGGGAGGCGCTTGATGCGGGACTAGTAAACCCGACACGAGTCTGTTTTCGTCTATGTCAATGCTGTCTGTCTGTCCATCTATCTGTAAGGTGTAGCTTATCTAAGTCAATTTCGGCTTTCTGTCCATCTGTCTGTAGTGTCATTGTTTTTGTGTTTTTAAATTTTAATAAAACTTTACAATGAATTACTTCTTTGATTCTGGTGACCAGTGATTTGAATTTTCTTTCGTATCATTAGACAATTTTTTAATCAAAACTATTCCATTTTTCTGTACGATAAAACCGTGGTTTTTCGAAATCTCAGGAACACTCGCAATTAAGATATCTTCGATTCAATTTTCGCCTCATTTTACTAAGTACTTTATGTGGGCTAAGATTTTCTTTTTTTTTTCATTTATGAACTGAGTCTGCTGCTTTGCTATGTAAGAATGAACTTTCAGAGTATTTAGCTTATTGTCTAGATCAAATAAATAATCTTCAACACTCGATGTCTGTTCGGTTAATGTTGCTCTATCAGTTGCAGTCCACGATGAATATTTTATATCAGAAATAGGAGAATCTTCTAATTGTTCACGTACTAGAGATATAACTTCCATAGTTCCTGGACATTTATTACACTTGTCGATGTAACAATGGGAAATTGGATTAGAACAAACCATTTTTTCTAAGCAGTCTTTATAATTAGAAAAAGGAGTACTTGTATTTTGAGTCAATTGCTTCAGGCTTATTGCATCTAACATAAGTTTCATATTTTAATGAATAGTACATACGCATATCGAATGCGTTCCAGGTGCTCCGAGAACAATACAATATTTTGGCCTTAGAAATGCAAATTTACTAAAAGAAATTTGTATTTTCGGGTCAGTCTCTTTAAAACAAGAATAGAGTTCTTTCATATTCAATAATAATAGATGTTTACGTTTTTCTTCTCTTGTGCCATCTTTATTTTTTACGGAAACAACGTCTTTCTTTGATGGCATGATTCGACTGTACATATCGTTATTGTAAAATTCTTCAATATGTTTCAGAGATTCCTGGGGTAAACTATGATTGGCTTTCGCAACAGTTTCACTTAAAACCCCATTCATCGACTTCAACCTTTTAGACTTTCCAACCAAATATCTTGCAGCATTAAACTCCTTAGCAATCTTTCTCGTGCTCCATGAAGTTGGGGCAATAGTAAGAATCCCGACTCTTAGAGAGGACCGTTCGTGTCCAAACTTGAAAATTTATTTTTAAGTCCATCTAGCATTTCCTCTAGATCAATTTCTCTTTGGGATCGAACTTCTGATTTCGGTGACGCTGTAGAATCAAGGTTTTCTTCATCATTGGATGTACAAGAATCAACATTATACGAATCATGACAATCACTTGAATTGGCTAAAATAGATTCACCCTTTTCATTTAAATTTAAATTAGAGCCTTTTTCGACATGCCGCACAAATTTTAGAGTTGGAATGTAAATTAGGGAATTGTTTTATTAAGCCAGCAAAAACCCTACGGAGATCTTTTCCATAATGACCCTTTTCACCGGGTTTCCTAAACAAATCCACGCATCTGTCTATTTTAGACTTATCGCACATCTTGATCAATATATTAATAAATACCCGAAGAAATAGCGCCTCGTATACTTATATCGTATACTTATGTCTATTTCTCTTTCGGTTGAGCTAACGAAGCCATGTGTTTACAAAATAAATAATAATAAATGAAAAGCTAAGATTTTCTTTTTTTCATTTTTTGCAGTTTACTATCACTCAAAATACAAGTACTCTTCTTTCTAATTATAAAGACTGCTTAGAAAAAATGATTTGTTCTAATCCAACTTCCCATTGTTACATCGACAAGTGTAATAAATGTCCAGGAACTATGAAAGTTATATCTCTAGTACGTGAACAATTAGAAGATTTTTCTATTTCTGATATAAAATATTCATCGTGTGCTGCAACTGATAGAGCAACATTAACCGAACAGACATTGAGTATTGAAGATTATTTATTTGTTCTAGACAATAAGCTAAATACTCTAAAAGTTCATTCTTACATAGCAAAGCAGCAGACTCAGTCTATAAATGAAAAAAAAGAAAATCTTAGCCCACATGAAGTACTTGTAATGTTTGATTTCTCAGAAAATTATGCTTATGTGTGTCAGGATGTTTCCCAGGCTTTCCATTTCAACAATAACCAATGTACAGTGGTACCTGTGATTTTCTATTACAAAGAAAATGATGAACTTGAACATGAGAGTATGACTTTTTTGTCTGATAGCCTGAAACATGACACTGCAGCTGTATATTCTATTCAAACACTACTGATACCAGAAATTAAAAAAAAGGTTAAAAGAATTCAAAAAATGTATTATTGTACTGACGGCGCTAAACAACATTTTAAAAATAAATTTCAAATAAACAAGTTGATTAATTATAAAAAAGATTTTAATATTGAAGCAGAATGGCATTACACAGCAACTGCACATGGAAAAAGCACGTATGATGGAATAGGTGATACTTTCAAAAGGTCAGCCACAAGGCAAGCCTTACGGCAAAACCGTCTGAGGCAATATTATCTCCCTAAGCACGATTCAACTGGGCAAAAAAACATATCGATAATATTAATATTTTATACATTGATAAAGTATTTCATGACAAAATGAAGCGAAAATTGAATCGAAGATATCTTAATTGCGAGTGTTCCTGAGATTTCAAAAACCACGGTTTTATCGTACAGAAAAATGGAATAGTTTTGATTAAAATTTTTTCTAATGATACGAAAGAAAATTGAAATCACTGGTCACCAGAATCAAAGAAGTAACTCATTGTAAAGTTTTATTAAAATTTAAAAACACAAAAACAATCACACTACAGACAGATGGACAGAAAGCCCAAATTGACTTAGATAAGCTACACCTTACAGATAGATGGACAGACAGATAGCATTGACATAGACGAAGACAGACTCGTGTCGGGTTTACTAGTCCCGCATCGAGCGCCTCCCCAGGTGGTGGATAGGGGAAAGCCTTAACAAGCAATGTACTGGGAAATGAGATCCCCGGGCGAACCAAAATTAGTAAATGCAGAGATCTAAGAATAATCGATATTCCAATAATCTATCTACAATTAACGTTATTTTGAATTTTGTTGAGGGACTAATTCGGTATAGAAATATCAAAAAAAAAATAAAAAATTCTTACATTTTCTGACTCCTTATAGTTTTATAAATCATCTCCCGAAATAATTTCGAGAAATTCGAATTTTAAGCCGGTTAATTTGAATAAATTCGATGATAAATAAGTAATGTCCGCCATCTTAGATCCGCCATCTTGAATTTGAAAGCTGAGCTCAAATTCGTTATCAGACCTCAAAAACTTCCTTTTACAAAATTTTGTAGAAATCAGCCAATTATGAGAAAATATTTGTCCACCATTTTGGAACCGCAATCTGGAATTTGAAATTAAGGTCCGCCATTTTGCATCCGCCATTTTGAATTTGAATTCTGATATCGGATTCTTGTTCAGCGACCCCCAAAATACTTTTAATGAGTAATTTGGTCAAAACTATTGAGGAATTATAATTTTTTCGATCATTTTTGACTAAAAAATGACTTTTTATTGCGAGATACCTCTCTATTAATAGTTTTTTTGAGGTAAGAATTTTTTTTTTTAAACACCTAACGGTATCAAAAACTAGACTTCTTGACGAATTTTTTCGTGTGCTCCAAAATTTTTTTTCTCCAAAATTGAAATGGGCCCTAGTGGGGGTGGCCGATTTGAAAAAGAATTCCCTATATGTATATATACATATATATATATACATATATATATATATATATATATATATATATATATATATATATATATATATATATATATATATATATATATATATATATATATATATATATATATATATATATATATATATATATATATATATATATATATATATATATATATATATATATATATATATATATATATATATATATATATATATATATATATATATATATATATATATATATATATATATATATATATATATATATATATATATATATATATATATATATATATATATATATATATATATATATATATATATATATATATATATATATATATATATATATATATATATATATATATATATATATATATATATATATATATATATATATATATATATATATATATATATATATATATATATATATATATATATATATATATATATATATATATATATATATATATATATATATATATATATATATATATATATATATATATATATATATATATATATATATATATATATATATATATATATATATATATATATATATATATATATATATATATATATATATATATATATATATATATATATATATATATATATATATATATATACGTACGTTGCATAACTATATAACCACCCGTTTTTAGAATTTTTTTAAATAACGGATTAAAAAATTTCAATACTTTTAATGCAAAAAGTTGAAAAAGGACGAAATACAGCAAAATATAAAAATAAACGTTTCAAAATTCAATTGTTTTAAACAAAAAAACAATTTTTTAAAAATTGCCTTGTTGCATAACTATATAACCATAGTAACCTTTTGATCATTTTTCTCGCTCAACTTTATAAATTATACAAATTTTAGTATTAATTAGTCTTCCGAATAAAAATCAGTGTCGCAGAAAAATAATGCCACGTGGAAAATATTTATCGGACGTGGAAAAGGGCAAAATCCGAATAAAAATCAGTGTCGCAGAAAAATAATGCCACGTGGAAAATATTTATCGGACGTGGAAAAGGGCAAAATTCTAGCCCTTTCCGAAGAAGGTTTTTCGCTTAGGCAAATCGGGCGAAAATTAAACCGTAATCATGTTACCGTTGGTAATTTTTTAGCCGATACGGTTAATTACGGAACAAACAAAACCGGAGGACCAAAAAAAAAGTTGAGTTCTCGCGAAACTCGTGGGTTGGTTAAAGCCGCGAGTAATTCTTTTAAAAGCCTTAAGCGCCTGAAAAGCGAGCTTAAATTAAATGTATCGCGAAGCACAATCAGCCGGTGTTTGAAAGTTGCTGGGCATCTGAAATACAGCAAAACGATGTCAGCACCAAAATTATTGCCACGGCACAAAGCCGCTCGTCTTGAATTTGTTAGGGCAAACATGAGTCGCGACTGGTCAAAGGTAATTAAAGAATTACTTGTTTTGTTTTTTAAATAACTATCCGATTTTATCATAACTAACCATTATTCAATTACAGGTGATTTTTTCCGATGAAAAAAAATTTAACCTTGATGGGCCAGATGGCATTCAGTACTATTGGAGGGATCTTAGGAAAGAGCCAAAGTACTTCTCTAAACGGAATTTTGGTGGTGGTAGCTTAATGGTATGGGGGGCTTTTTGTTCAGCGGGAACCCTTACCTTGTCATTTCCATCCACTAAAATGAACAGCGTGGAGTACATTGGCGTCTTAGAAAACCATCTGTTACCTTATTTGTACATACATCAAGACGAAAGCTGGATTTTCCAGTAAGATAATGCTCCCGTACATAAGAGCCAGAGTACAAAATTATGGTTTGCAGAACATTGCATACCAGAATTAGATTGGCCCGCTTGTTCGCCAGACCAAAACCCTATCGAAAATCTTTGGGGACTATTGGTTCGGAAAATTTATGAAGATAACCGCCAATTTGAAACCATAGATGAACTAAAATTAGCCATTCAACATGCCTGGGAGAAAATATCACCTGAAATTCTCAATTCGTTGGTTAGAAGTATGCCAAACAGGCTTTTGGCTATAGCAGAAAACAAAGGTGGCCCAACGGCATATTAATTTTTTTATTTTGAATTATTTTATTGATATTTTTTTGAATTAAAAAAAGTGGTTATATACACTCAGAGAAAAACTTGGGTAAAATAAACCAAAAACCTGGGTATATATGACATTTTTTTTGTTTATTTTAGAACCAACCAAACCTATGGTAAAAATATAACCAAAAAAATGGTAAATAAATAAATTTTGATTTATTTAACCAAATTTTGGTTACCAACTTTAAAGTTTGGTTAACACAAAGAATATGTACCAAATATTTGTTTAAATTTAAACAAAAATCTTGGTAAAATTAACTGTAATAATTGATTTATTTTGACAAATTAATTGTTTAATATAACCAAATATATTGGCTAAATTAACCAAAAGTTTAGTAAAATTAACCAAAAAATTAAGTAAAGTTAAACAATCTTTTGGGTAAATGAAAAGTAATTTTAGTAAATACAACTGAAAATTGTTGGTACATCAAACCAAATGGTTGTTTAATATAACCAAATATATTGGCTAAATTAACCAAAAGTTTAGTATATATATATATATATATATATATATATATATATATATATATATATATATATATATAAATATATATATATATATATATATATATATATATTTATATATGTATATATATATACAGGGTGGCTGATGAATTTTGCTACATTAAGAAACTCAAATAATTTTTTTTTCAGTGTATGGAATTCATTTTTCTTTTATTCATGTTAAAGCTCATTCAATTTTATTAAATATAGCTTAATTAGTTTTAAAAATAATGGAATTTAAATACCCCCCCTGCTCGTTGATGCATGTGCGGCATCTTACCAAAAAGTTGTTCATTACTGCTTGGAGAGTTGAGACAGGAATAGCCGCAATTGTTTCTCGAATGGATTGCCTTAGTTCATTCAAATTTGTTGGTTTTGCTTTGTAGACTTCCTGTTTGCAATAACCCCACAAGAAAAAGTCAGGTGCAGTAAGGTCAGGCGACCTGGGTGGCCAACGGAATGTGGAGTTTCTGCTTATCAGTTTATTGGGAAATTTTCGTCGCAATTCTGTCATAACAGGTTGGGCTATGTGAGGAGCTGCACCATCTTGCTGAAACCACACAGAGTTGAAAGAAATTCTCCTTCGGCGTAATTCTGGATAGAAAAACTCTCTCAACATGCTCAAGTAACGGTCTCCAGTAACCGTAACGGTGTGACCGTTTTCTTCGAAGAAGTAGGGCCCGACAATGCAGCGTGATGAAACTGCACACCACACTGTGACACGAAGTGGATGCAATTCCGTCTCATGGAGTAACTGTGGGTTGGAAGCACTCCATATTCGACAATTTTGTTTGTTTATGTTGCCGTTTAAATCGAAATGGGCCTCGTCAGACATGAAAAGACAGTTCAACATGTTTCCATCCTCTTCCACCATTTGAAGCATCTTCTGGCAAAATTCCAAGCGAATCGGCAAGTCTGCAGCGTTCAGTTTGTTGGCCAATTGAATTTTATATGGGAATAAGTCCAAATCTTTGTGCATAATTGACTGTAATGACTGTCTGCTTATACCCATTTGAGCAGATAAGCTTCTTGTCGAAACACGTGGATTGTTTTGTATGGCAGCAGCTACAGCAGCGATTGTTTCCTCCGTTCGAACTGAAGGGTTTCGATGGTAAGGTCTTCTGTTGACTGTCCCATGCTCGGCAAAATTGTTTACAAGTCTCATTATGGTCCATCTGCTCGGAGGATTGCCGCCAAACGTGCGCCTGTACTCTCTTTGAACCGAAACTACGGACTCCAGAGCGTGATAGCGGCGGACAATCCAAATTCTTGTTTCAGTGTCCCAGTTATCCATTTTTGTTAAATGTAAAAGTCAATCTGCAAAATAAAAAAAAAATTAACTAGATTCATTGAATAGAAAAAAAGTTATTCAATTTTTTTTTGGTAGCGGCTTTCATCAGCCACCCTGTATATATATATATATATATATATATATATATATATATATATATATATATATATATATATATATATATATATATCTATATATTTATATATATATATATATATATATATATATATATATATATATATATATATATATATATATATATATATATATATATATATATATATATATATATATATATATATATATATATATATATATATATATATATATATATATATATATGATTTCTAGTTAACGCAAAGATAATTTTTACTTTACACATTATTTTTCTTGATCTATTCTAAAATTACGTTTTACCGGGTTTATTTTCCACTATAATCGTATTACTCCAAACCAGAACCCGAAATAAAAAGCTTTAATTTCAAATTTAAGTAAACTCATTTTACTATTAATTCATTTATTATTAAATAATTTTAATTATTATTTAATACAGCAATATTTTTTTAAATATTATTCTTAAATTATTTTTCTAGAAATTTATTAATTAATTAATTATTTTTAAGACAAGTTAGTTGACTCTTACTATTAGTTCTAAATTATAACTAATAATACAATTAATATAAAATATCAAATTTTAATTTTCAGTTTAATAAAATAAAATTAATAATATCTAATAATGTACACTAGGTAAGTATAATAAAATATCTATGTTACTGTGATCTTATTTGAATTCAAGTATATAAAATTTTTAATTATTTCTACATGTTGATCTGTAAATATAAAAGAAAAAACAGATTTATTATACTATTCTCAATTAGGTACAAACATGACAACATGTAATATGTATATTTACCAATTAATTACATCAGAAATTTTGAGACATCAGAAAGTAGAATTGAGATCATTAATTAATGTTAAAATTGAAGACACGTCGGGATCAAAAGAATTTTTGATATTAAAAAAAAACATTTGAATAAACAGCCAAGTATTTCTACATTGATCTGGGTACTTTAAATTGAATAATTGAAATATAAAAAAACAAATATTTATGCATTCTAAAAAACTTCCAAATTTATATTTTATGGAATCGAAAATCACATAAAATTCTTTCAAGTCTAAATGATCACCTATCGCTGCTATTAACGGCTGCAAGTTCAATTTATTTGAAAGACACTCTTTGTTTATGTCTTCTAATTTTCGCTGCAAGTCGTTTGAATTCTGTGCCTTTATAATAAATGATGATTGTGCGTCAAGTTTGGTTGCTTTGGTGGTTTTTTTCTTATTGATAACCACTCCAGTTGGCAATAAAAGGGGCAGCATGTACAACATCTGTAAATTATATGTATCTAGGACAAATAAATAAATAAAATTAATAAATTTAATATATAAAATAAAGGAAAATATAATATACCAATATTTATTCTTTCTTTATTTGTCAAAATTTCATTTAAAATTTTTTTTTTATTGCCGTCTTTGAATGTATATGTGTAATGTGTTGGAATATTATTTATAAATTTATCCCAGTGAGTATAAATATTATCTCTTGTTTTAAAATATTGATAGAAATCTATTGTAATCTGAAATTTTTTTAATTACAATGAATTCATTTTATACTTTATAATTACGAATATTTGCATGTTGATTACCAATTCAGGAGCTTGGGCATGTTGATACAGTGGCCATTTATCTATAATATTAATCAAATTTATATTTTCATTATTCATCATATCTCTGGTACGGTATATGGAAGTTTCTCCCCATTTTCTTATAACTTCCTTCCAAGGCGAACGTAGATGTTTCAATTCAAGCATTATTAATTCCATATTTTGAATATCTATGTTAGCATTTTCAACATTCGATACTGTAAGATATTAAATAAGTAATTATATATATATATATATATATATATATATATATATATATATATATATATATATATATATATATATATATATGTATAATTTAGAAATAATGATATTTTTATCGTTATGGATATACTTACTTACTGTGGACGAGTTACACATAGAGCCCTTACTACATTTCTTTTGCATACAAGTGCTATTTGATTTAGATGTTTTTAAAAAAGATTTATGTATTTTGCTTGTATTTAGTAGCTTGTCA
Organism: Tipula vernalis; assembly: GCA_958295665.1. Lineage (NCBI taxonomy): Eukaryota > Metazoa > Arthropoda > Insecta > Diptera > Tipulidae > Tipula > Tipula vernalis. The sequence continues at coordinate 211,065,617 of OY282558.1, read as the reverse complement.
TACAACTTTCCCTGCGGTGTGAGGCCTCCTCGATGAACTAAATATGTTTGCTATGGGAACAAATTACAAGCTAGTTTAACGTATTTTAGTTTATTACATATTTTTTAGTGAACCTACATTTATCTCTGTTGGAAATAATAATATAATTTGCTGGGTTATTTTTCGGCATATATTAACTCCTGGTTTTATGTTGGTTTCATTTATATAATAGTCTGACAATAGTCTGACAATATATATATATATATACCACCATATTTTTTGAATAAGGAAAAATTAACGGTCACATAAAATCTTTCTAGAACTTTATTCAATTATGTACAAGAAATTTGTTTTAAATTTGTAGTTTATTTTGCCTTAAATTAAGGTTAACCATAAGAAAATTTGTGTAGTTAAATAAATAAAATTATTTCAAGTTGCATTTCCAAAAAAAATGTATCTCTATTTTCCATTATCAATATGGCGGATATGGTGGTATATCACCAAATTTAATTTGAATCAAAACGCCACGTGAAATTAATTTTATTAAATAAATTTATAAACAAAAACACTAATTTATAATTTTAATTATTAACACAAAATCCAATAAACACTTTTGCACAAAAACAAATACAAACCTTGTAAATTAAAGTTACAAAAAACACTTTTATTTAAAAATAAAAACTTTATTACTTTAAAATGATTAAAACTTAAGAACAGAACAACGATGGACCGACGACTAACGACTACACTCACTGATGAAAAAAAGAAGCCTTTAGCCGTCTACACATAATATTGACGCATGCGCATCTTCATAGTCCACAGCCATACCCAAAACAATTGTTCAGAAATCAGCACAAAAATCAAATTGGATGATATATATTTATAAAATATAATCTAATTTGGTTCTAGATATAATAATTTAACAAAAAATATTAATTTCTAGTTAAACTTAATATGTATGCTTCTTATATTTAGAAAGGAATATTGTCTTGTAAAAACTTGTAGTACAATTAAAAATTGTAATCAATCTATATATTTAAGTGTATCCTGTTAATAATGATATTTCTCGTAATTTAATTATTTTGGTAATTGAAATTTTTGATTTATTTCGACGGAATCCAAGTGAAAAAAAAATACTTATAGTTTTAGTTAATGTAACCCTGGTTTGTTTAATTTAACCAAATAGGATTTGGTTTTATTAACTAAATTCATTTACTAAAACTTTGTAAACTGTTAATTTGTATTTTTTATTGCATAACCAAGTGAAAAAAAACTGTTTTGTTAAACTAACCAAAAAAAATTTAGTTTATACAACTAAATCGCTGTTACCAAGCTCCTAGTTAATTTTTTTTTTCTGAGTGTAGTTATGCAACAAGGCAATTTTTAAAAAATTGTTTTTTTGTTTAAAACAATTGAATTTTGAAACGTTTATTTTTATATTTTGCTGTATTTCGTCCTTTTTCAACTTTTTGCATTAAAAGTATTGAAATTTTTTAATCCGTTATTTAAAAAAATTCTAAAAACGGGTGGTTATATAGTTATGCAACGTACTGTATATATATATATATATATATATATATATATATATATATATATATATATATATATATATATATATATATATATATATATATATATATATATATATATATATATATATATATATATATATATATATATATATATATATATATATATATATATATATATATTATATATATATATATATATATATATATATATATATATATATATATATATATATATATATATATATATATATATATATATATATATATATATATATATATATATATATATATATATATATATATATATATATATATATATATATATATATATATATATATATATATATATATATATATATATATATATATATATATATATATATATATATATATATATATATATATATATATATATATATATATATATATATATATAATATATATATATATATATATATATATATATATATATATATATATATATATATATATATATATATATATATATATATATATATATATATATAAATATATATATATATATATATATATATATATATATATATATATATATATATATATATATATATATATATATATATATATATATATATATATATATATATATATATATATATATATATATATATATGTATATATATATATATATATATATATATATATATATATATGTATATATATATATATATATATATATATATATATATATATACAGGGTGGGCCAAATATTTTTTTTTTTTTAAATGCAATAAAACAAAAAGTTCTCAATATTTTTTCAAATTTATTTTTTCATTGTAAAGAACAATTCTTCCGATTAATTATGGAATACTATTTCACTCATATGACTGCCTCGGCTGGCCTTGACGTACTCCATACGGTCGGTCCAATTTTTGAGCACATTTTCGATGGTATGCGGCATTATGTCTTCAATGGCAATGCGAATATTGTTCTTGAGAGCGTAAATCGTTGCTGGTTTATCGGCGTAACACTTATCTTTGACGGCACCCCAAAGATAATAGTCCAACGGTGTCAAATCACAGCTCCGAGGCGGCCAAATCACATTAGCATTTCGGAAGATAATTCGATCTTCGAAGACAGTGCGCAAAAGATCAATTGAAACGTGTGCTGTGTGCACGGAGCGCCGTCTTGTTGAAACCAAATGTTGCCTATGTCCTCCTCTTCAAGTGCCGGGCAGAAAAAATCGTTTATCATGGCGCGGTAGCGCTCACCATTGACAGTAACGGTGGCTCCTTGCTCATTTTCAAAGAAAAATGGCCCAATGATGCCACCGGACCAAAATCCGCACCAAACAGTTACTCGTTGATGATGCATCGGCTTCTCTACGATCACGTGCGGGTTCTCCGTGCCCCAAACGCGACAATTCTGCTTGTTTACAAAGCCGCCAAGATGGAAATGCGCCTCATCCGAAAAAATGATTTTTTTGCCAAGATTTTCGAAGTAATGTTTCAATATTTCCCAGCGTTGTTCAAGCGAATACACAACCATTTTCGTTCAGCGGAAGGATAAAACTAACTTTCTGTCAAATCAAAAGTGACATAACCCTTACCATACTCAAAATAACCGCTAGTTCAAAAAAAAAAGTTAGATGGCCCACCCTATATATATTAGAAAACAAAAAAATTAGACCAAATTAGGTATATCTAGGGCAAGAATAGATATATCTAGGGTAAACCAAATTACATATTTTGAAATCAATTTGAATTGGATCAAAAAATTAGACTAGAAACGAAAATATTTTTTATGGTTTCGAATAAAACCTTGGATGTTTCCAGAATGAAATTATATTACAACTGTGAGGGACATTTTAATCCGAAATTGAGTTAAACTTCCAAGCTGCACTTGAATATTTGTTAATTGTAATTTTGATCATGCTCATTGAATTAAATTGAAATGAAAACTTTAGTGAAATTTATAGTTGTAACAAATATTTAGGTATAAATTTAGTTCCAAGCAGTTCTTGAAGTTCACCAAAATGGTAAATGGAATTTTGAACATAAATCTAGTTTATTTATTTATTTATTTATTTATTTACTTATTTACAACAAATTTATAAAGATAAACCAACCCCACTTACACAATATACTTTGAGCTAAAGCTCATTCATAGCAGATTATGCAAGATGAGGTGGGAATTAACATAAACATCAAATCTTTGTAACCGAAGTTGTCTATTTCTTAAAGTGGTATATTTGCCGCTTGGAATATTAGATTTTGGATTTTTCAAGTAACGGATGAATGTATGACATCATTTACACAAAAAGCTTCGTTCCGCGAATTTTGATTCGCTTTAAATGGTACGACAGGACACCCGACCCACTGTTGACACATGTTCGCATTTTATGCTAAATTCTTGATGCAATGGAATTTTTTCGTACAGCGCGCACAGTACATGAATCGCCCGATCATTCCGCTTATATTAATTTTGACATTATAACAATTATAACATACGATTACATAATAATAAAATTAAAAAAATTTAAAAAATAAATATTTTAGGAAAAAAAATAAATGCGACTATATGACTTGAAAGTCAAAGCCATCAGTTTAAATTGATCAACTGCATTCGACAGAGAGGTAATTGATTAAGAGTATATATAGAATGTAAATTGTGGTATAACTGTCGGAGCCCTCCAGATAAAAATATTTTTCTACTTCAGAAATTGACCCATTGTTGACAATCATTCGGTAAAACGAATCCCGAAACTTAGGCCAATTTTTCCTATTCTTATCAAATCTGGGCAATGGCACCTTTGGTAAATGAAAATTTGGTTTTTGCGTCCCATTACTACATATTTTTTCATCACTTGCCATACTAACACGTTCACACTGTAACTTTCGACCAACACCATTCTCACTGACAATTTCACCTCCAAAACCACATACACGATCTGCAACTTCAACATTGTTTTGTTCTTGATCAAACACTTCCAATTTTTGATCAACATGATCACCATTTGTTGAATGATTCCCATCAGCTTGCTTGGAATTTAAATGTTTTCGATATCCAAAGCGTACCACCAAATACGAATCGTAAAATTCCAAATTGTCCATTTCATTTTCTTCTGCCTCCTTCTCATCGAACATATCTATGGCGACCTCCTTTCACCTTTCGTAAACCGAATAATAATTTGTATATAATTTGTCAAACTTCTCGAACTTTTCTCTCAGTGTAAACTGATTTAATTCATCATCATTCGTAAACCCATCGATAAACTTCTTATGCGATGCCAATGATACCTTAAAACCACGCCGCTCCATTTTTAACTTTTTCATCACCGATTGAAGCTCTTCCATTTTGAAATTCTACAATTAATTCCAAATTACGAAAACTATCAATCACTAGATTGATTAATGTTGTTTCACTTGATAATATTTTAATGTGATATCCCAAGGATAACACTCGATGACGACGATATTCTACGGTTATTATCACAAGTTTTATATTTTGTATAGTTTACCATGAGGTTTGGTTGAACTATAACCACACTTTTTTATTATTTTTAATTTGTTTTTAACCAACCAACGATATCAATTTTAACTTCTATCCGGCTCGATCGGACCAAATGTTAAGGTTTTTACTAATGTGGACTGTATAGAGAAACAACTTAAATTTTATTTTTGCTGTACATTTTATTTTATACTAAATTTTGAGCACAATGCCAATAAAACACAACCATGTGTGACAGCAACACAAACCCAACTAACTAAATTTTCATTATTAACGAGAATTGCCACATGAACAAAATTATATACTAGTGACATCTATCTGTGCATATAAAACATAAAAATTTACATTAATTTATTAACATCCTCACCGCCTTGGAATGTCATATCCATTTGTAAAATGCTCATTGTAAACAGTTTTGCAATTTTTCTTATTGCGTTTTGCAACCCATTTATTAGTAAATTGTTATTTCTGGTATTAATATAATTAAAGTTCATGTTGTACATTACTAAAAGAGTTTGTGATGATGTGTTAATGAATTGGTAAGAGTTTGACTCATAAAAACGTTGTGATCAACTGTGTAAATTATTATTACTGCAAATTTTCATTGATACCGTTAGGACATGTAACAAGCTTTATTGCACAGACAATGTAAACAAGTGTCCATTTGCAGAAGTTAATAAAACAGTGATTGTGAATTCTGCTGATACGAAAATTATTTTTATGCTTTTGCATTAAATCCTATAAAAATTCTAGTTTATTATTAAGGACAATTACAGAAGTTTGTGCTCTTCATACAATTACTTTTTGAAATAAGTGACTACCTTTAACAAATTTTTATCATCACTGTGTTCAAAATTAATAATTGCAGTGTTAACTACTTTAAAATGAAACTTGATGAAATTTTTAATATTAGTACTCAAGTACTTAATATTAGGTAAAATTTACTCGAAGATAGAGGTATTTGAAAAAATACCCACGTTAGTAAGTCGAATGTGGCCAACCTTCAATCTGAGGTAAATTATCTAAAACAAACAATTTTGCAACGAGATTTGTTGGTAACTGGATTTCTAAACAACTGGATTTGATAACATTGAGTCATCGTTTATGAAAACATTAACCTTTAAACGTAGTGGTCACAGTGGCAGAGGTACTTTTAACCAATTCATTTTAAAATTTAAAAGCATCGACTCTGAAGTCAATTTCACTGAAGTTAAAGTAACTTTATCCAACGTTATCAAATGGTGAACTTACAATAAAATTACGGGACAAGCTGACTTCGACCAGTAATGCAATTATGAAACAACTACTTGCTTTAAAGAAAAACAATAAAGTAAAATATTGCAGTTTTCGTCACAATAAAAAGTTTACAATAAAAAGAAGATGCTGATCAACCCAAAATCATATTTCATGGATAAAGTATCACAGTCATAGCCATCACTTTAAGTATTCTCTTTATTACAAAATTTTGAATTTTTTTTATTGATTTTTCCCCTCTTTGCCTAGACAAACGTCAACAGCAACAAATATAACCTGAATTTTCTTGATTTTAATAAGGAATCAAATAACTTTCTAGGTTTAAACATTTTTTACATTAATATCAACAGGTAGTGTTGCAATATATGTTGTATATCGAAATTGATTTCACCTTAATAAATTGTGGTCATTCACTCTAAACTCCTAAATTTATTTGTAACTGCTATCTAAACACCACCACACACTTGCCATCAAACTTTTCTGTCTTTTTTTTTGATAAGGTGATGTCTAGTTTTAAAAATCAAATTATTGTAGGTGATTTCAATCTTAATGTTTTATCCAGTTCTAAAGCGTACATATGTAATTATTTATCTACATTGTTTTTAAATAATTACTCCATCATAAATGCAACAAATGAATTATATGCTACTATAGAATCCAAAATTCCACACGAACGAGTTTTATGGTATATGGTGATACGAGCATAAGTGACCATCAATTTATGCTAATCAAGTTTGTGTCACCAAAAAAATCAATCTGTTCAACTCATACAAAAAGTGTCATAGATTACGGTAATGTATATTATCTGTAGTTACAGATAAATACTCATCATCAACTACTTCTGATTTTGTTTCAGTTTATCATTATATCACCAATTCGACAGAAAATACAAGGACTGCTATTACTAAAATAAAAATATCCGCATATAAAATGCCGTGGCTTAGTTAGTGTAAAGCTATCCACATATTTTGTAGAAAACTTTAAAAGGAATTCAAAAAGTCGATCAAAAATTCCAAGAAATCATATTACATAATAACTTTAGTAGTAATATTAATAACTCGAGGTTAACAATGTCACTGCTCAGAAGCGGAATGATCATAATATTCCTGTAGAGTTGAACATTAATGATACCATCGTAACTGATCATCAAATAATAGTTAACGTGTTTAATATTCTTCTTTTTACTTCAATTGGAACTCTCATTTCAAGTTCAACGTCATCTAAATATCGCATTTTTCCGTCAAGTCACATTAAAAGGAAGCTGTCAGCTATTGGATCAATAGCTGATGAAGATCTCAGTAAAATAATGGCAAACCTGAAATCAACATCTTCTCCTGGTTATGACTACGTTACGGTTCATAGGGTTACAAAACTTGATCTAATTAACTAAAATGTTAAACCTATGGATCGACGAAGGCATATTTTCGGAGTTTCTTAAGATAGCTCGTGTTACCCCGATTCTGAAATCTGGCGATCGTTTATCACTTAATAATTACCGACCAATCTATATTCTTCCAGTTTTTTCTAACATTTTCGAACGGATCATTCGCTCAGCTGTTGCTGATCATTTGGACTTCAATGCACTTATCAATATCAATCAGTATGGGTTTAGGACTGGTTAAAATATGCAACTTCTTGTTTATTGCTTGATTTTAGGAAAGCATTTGATTGCGTCAATCATTTTATATTAATAGATAAACTTGTAAGCTTTGGAATTTCGGCTAGTACCTTAAAATTATTGCAAAGTTACCTTAGTGGTAAAACACAAACTGTTCGTATTGCTAGCTTTGAATTTTCGAATATCAATATTTCGGTTGGTGTTCCGCAGGGGTCAATTTTGGGTCCAACTCTGTTTTTGATATATGTCAATGACATATTCACTCTAAATCTGATACTGCTCTTATACACAGTTCCGAGACTTATGATAAACTTCAACACGATTTGAAAAGTAATTTGGCTCTGTAGTGTAAAGTACGGGGTTATATCCCACCCCAAATAGGGTGGATTTTTATATGTAAATTACAACAACATAAACGTTTACGTATGTTTTTTAAATGTAGACTACAGTGTAACCACGGTAACTAAACCTCTATATAAAATGAAAACTTAAATATATAATTTTATTAAAAATCCGTCCTTCAAACGTACATAATATTTTTTTTAAAAGTTATCGTTAGATGGCAGCACATTCATAAACTTTAAGGTTTCAACTTTTCCTATTACTTAACTTCTCGTTAGATGGCAGCACACTGCTTACAGTTTTATTATCAACCAAAATGACTAAAACTCTATATAAATTTATTTAAAATCAGGTACTCAACTGTAAATTATTATTATTTTTCCAACTTTATCTGTAGATGTCATCTTTTAAAGCTTATAATCGGTACATGGTATGTAACTTGGACTAATAATTTTTATTACTTAATTGAAATTGGATAGTGCAAAGTTATAATAATATTTTATAGTTTAACCTTGGCATTTAAAAAGAAAGTTAGTACAATGAAACCGTAAAATGTAATCATATGCTGATTAAGAATATAAGAAAAAAATTACTTAGATGAAATTGGATAGTGCAAAAATGTAATAATACTGTTCCGTTTTTGCCTTGTCAATTAAGGTTCGTATCACTGGATTGTGAATAAAACAAACTCAATTTATCGCCAACGAATTTATTTATTTAGCACAAAAATTATTACAACACAATTTATTAATTATAATGCACAAATTCGCTTTATATAAATTAATCTCAAATTTTACTGTACACTTATAATTTATATTTCGCACTACAACACTTTTTAAATCACTTTTTAATTCCTTTTTAATCTTTACTCTATCGCTTTCCAAATACTAATAATCCAATTCGACTTCGTTCGCCTTTTTATATACACAAACCAAACTTCTAGAAAGCTCATGATTTTTCCAGTTAGAATAGCGTAGAAATATTACGTAACAATTTTTATCATGGAAAATTCCATATTAGTACAGTTAAACATTGAGCTATTCATTTAACTTCTTCTATTACACACTAGGTGTGACCGTCACAATATTTTATAATTTAACCTTGAATTTTAAATTTTAACATCAAATGTTTTGTATGCGATAATAAAAATATTGGTTAATTTCTGTCTAGGTAAGAGAAAAATATTTGAATTGAAGTGCATTTTGGATAGTTCAACCTGATATATTATATCTGCATTTCTTGAAAAAAATAATTTTCCATTAAGAAGTTATAAAACATTTATTGTACGATACATTAGAATAATGTATATTGTTAAACCGTTTACAATGATGGTTGCGGGACCTTCAGGGTGTGGAAAAACTACTTTCGTTATAAATTTATTAAAACATTTAAATGATGGTAAAAAATTTAATAAAATTGTTTGGTGTAATGGAAACTCAAAAGCGATACCAAAAGATATCTATGAAACAAATGAAATAGAAATTATAAAAAATATCCCAGATACTTTTGAGAATTGCGAAGACGGAAGTATCATCATATTAGATGATCTATTGACAGAAGCGTATAATAAAAATATTTGCTAACTTTTTACCAAAGGTTCACATCATAATAATTTGTCTGTTATTTTAGTAACTCAGAATGTGTTTCATCAGGCAAAATATTGTCGAGATATTTCTTTGGAAAATAAACAGCTAACTAATGTTGCCCTGGTTGATTTGATTTATCCGTATTAATAACATATAAAGCAGGGTTTGATTTAACCCTCTTTGGGATAGTGATGATTGCAAAAACACCTTGAAAATACTTCTTAGTAAATTTATGTGATTTCAATGCTTTTTGAATGTCTAAAGTAGTCATTGTATTGGCAATCATTGTGTACAGTATTATTATAAACTAACTTTTTATTTTAGAATTGTAAGCTATTTATATTATTAATAGTTTGTTATAATATTACAATTTTCATCGATTTCTAGAGTAGTATCATATTCCAAATACACCAAAACATGTTTTAGTTGAGTTAAGGGCTTCTGCAAATCTTGCCTCTAATCTTAAAATTCCTTGATTCATTAGAGAGTTATAAAGTACTTGACATGTCTGAAGTTAAATCAAAAGCTAATAGAAAATAACCATTCTTGAACATTTCTTTGGTAATCAAATTTCCCTGAGGTGTGTGTAAAATTCCACTTGATATAAATATTGTTGAATACGCTCTAGCGTAACTGGCCCCGTCTGCGAAATTCATTTCAATCGGTGCACTAGGAACTTGAGCCCCATTCATATATATTGCGAACGAAGTTATTTTATTATTTTTAAAATTATATGGGTTCTTAGATCTTTTCCCAGAATAATCATCATTATCTACCATTGTAAATATTAGATTTGCTGGTAGCTGTCCTAGCACAATATTATCCAGTGAAATTGAGTTTCCTCTGGCAGGAATTGTAAATGATTTAATTTCGTTACGCTTATAGTGGTATTTTGCTGTTGCATTTTCAAGCATTTTGTGATTAGCAATTAAAATATTTGAATTTATATGAGCATGTCTCAAGGAAAGTGTAGCTTCTGTAATTTTTACAATCGAAGTATCTGTATCAACACCGAGTAATTAAAATTGTTTAATAATAACAAAGGTTGATTGAGCATGTCAGCATGCAATTTTCCATATACTTCTACAATTCCACTGTTTTTAGTTAACGCTGTTCTTAATTTTAACCCATCGTTTTCATTAAGATTATCGAGATTTTTCGTCTCCAAACTCTATCCCGACAATTGCAAATGTGTTCTGTATGCATCATCACCATAATTTAATAGTTGTTCTAAATATGCTCGATAACTGTAATTCCCATCTGTTGAATTTATATTCTTCCCATTTAAAGAAATATTGACTTGATGAAACAGAGAATGCAGCATATTGTTTACCAAACTAGGCTGATCTTTATCTGTCTCTACATATACCTTGCCATTATTTTTAGTTACTTGAAATTTCAGACACAAATTTATGGATGATAAATCTAAATACGAATCGCCATGACTGTAACAAGCAAATTCAATAACCGACTGATTTTCTAAACTGGTTATAGGTTTGTATGCTACTTCTTCAATTTTTAAAATACTTGTCTGAATTGAGGGTGGTTGAAATAAATCTAGTTCTGATTTCATGCATTCTGTAAACGTCATTATGTGAAAATATCAATAATCCGTTTCTTGTTTGATTTATTTTTTAATATATTTTTCCTCTTTTTCACTCTGTCACGAGCAACTTTCAACTGTTTACAGCGGCTTCTCAAACAGCCTTTTATTGAATTTTTCCAGACATTTGTTTAATTTTTTCTGCTGCTTTATCTTCTGCTAATTTATCAACGATTTGTATTGATCTACCACGAAGTATTTCATTAATCGGCTTTTGCGTTTGAAGAATGTCTGAACCAACTTGAAGCGCTTCACTTTTTAAGCCCTGAAGGGCTGATGTTAATATTGGTTTCAAGTATCGAAATATTCCTGCGAAAAATCCTCCTAATCCTCTTCCCTTTTGATATACTCTTTGAGATCGTAATAATGGACCATAATCTTCATTGTTATAGCCACCTTTAGCGGTTAGCATAGTACTTTGCGTAATAGTTATCCATTTGTAATTAATGTAATCTGTAAGATACCTATTTATGTATATACCTTTACGAAAGTGAAGTACTAGGTAGGTCATAAATAGTCCATCTTTAAAATTGATTTGTTCTCCAGTTTCATCAGTTATTAAAATACTGATCTCTGATATATTATACCTTTCAATGGGACAATATTGAACATTATCTATTTGATACGATCGAGATATGCTTCTATCAGCGTCTGTTCCTAGAGGATGCATATACAAACATGGTACAGATGCATCTCCGATAGTTCTCGGTTTGATTATATCACAATAAAAACACCCGTGATATTTTTTAAGAATCTTGCTCAAAATAACGGAAAATCTTTGTAAAATGTAAATGGTTGGTTTGGTGAACTATATCCGCGTAAGTTTTTCGCCTTATTTTGGTCTTGCATATTGATTAATGACTTAGCAATCGTGTGGTAATTCGATTGAATTAAAAGGAGATGAACATAGCAAGCGATGTATTTTTTTAATCACAATTCTGTGATAAGAATGGTATTCGCTCGGTGTATGTGGCTCCACGTTTAAATGGGAAGGCGGGGAAATAATGGTTAAAACGATGAAAATTTTTCTTAAGAAAGAGAGTTCTGGCGACATTCAACATCGTTTGGCGAAGTTCCTGCACCACCATCCTGTTAATCCATCAACTGCAATCGGCAGATCACCTGCCGAACTCTTCGATCATTTTCACCCTGAAAACAGTCGCGTTCATAAAACCAAACTAGTGGTCGACTAGTCGGGAAAACTGTCTGAGGGTTCCACAGTTTGGGCTCGAAACTACTCGTCAGGTCCAAAATAGATACCTGCTTCTATTACAAGAACAACAGGTGTTGTTTCGTATGCTGTGGAGGTACGCTACAATCAACCATTGGTCCATCATCAACCGTAACACCAGAAATTACACTGACAAAGAAACGAGCAAAAAAGACACCATCTGAAACCGATGAGGCTTCCCTCAGTAGATCAGCCATACCGAAAACAATTCCTTCTATATACATATGTGTCATAATGACAGGTGGACCATTTTTAGTCTAGTAGTGATTGCGACGGCAATAGGTTATGCCATAATAATTTATAATCATAAATACAATACCAATAAAAATGTGTTTTAATTATTCCCAAATAAAACAGTTTATATCGTGAAGGCCAGAGTCAGATGTCTCACTTCACGAAAAACGTTGAACTTCTTTTTTACCAATATGAATTTAAAAATTCCAATTTATGAAATTTATGATGATGAAAGTCACTGATGACTTTCACAAATTTCAATGATTATAAAAGCTGATATCGCTCCAATATAAATGTACATACATAGTTGCAGTAATGGTATAATTCACAATAACTGTGTATACACAATATAATCGTTTTTTTGGTACGGCAAGTTTGAACTGTATGTTTTGCAACCGAATTATTATTATCAATAGTTTGGTTTTATGACAAAAAAAATAATGAAATTTTATTGAAAGTATAAACCACCCATCCATGTTAGGAAGATAATTTCATAAAGGTAATAGTAATTGGCAACATTAAAAAATTATTACTGTTACAGGTTTATATTACTGTTATAGTTTTAAGACGCTAAGAACTTACACATATGTAGATGTATTGTATTAACTGAAAGTTTTTGTTTGAACGTCCCTGATACTAATAAACAACTATACACATAGCCGCTACTTACAGAACAAACCAATTTAAATTAAGCAATTAATTTATTATTACAACTGCACAGTTAGCAAAAGCATGAAAACATATCCAATTTCAATTGCTTACACACTTACAAAATTAATCACGAAAACAGTTTTAGATAAACACTAATTTAATTTTCATCGCGCATGCCAAATTTCACTAAAATCGGTTAAGGAATAGTTAAGTTCCATCCTAATTGGCCATATTTCAGAACTTCATCCAAAAATCATTTTACAGCCATGTGAAATTTCACTAAAAACGGTTACGAAATAGCCAAGTTCCATCTTAATTGGCCATATTTCAGAACTTCATCTGAAATTTATTTTATAATCCCATTTCCAACGCACATGTCGAATTTTATTTTACTCGGTTAAGGAATAGTCAAGTTGCATCCTAGTTGGCCATATTTCAGAACTTTACCCAAAAATCTTTTTAGAATTCCATTTCTATTGTACCTGTCGAGTTTCATCATAATCGGTTTAGAAACAACCAAATTTCATCCTACTTGGCCATATTCCAGAAGTTTGTCCAAATATTATTTTAGAATCCTATTTCCATCGCACATGTCAAATTTCACTAAAATCCGTTAAGAAATAGCCAAGTTCCAATCAATCCGTTAAGAAATAGCCAAGTTCCATCTAAATTGGCCATATCCCAAAAGCGCACCCAAAAATCATTTTTGTCCTATTTGGGCCTATCTTTTTCTATGGCTTAATATCGACTATGGGAACGTCACTTTGTAATACCATAGTACGTTGTTATGTTGTAGAACTACCTCTGGGTAGTGCGGGAAATAAAACGTGGTTATGAACAGGCAGCTAATGAACTGGACACAAAATAATTTTGGTGCTCAGCTCTTTATAAAGCAGTTGGCAATCTCTGTGGCGACGTTGCCCTTGAATTAGCTGTTAAGTGGCACTTCTAACAATGTAATTGTAGTAATTGTAGGTAAGATCACGTTACTCTGCGTTAGTGAGACGGATACTTACGGTAACAGAATTCTTGAGCGATCAAACTTTGGCTTAGGTGTCGATATTGGTAAATTCCCGTTGTGATTATTTTAGTAATTTTCTCGGTTTTCACCGCTTATTATAAATGTTTCACACCTTGCATATTAAATATTCCACATTCGAATGGCCGTAGCATGATACATTGCAACAAAAAAACAAACCCGAGCAGAAAACGTGAGCACATATGTGACATACACTTCGCGACACTTGATTACTCTCACTTGAAAATTTTCCGAAAAACTTAAGATAATGCGGCTAATTATTTGAATTTTGTTATCACCTTGGTTTCTTTCTTCAAACGTGCAATTTCCAAAAAAATTGGTCGCAATTCTTGAACCTTCAATAAATATATCAAAGATCTAGAAAATTACGGAGCAAATCGAAGAAGTCGCCCAGTGTCCATACTGTTCAGAGGATAATAAAAAGTGTTCACATCTCCGCCGATAAAAACATACGGAAATATCACGTTTGCCCTAGCAACATTGAAGTGCTCGATGGGAATATTGCCGTAGACACCTGCATTGGAAGAAAGAATGGTTCCAGGTTATTTTTTCGGACGTAATAAAGTTTAATTTAGATGGCCCAAATGGTTTTAGACATTACTTTTATGATTTGAGGAAGCCGTCCCACCAATGTTGGTTCCATCATGTTGTGGGCAGCAATTTCCTTTCATGGTGCTATTGATTTGGTCGAAAGCAAAGATAACGCGGCAAGCCACACAGCTGTACGAGTGAAACAGTGATTTGAAGATAATAACGTGAAAGTTTTGGATTTGCTAGCTTTGTCTCCTGATTTAAATATTATTTAAAATTTTTGGTGATGGTTATCGAGACAAAATAAATTCGAATGGAAGGCAAAACTAATGCCGGAATGATTTTATGGCAGCTGTTTATGATGCTTTCGAGAAAGTACAGATATAATTAAAACAAAATCTTTATAGGTCTGTGCCTAATAGAATTTATGATGTTGGTCGGAGACAATGGAGGAGACACTAAATATTAAATAAAGAAAATATAAAGGGCTGGAACCTCATAAGGTGTCTTCATTAATTCAATTCAAAAATCATTTTAAAATCCCATTTCCAATGCAAAACCCGAATTTCATCATTATTGGTTGAGAAATAGGCAAGTTCCAACTTACTTGACCAGAAATTCTTCCAAAGATAATTTTAGAATCACATTTCCAATGCACAAGCCGAATTTACAAAAATCATTTTAGAATCCCATTTCCAATGCACAATTGTTTGAGAAATAGGCAAGTTCCCTCATACTTGGCCATATTCTAAAACTTTATCTAAAAATCATACACATACGTTAAACACTCACTTATATAGATTGCTCAACTGCTCACTAAACACTATTCTTAATTCATTTTTAACCAAACAATTTTTAACCTTTAAAATGGATCCGGATTACTCCCTACACATATTCTGTCGGCTACTGCTAATTTTGTATCAAATTGTTATCCCACTCATCCTAATAAATTCATCCATTTCCTTATAGGTCAAAGAACCACCCTCATTCATTACGTCACTTAGATTTCTTGCATTCCTCCACACTTCGACACAACTCACAATCTTTGTCCTCACTCAAATGACGTTTCCACAAGCATTTCTTCAAGTTTCCATGGTTCAGCCGGATTCTCTCAACCGTTCGCAACATTCGCGTATCTCCTTTGAGCTCTTTAAAGAACGGAATACTCAAAGGAGTACCACTGTACTTCATTCCTTCGCTGAACCACGTCATTCAATTATCCTTTTTTGCTAACATATCGGCTCTTTCATTCCCTTCGATCTGTCTATGTGATGGGATCCATTGTATAATCACATCACGTTGACAGTCTGGAACGAATCCCAAAATCAAATCGACATACACATTGTCTTCCCTTCCACCTCCACATTTTAGCAAACATAAACCACTTTGGGAATCGAAAAATATTACTATTTTCCTTTCCCCTTCATTTACAGCCAGTTTAATTCCTTCAAACATTCCAATCAGTTCAGCGTTCATTATCCAGATGCTTTTGTCCACTTTAAAATACTTTTCAACATTCTTACTAGGCATAAACATACCAACATCCACTCCATTCTCATTCACACTAGCATCTATATAAACGATATCATCTTGTGGTATGTGGGTTTGTTTACGTTTAGCATATGTAATAAATATTTTTTATACTTTTAATTGTCAAATAAATAGTCAAAATAATAATAAATTTTACATATCCAACCTATAGAACTAAAAAAAAAATGTGCTCTAGCGTACGCAGCATAAAGTATGCAAACTAAACGATGAATTCGATTTTGAATTCCGTCAATTTAGAGGGAATTCGACGAATTTCTAATTTGAATAAAAATTGTAAATTGGCAAATGAAATGTCACTTATATCTTAATCCAATCCCAACTCAAGTTCAACTCAACCCGAAAATTGACCCCTGTAAATATTTCTATAACCTGGTGTTTTGGGTCAATTCGTACGGCAGGTACCCGACCCCCTTGACGCACAGGTTCCAAAACCTTTTCAAATCTCGGCCTTAACCATAGAAGCAGATTGGCAAAAAAAAATTCTAAATCGAACAAGCCGTTCTCGAGATAAAACAACAACAGGCATCCATTTTTTTTGTTGCTTTTTTAGACTCAAGGACTTTCAAAACGATGAGAAAAGTGGTTTTGGACCAACCAAATTTTTGACAGGATTTCAATACTTTGGTCTTTTTTAGACCGAAGTAAAACTGTCAAAACAATAGAACGTAATGGGTTTTATTACTTAATTTCGCGGATGAGGGTGATCAAGTGTCGCGGAGTGTCTAGGAGTATCATCTAGGACAAATCACAATGCAATGATAAAAATATGTCCTCATTAATTTACTCATCCCTGCTAAGGTCATCACTAATGTACAACCAATAAAACTAAATAACTTCAATTTATAAATGTACTTGTTGCAGGCAATAATAGTCGAAATACATAACTGAGAATCTAAAACGCATATTATTAATGAATGGAGGCGCCTGTTTTTTTTTTTTTTTTTTTTTGTATAACACACATAAAAAATATTCATGGTAATAAAAAATAAAATAAAATTTTCATCACTCTATACATAAACCACGCTACACAATACTAAAAATTAAACTATTATAGTTACTAGTATCTCGCTTCCTGACTGCCTACCAACATCTAACCTACAATTTTCGAATTAATTGACTGTCGCCGTGTATACATTTGAAAATAACAGGCGCCTTATTTACTGTCAAATGAAATAAAAGTTTAAAAAAAAAAAAAAAAAACTCGCGCCGCACCATTAACGTCTCATTGTAAACACAACATCTTCATCGGGAAAATCGTGTACATATATACATTTATGACGAACTTGCTTGTTTGTAGTATGTGTGTCTGTATACAGTTGTCTCTGTTTGGCAGTCGAGATATTTACTAAATATAGGGGAAATATGAGCTTTTGTTAAAATGGCGTTTTGTGTGCATGCGGTGTATATTAGAACAGGATAAACTTATTTGATTTTCGTTTGTTTTTTTTTTGTTTTTTTTTTTTCATATAATTTTCGTCATCGTGTGCTACGTAAAAGTATTGCCAACATTACGCTCAGTTATCATTAAAACGTCATACTTGTCGGGTTGGCAATTTTTGTGGAGATTTGATTCTGTGTTCATATACAATTTTTTTTTTTTTGATTTCGAAAAGATTAATCCGAATTTTTTTTTTTTTTTTTGTTTTTTAATTTGAATATGCTTAATCTTATGGTGTGCGTTTAGTGGAAAATTAAATTGGAAAATTTTAACAATTTATTATACTCGTACATACAACAGTGTGAAGATTTATGGTGTTTTTGTGATTTTTATGGTGCAATGATGAATTAAGTTATATAGTAGAGTGTGTGCTTCTGTGTGTGTGTGTTTAGTGTGTGAAAATTTAGCTAAAATATACATAGAGTGAAAAACTAATTTGGTTTTTTGTTTTTTATTTTTTTTTTTTGGTGTATGGATTTTCCGATTTTTGGTGTGTGATTTGACTTTATATATTGGTATAAAAATTTAGCAGAAATTATCTTTTCAAAATGACATGGGGTAAGTCTTAAAATTCAAGAGATTATGTATTTTTTCAGATTTTCATATGTTTTTTGTTTTTGGTATGGAAACGAGGAAAATTTCGGAAAACTTTCTTATTTTATTTTATTTTTTTGTCGGGTTAAAGTGAATAATAAATATAAATATTAATAAATTAATTTACAATACCTTTAAGGTGTTTGTTTGGTTTTATATTGTTTCTGTTGTATTTGTTTATTGGAGAAAATCTCTTAAGTAAATTGAAATTTTTGGGCGAAATTTTTTTTTTTTTTGTTTATCGTATTTATTGCAAACAACACGAGAACCGGGGAAAATCAAAACCCACACCACATTTATAGAGGTGAAAATCCTTTTTTTTTAGTATTTAGGTATTATATTGACTTAACTAATGAAATTTTATCGAAAATTATCAAAGCTTTAACCAACATTTATACACTATTAGTTGTAAAAATAAAAGGAAAAATGGGAAAATCTCATACTCTAATTGTACGTATTTGATATACAAAGTTTTTTTTTTTTTTGGATGAGATCCAAAATTAATTGTATTGATATCCATGTTTCTGGGTTATCAATGTCATGTTAATTGGATTTTTAGTGGGCCTGAAATGTTTAGGTTGTTGTTTTTGTGGTATGACTGTACAACAAAATGCGTGGTTTTTGTAATGGCTTGTAATACAATTAGAAGCTGTTTGTTGTGGACATTTGCAAATATTTTGTAATATAATATGCGATTCATCGATTTGACTAGACATAGAATATATTTTATGTTCTTGTATTTTAACTCAAAGGTTTCATTTTTTTTTTTTTTTGCTGACAATATAATCGATTTAATTTTAGTATACCTTTATGACTAATTGGATCAAGTTAAAATAAATTGGTTCCGGTTGACGTATTCTTAAATACCGTCGGATATATATTTCACCGTACATAAATATACACGGTTATAAACAGTTCACGTTTCAAATTCTATATTGTAAACAGAGTTTATGTCATCGTCATGACCGCATGTGAATATCTAGCGCTTAATATGTGGTTCGTGTTCAAATTTTTTAATAATCTTTTTGGAAGTTTTATTTTTATATTTGTTATTTCGGGTTGAAATGTGCCAAATCGATTCTATTTCTAAACTATAGAAATACATTTAAAAGATTATTCTTGTTGTTATTGGTTTATCTCAATTAATTTTTATTACGTTTTGAAGATAATTTTGGATATATAATGTTGTATATGAAAACTATATATGCAGTCGGATTTAGATATAAATATTCGATAAACTGGATTCTTTATTAACAATGGTCGATTGAAACAATGGAATTTGTACAATATTGACAATACATTTATATTGTCATTTTTGGTTTAAGATGCTTTAAATCCAGAACGAAAATATATTCGTAAGCTTAACTGAAATTACCAACGTTAAGCGGTATTTCTAAATATAGTTTAGTGGTTCAGATTATAGTAAACTGGCGAATTTCAAAACTGTCGCCTCTTTCGAACAACATCGTCAAATCTGGATACATCCTGTTAAAAAGCTTTAACAATCTCAATACATTGCTTTTAAGATACCAGTCTGTCTTTTTGATTGTTACCAGTTACGCGCATTAATTGTCAGACTTCAAAATCTTGAGAAATTACCAGACTTTTTAAGAGACAGAATTTTGTAGTATTTTTCCAAGAAAATTATAATCAATTTTATTGTTATTAGTCTCAAGAGAATATTTTCTGGATGGTAGGCATTGTCGATTTTTTTTTTTTTTGTATTTCGTACTTATACCCAAACTGGAATTAAATTATATTTCAATTTATTTTACTTATTTGGTAAATAGTTAAGACCTTCCTCGAAAAAGGTTAGATTGGCCAATAAATCTGACAAAGCAATTGTAAATAACAAAATGTGCATAAAAGTGCGTTGATTTATTTAAGTACCGTAGAAAAATGTATTTCGTCTTAAATCAATGCCGAGACCTTCATCTGTCTCTGTTGCCATTTATACCTGGAAACTTCCAAGTAAAAATACTGTTACCGAAGGTTATTGCACAGTTATAGCTCTGGCAGTCATCGACCTAATCGAAATTCTTAATAAAAAAAAAATAAATAACGATTTGGTTCGAATTTAATTGATTAATTACTGATTAAGGAAAATCCGAGCTCTAAGCAAGGTTTCGTTTCCGGGCCCCTCCAAATAATAGAAAAATCTGGGACTTAATACCACAGTTGGGCATATTCGTGTAAAAAACATTTTTGACATTTTACAAGTAAAAACACTGTGTAAATTAAATTAAAATGTAAATTATATGTAAAACCTTGTTTAAATGTGAAAAAAAAACAAAACACAAAAGAAACTGATTTTGAGTTTTCTCTCTCCTTCAGTTCTGTTTGTGGAAATCACTATCATGTATGCCTCATGTAACGGATTTTGTACCATTAAAACCTGCCCAACTGTTGCCGAGATATAACTAAATCAACAAATCACGGCGATAATAAATCGACCAAAATCTCGATCATTTTTGACTCAGGCGCAACTCATCAGAACCATTCATATTCATTTTCTGAATCTATTAAATTGTATATAGCTTCTTCTATTCTGAACAATATATAGTACCAGTGAATGGGATAGCTCATTTCGTGACACCTATAAACATGAAATATTGAAGCTCTGTAGATGGACCTAATATGATTCTAAAAATATTTATTTATTTATTTATTAATTCTCTTAAACCATACAAAATTACAAAACTAAATATACAAATGATTGAATTTTATGGCAAGAAGATAGCTTTCCTTTGTTAAAGACAGTGTTGGAAACCTCTAAAATTAAAACTAAAACAATTGGTGGGGGTCAAATTAAAATAATAATAATAATAAAAATAGCAAAAATCAAAATAAAAACATAAGAAACAAATTTAACAAAATTAACAATAAAATGATAATAAAGTAAAATAAAATACCAAAAAAATTAAAAAAATAATTAATTAAAAGAGATATAACAAAAGATTAAAATTTAAAATAAAAATTATTTTATTTATTTTACAACCTCAAAAAAAATTTTAAATTCTTTCTTTCAAATAACCAACCTTTCACCAGCTTCAAAAATGAATTAGTGGAGATCAGTGATCGGATATGTAATGGCAGGCAATTAAAGAAGTACGGACCAATGACTAGAAAAGATCGCCTAAAAGTTTCGTTAGTAAAAGTTGGTATTTTAAAAAACAATTTGTTGTTATTACGAAAATTATACGCAGAAACAAACCTCACTACCCTTTGACCACTACGATAATAAAACAAACGTAGAACTCTAAAGACATAAAGATGTTGCAGCGGAAAAATTTTATTTGCAACATAAACTGGCCAACAGGAATCAGTACGGCTCATAAAAAACATGGAACGAATAATATGGTTTTGTAACGTGATTAAAGGAATTAACGTACAGTTAAAAGCACCACCCCAACAGGGAATTCCATAACTCAAACGAGAGCCAACACAAGCATGATAAAAACTTAATAAAACAGATTGCAAACAATAAGAGCGCAACATATAGATTGCACGCAAAACAGAACCCAATTGACTTTTTAATTGTTGAATATGCAACTTCCAATTGAGGCCAACATCCAGATGTAGATCGAGGTATCTGAAGGACTTAACAATTTCAATTCTAAAACAATCATTATTACAATTCAGGAAATTACAGTTAGAATGGTGATAGATAAATTCAGGCATATAATTCAACAAAGTGTCCCTAGATAACTTGAAAAATATAATTTTAGTCTTCTCACTTAGGATCATACCATGTCGATCAAACCAAACACGTAGCAATTTTAAATCATAATTGATATCGGTAGAGATATTATCCAAACATGACCCCGAATAACTTAAAGCCATATCGTAAATTCAAAAAAGTAATGGACCCAAGACAGAACCTTGAGGAACACCACAATTCAATGTAAAAGTAACACTAAAGGAACTTTGAATTTTAACCTTGTAATACCTATTACTCAGATAAGAACCAAACCCTTTTTGTGAAATACCTCTAAAACCGATAGAATCTAACTTATTGAGAAGCAAGTTATGATCAACCAAAAGAACGCTCGTTTAATATCAATGAAAACAGCTCCAGCCTCAAGCTTATCATTCAAATGAAGATGAACACCATTAAGAAATTCAACCAAGGCAGACTCAGTACTTCTACCAGATTGTCACTTAAAAAATTATATTTAGCAAGGTTTTTATGGTATCTATTCGTGGTTTCATGGCTTTTTCAATTATTTTTAAGATAATAGGTTGAGGAGCAATAGGACGAAAGTTCTCTTTGAGCAAGCGATTACCTTTTTTGTGCAGTGGAATAATAATTGAAGTTTTCAAAATATCCGGAACAAAACCAACAGATAAACTGTCATTTATAAGAACAGAAAGAACCGGAGAAACAAATTCGCCAACCGATTTCAACATATCGGAACTAAAACCCAATAAATCAGTACTTTTTCGAAATTTTAGACTCTTTATAATGGTTAAAATTTCATTACTGTCAACTGGCGCAATAAAAAATGAATCACCAAAATCACAATTACCACTCGAATTACAAGCATATGGTAATGAAAAATTCAACTTCAACTCAGGGTTGGTAAAAAACATGTTTTAAATAAAAAAACAAAAAAAAACGTTTTTTTTTGTTTTAAACTGTTTTTTTTGTTTTAAACAGTTTTTTGGTTAGTAAGAAATAACGGTAAGGTACCTACATATTAATTCAGATGAATGAAAAACTGTTTCGTATTAATTACTTTTATTGATTGTGAAAAATCAAAAATTTTTAAAGTCTGCAAGAACCTATGCACCTATTTTAATTAATTGCTGCGAAACGAAAACCAATTTAGCCGCCCTAATAGTTCCGAGTTTGCTTCTTAAAGCAGTTTGCGTTAAGCCAAATTTAGAAAAAATC
This sequence comes from Tipula vernalis, assembly GCA_958295665.1. NCBI lineage: Eukaryota > Metazoa > Arthropoda > Insecta > Diptera > Tipulidae > Tipula > Tipula vernalis. Next base: position 211,042,048 of record OY282558.1, on the reverse strand, counting down.
CTTTCTGTACCAGCTGATGACGATGTAGCAGTATGCAGCTAACCAATCAAATCCAAATTATTACTCGAAATAATATTCGGATAATTCGATTGCATTGACATCCACCATTAAAAATCTGTGAGCTGCTCACAATTTTTAAGATGTAAATCCCTGAATGGGTTTAATTTTGCGATAAATTTCATAAATGTGGTATTTATGAAATTTATTGAAAAATTTAATTCAATAAAATCCATTGCCTTTTCTCTTTCGTCTGTAGTAATAACTGATTTTTTTGGCTTATGACTTAAAAGATATGCCAAAAAATGTGCATTTGTTAGTGTTTTATTGTATCTTTTTTGATATAATGTTTTAACAGTTCCATTTACAGTCAAATGTGGCTCCAACCCTTTCCAGACCTCTACAGCGTCTGCTAATTTGCAGGTATTACTTTGTATTTTGTCAAGTGCCACTGTAATTGGCTTCAATTCCTCTGTAATTCCTACTTTAAAACTTACCAACTGTGCTTCAACTCATTAAAAATTCTTGAAAAATAATTAGAAAATCCATTGGCTATTAAAACAGAATCAGAAACAATAATACCATCATCATTTACGATTCTATCAATAGAAACTTGTCGATTATTTGATAAAATATCATTGACCACTGACCAAACACGCTTACTATCCCCAGAACAATCATCAATCTTGCGGTTATAGTAACTAAGTTGCTCAGCTTTAACGCATGAACTAACCTTATTCGACAACTTCAAAAAATATTCTTTGAGTCTAATGTTATTAGGATGTTTGCCACATTTTACACTAATTCTCCTCTTTTTTTTTCATTAAATTAAGCAAGTAGCAAGAAATCCAAGGTTTAAGCTTGGTCTTTGATTTTCGAATGACAGAAATGTAACAAGACGATGCAATATTGTTAAAGCAACTTACGAAATTGTTAAGGCTAGCGGACGGATCACTATCTAGAGAGTTGAAAAAATTGTACGATAAAACTAAAACTAACGAATAAAATTTAGTAAGATCAAAAGATATGTATGGGCTGTTATTATGAGAAGAAAGTCTAATACTGGATGACAGAACTATTTCTAATACAATTAATGGACAATGGAAGAACGGATGCTTTTAACAACTTCATATCGTTGTTACGAATACGAGCAAAACAGTGATCAATACCAGAAACACTAGAGTTAAAACACGTGTAGGAGAATCAACCAGAGACTGCAAACCAAAAGAGGACATCATAAATAAATAATCGTCACTGCTATTAGGCAAATTTAAAATGTTAATGTTAAAATCACCCAAAACAAATAAATTTTTAGTTTTAATTACACTTAAGAAGGACGAAAACTCCGAAATGAAATTGGCTACAGAAACTGACTGAAGGCGATAAACACCAACAATAATGAAAGTATCATTATTAATTTGTACAGTTAACTTAAGGATATCAGCAGACTCTAAATTGATTGACTCAAAGGAACAGTTAAGATGATAATTATAAAAAATACCAACCCCACCCGACCGATAATTATTATTGCAACACGTAACAAAATTATAATTAGGAATGTGGAAAAAATCCATTTCATAGTCATAATCCATATTTCTGATAAAATAATTACAACCGGTAAAGTACCAAAAGAATTTAAATGCGACACAAATTTGTCAAAATTTTCGCGTAAACTTCGGATGTTCTGGTGAAAGATTAAAAACTTTGAGCAGCTAACTGCTGCAGTATTAAAATGGTCAGAAGAACAAAAATTATAAGAACTATTATCTATATACTTAATCATGACTACTAAAAGCAACACTGTACCCTGAATAGGTACATATATAGTATTTTGATTAGAAATTATAATAAAGAAAAATTTAAATTACCGAAAAACTTCAAGGTCGCTTAAATTAAAGCGTTGATTTTATCTATAATTGGTTTTAACAAAAACTGTTCCGTTACTGAACAAAACACTGTTAAATTTTTTCAGATGTTTTAATCTCCACGCCTCAGAAAAAAATTTTCTTTTGGAAACACACATACTATTAATGTAAATGTTTTTGTTTTTGTCCAGAGAAAAACCCAAATTTTGTACTGTTAGAGTTTTACACCCCTTTTTTGCCTGCATGATTACATCCTTAGACGATTTCCGCAAAAATTTTATTCGAAGAACCGTCTCATTGTTATTTTTACCTTTAGCAGATGTAATTGGTGTCACACAATCAAGATAGCTTTCCAATAATGACACACCCAAGCAGGTTTTAAACATACTTAAAACGGTGGTTGAGGCTATGTCCCCTTTATTATATGGAAGGCCAACAACATCGACGCAATTATCATACAGTGATTGTTTCACAGCAGTCAATCCGATTTTTAAATCCATATTTTCCTTGCGAAGAAATTTGTTCTCTTCGGTCAATTGATCGATTTTCTTAGAAAGTAATTCATGGTGCTCTGAAATATTAAGATTAACTTTATTAAATTCCATTTTAATTTCATTTTTCAAGGCAATTAGCTCATTGAAAATATTGTATGAGCACTCAGGTGTATCATGTGTAGAAACACGTTGCAACGGCAAAATATTTGATATCGATGAATGCGTTAACGGGCCGCAATCAGATAATGAACTAGCTGACACAGCATTAGCATTAAGAACATTATTTAACGGAGAAGTGTGCTCAATACCGTTAAGATTTATACTAACGGACTGAATACATCCAGAACGTTTCCAGTTAATCTTTTCCTTAGCAATACGTTTAACGTCATCCGCATTGAGGTCAGTGCACTTAGGATGCAAATTTTTACCACAAATTCCACAATAAACATATTTCTCATTTTTAATAAACTTAAGTTTGCAAACTGCACACGACATTATGATTTACTGATTAACAATAATTATGGCACAGTTATTATCAAAAAACCGAAATAATACTTCAGTAAAAAACACAAACTAAACACAATAAAATTGCACACATTTTATAGATGCACCAGACATGACGATTCACAGATTCAACAATAAACAGCAATTGCAAATTAAATGCAGTAATGTATACAGATAACAAAAAAAATATTTATTGTAAATTAAAAGGTCTTATGTAAATTATGTTTCGATTAAAATGTTAAAATGTCTAGTGCCCGATTTCACAAGAAAAGACTCTAGTTAAATAATGTTTCCTCCCTTTCTTCTTTTATTAAATTGCGATTTATTTCATAACACAAATTCAACGCATGCTAATTTTATTTCATTTTTTACATGAACATTTTAACTGGAGAGCTAAATATTTAACTGCCCAATTTCGTCGAGCTAAATATTTAGCTGAAGGCTAAATATTTCTATGTAAAAATCAAATATAATCAACTTGCATAGAATTTGTATTATGAAACAAAACGCATTTTTATAAAAGATGAAAGGGAGGAAATATTATTTAACTAAGGGTTGGATATTTTTTTGTGAAACCGGGCATAGGGAAATTAATAATAATTTTAATTTTTATTTTACTTAAAAATCGTTGTTGACCCCACGACAGACAACGCTCGAATGCGATCGAATATAGTTAATTAGCAACTTAATTATTTTTATATTCTATTGAGGTTACAAATTTAACATTCCAAAGAGAGAGTAACAGCCCGATTCCCTTAGTCGTATCGTTTTTCATGCCAAACAACAGTCAAGTTTTACTATTCCTTCTATAAGTTTATATATAATCCTAGACGGATAGTATGAAAAACATCGCATTGCACGGATTTTTTTACAGCAATAGTCATTTCAAGAGAATACATACTAATAAAGCTAATCCTCACTTAAAAATTTATCATGACAAGACAATTCATTTGAAATGATCGTTGTCGTAAAAAATCAGTGCAATACGATGTTTTTCATGGCAGCCTTCTAGTGTTATTTATAAACTTATAGAAAGAATAATAATACTTGACTGTTTTTTGGCGTGACAAGTGATACCACTAAGGGAATCGGCCCATTAATGTTAGGTTTTGGTAGTCTGATAAGTTCAGTTGACGTCTGCTGATGTTGGTCTAACAGTTTAATACAATTATCTAAGTTAGCGTAATTTCATTACTAGATTACCTTAATCCCTATGCTGGACGTAAGTACAATCTATGTTTTAGTCTGGTTTTATTTCCCAGATCTGTCAAAGTCGCCAACAGCTGAATTCATTTGTATAAAACGTTTCACATACACCTCCTTCTTGGCCTTACTTATAATTTTCGAGAATCTTTCTTTATATATTATAAATAATGGTTTATTTACACTAAATATGCTTTAGTTTTTTATTTTCACACACAAAAATGTAAAATCAAATGCAACTTAAATGCATATGTACCTACACGAATTTTTCACAGCACTTATCACACATTTTATAGTGAGATTCTAACGTATAATATAATAAATTATTAGCTCAATAAGTAAACTTCGTTCGAAAGTTTGTAATTCGTATAAAACACTTTGTCTTGCTAGTAAACAATTTCGATTTTCTTCTGAATCAGAAAATTAATATTTCAGCAGATTTGGCAAATGTAGAATTTTGGTACATCCTAATATTCCTTAATTAATAAATGACCTTAACAAACTATACCAAATTTAGCTATGAACAAGCCAATGTTTTAAGTTAATATTTATATATATTATAAATTGTTGGTATGTTCGAATCTCCAAGTCTTACCTTCTAGTCAAAACAAATAATTTCACTCACACAATACAAAATTTGCACTAATGATTTCACAACTTTAGTTTCAGTTAGATCACAAATTATTCGTTTATTATTTTGTATTAAGATTTTATTTAGGATTGAATTTAAGATAATACTATATTGAACTATATCTTCAATATAGTATTATAATAATAAATAAATAAATAAATAAATAAAAATAAATAAATTATATTATAACTGTATCTGAATTTGAATTATAAGGATTTTAAATTTTGATTGTATCTTTCTGTATTTGAAATGTAACTCTCTTTCGCCTTTTCTTTCTTTTTGAGGATATTCAGGCGAGCTATGTGATGAGCTAGTCGCAAACGAGTTTTTAGCTCGCTGACACAGTCATCATAATTATAGACCGGTTGAGATTCCTTCCTGACGACCGTTGGTACTAATGCTGGTCGACCAAACACCAATTCATACGGTGTGAAATTTGTAGAACAATGAGGTGTTGTATTGTATACGAACATTGCGTAATGAACCATTTCATCCCAATTATGGAAATTTCGGAGATATTCCTTGAGAGTGTTATGGGATCTTTCAAGAGCACCATTTGTCTGCGGGTGAAAACGTGTAGTAGTTATATGTTTAATTTTAAGTAGTTTGCAGATATTCTCAAATACATGGCTCATGAAATTGGATCCCATATCGGTTAGGATTTTTTCGGGAGCTCCGAGTTTCGTTATGTACTGCTCGCGTAGTGCCTTTGCTACTGTAGTAGCCTTTTCATCCGGAAGGGGTATAGCTCCTGAGAACTTAGTCAAATCATCCTGAAACGTTAATAGGTATTTGTTCTGTGCGTCTGTTGTGGGTAAAGGATCCACGATTTCTAATGATACCCATTGGAAAGGGTATTCTGCTGTCTCGGTTAGCACTAGAGGAACTTTCGTTTTTCTGCTTGTTTTGTTTTGCTTGCATTTCTTACACTTATTAACATAGGTTTTTACCTCATGTAGCATGTTCGGCCAATAGTAGTTCATCCGAATTCTTTTATAAGTTCGAAATACTCCTGCATGACCTCCTAGTGGTAGATCATATTTTTCGAGAAGGATTTGAGCCTTGATATTTGGATCTGTGATAATTTGGACATTCTTCTGCGTCACATAACCGTTTTCAATGTTCAAAGGACTCATGGTTTCGTGAAGTTTTGTTGCTTTGTTTCTTCTTGGCGTATTCTACTAAGTGCATCTGCCCCTGTGTTTGATTTACCCAAAACATGTTATAGTCATATTCTGCTAGTTGTAATCTCCTCTTGAGGATTCTCTTTGATGCATTTTTTAGCTCGCCAATTAGAGGTTTATGGTCTGTTTTAATAGTAAACTTTCGACCAAACAGATAAGGTCTAAATATTTGGACTGCCCATTTTGTTGCGAGCATTTCTTTTTCTATTGTCGAGTAATTCCTTTCTGCAAGTTTAAGAGAACGACTAGCGTAGGCAACTGGTAACTCGCCTCCATCGTGGATTTGGCTGAGAATGGCTCCCACGCCAAAGTCGCTAGCGTCTGTCGTTAATACGAACATACGGTCGAAATCGGGATATTGGAGGATTGGAGAGGTAGTAATTTTCTTTTTAGACAGTCGAACGCGGTTTGGCTTTTTTTGGACCATTCGAATTTGTTTTTCGTTTTGGTTAATTGGTGCAGAGGTTCTGCAATTGTAGAAAAAGCTGGGACAAACTTTCTGTAATAACTTGCGAGGCCTAGGAAGCTCTTGGTCTCTCGCATGTTCCGTGGAACTGGAAAATTTACTATTGCTTCTACCGTCTTTGGACTAGGTTTAATACCTTCAGGAGTTATGATGTGTCCTAAGTACTGGATTTCTTTACTTAGAAATTGACACTTCTCCGTTTGAATTTTTAGATTGTTCCTCCTGAATGCTTCAAAACTGTCCTTTAATTTATTGTTGTGATTTCTCAAGTTTCTCCCATGAACTGTTGCCCAAGCAACACGTTGTTGTTATTCTTTGGAATGTGCTTTGTGAATTTCCAAATGGCATTCTAAGAAACTCAAAGTGGCCGTAGTCTGTGCTAAACGCTGGCTTGTGCCTATCACAGGAATCCATCTCTATTTGATGATACCCGCTGGCCATGTCTAGGGTAGAAAGATATTGTGAATGACCCAGTTGGTCAAAAATGTCGTTGATTAATGGGAGTGGGAATGAATCTCCTATACTGGCTTCATTGACTCTATGAAAGTCTACCACCACTCTCCATTTTACTTTACCATTTTTGTCCGGTTTTTTTATACCACTAGTAAAGGACTATTAAAGGGACTGGTGCTGTGCGTGATGATATTGTCATCCAGCATCTTTTGTACCTGGGTATCTATTTCTTTCTTCAGTACTTGGGGAATTCTGTACTGTCTGGTGTTTATTGGAGGTGTATTATTATGAAGATGAACTTGGTGTTTGACACTTGGAACGCTTGTAAGTTTGTCGCCTTCGACAAAGAAAATATCGGAATACTCCCTGATCAATTCCAGCAGTGAAGTGGACTCTTCTATATTAAGATTTTTGTCCATAGTCGTAACTACCTGATTAATAACCAAGTCTTCTTCTCTACTTTCGGGATGTGGTCTGTCATTCATTTCAGAACAGTGATTCAACTGCATGATGTCATATTGACGAAGATCAGTGAGTTTCGGGACGAAGTTTTGGATAGTTACTTCGTTCGGATTTGTATTTACAATGCTGATTTGTGCTTTCAGCTTGTCGGGTTGGATAAGACAGTTACCAACAAAGACACCATGCATTATCTCTTCAGAATTGCATAGGTATGGGTTATTCGTAGGAGTTTGGATTTGTATAATTACCTTCTTCCGTGGAGGAAGCTTTACTACAGTTGGATTATTAAGAAATTTGATTGTATTCCGCAAGATTTTTAGCTCCGCAGTGCTGTACAAAATATCTACTTTATTTCCGTTAAGGAAATCTCTTTCCAGAATTCCATCCTGATCAATTGGGAATTCGTCCTCAACTACCTGGAATTTCTGTGGAATCTTAAGATGTGTGATTTCTATATACACATCCAAGAGTGGTAGTGGCTTCTTTGCCGATCCCTTTTAACAGAGCTTTACCACTTTGATCTATCGATCTGGTGTTTTTGATCATTTTTTGTTTGATCAATGACATTGAAGCACCAGAATCTATTAAGAGGATAGATTCTTTTTTTGATGCTCCGAGCTTCAAGCTCACCATATCGTGGGTAAACTTGTGCTTTGATACTAGATTGATTTGGTAGGAATTCAATACTTCGGGGGACGTGTGGATTTGGGCGACAGTGGTGAATGGCTCCGATGGTGGCCAAACCTCCTCCGTTTCTTTCGGTTCGGTGGACGTTCTCTGGCCTTTATTAGTTTGGTATGAAAAGGAATTTATAGGAACTACCGAGGCGGGGCTCTGGCAGTTATTATTTAGGTGCGAGGCGGAACTCGTAGGAACTACTGAGGCGGAACTCTGGTAGTTATTATTTAGGTACGAGACGGAACTCGTAGGAACTACTGAGGCGGGACTCTGGTAGTTATTATTTAGGTATGAAAAAGAATTTGTAGGAACTTTTGAAGCGGAGGTGGGATAGTTAGTAAGATATGCTGGGCTAGAACTCTTTTGTGTGTTTTGTAATTTTCGGGAGCTGGACTCGTCTGAACTATAGCTGGTATTGCTGTTGCTCGACGAGTCCCTCTTCGTTTCCCTGCTGCTGGATAGAGTTGTCATCTTCAACTTGTTCTATGTAATTGATGGACATCCTATGTAGGTCCTCTGCCAGTCGATTTACACTCTGATTTTCCTTACGGTTGACTCCTTTGTGGGGACCTTGTCTGGTTGCTTACTTGGTTTCTACTGGTTGGCTGGTAATTCTGCTGGCCTTTATTTGGCTGACAATTCTGCTGGCTTCTGTTTGGCTGATAATTTTGCTGGATTCTATTTGGTTGATAATTTTGCTGGACTCTACTTGGTTGATAAAACTGTGGCTCGTAGAGTTGCGCTCCGGACTGTGACCGTTGGTACTTTAGATTTGCGGCACTTCTGGCGGCACAGTTCTCCAAGACATGCCCGGAATGTTTGCAATACCTGCATGTTACGGTTGGTACTACAACTTCCCTCCGTGCATGTGTCAAGGTATTGGTTCGGCATGTCTTCGCACTGTGGCCTGCGTTGTCACAAAGCTGGCACCTTCCCTTGGCTGCCTGTTGCTGTTGCTCTGGACAAACCAAGCTGACGCTCTACTCTATCTGCCATTTCAACTAGTTCTTTCAGGGATTTCCCTGTGGCTATCGACAGGTTTGTTCGGATGGCTTCGTTGTGTAAACCACCATTACACAAACCGTTTTTAATAGATAGGTTTCGCATAAGCATTACGATGGAGCCCTTTTTAAATTTTAAAATATGTGGAGGAAGACCAGAAGGATTTAACGAATTCAAAAATTCTGTTGGGAAATTCATTTGTAAATTACTGTCATCGGTACCACCTTCGTTTTTAACGAAATCTACTGAGCAAAACGACACTTCTTCGGCATTTAAATTGTTCAATACTGTGTCATTTATATAACGAACATCATCATTTTTAGGACAAGGAATCGCTCTCTGAGATATAGATGTCACATCTCCTGGAGTAAAGTTATTGCCAAATGTATCGGTAACGATATCGTCTGATAGAAATTCATTTGGTATATTTAGTGAATATTGTGTTTTTTTAATTGATTGATCGGAGCAACATTTACCATCGCCAATTGAAAGAACCCATGTGCAAAAACTTGGATCAGTGATTGCTCTCATATTTTGATCGAGCTTAAATATTTGAAAAAGTTTCCATAGTGGTGACTTTTTTATTATAGCATTTACAACGCTGACACGGTTTCCTCCTCGGATAACAGGAAGAACTTGCCGAAAGTCGCCGCCTAATATAATAAATTTTCCACCGAAAGGTAAATTATTTTTCATTAAGTCACGAAATACTAAGTCAATAATTTCAAGAGCAACTGCAGGTGCCATAGGTGCCTCGTCCCATATAAGGCAATCAATTGATGTCAATAACTTCGTTTTGTTTTTTGATAACTGAGGAAATTTGACGCAGTCAAGGTTTAAAGGCAGTGCAAAGGCAGAATGTGAAGTCATACCATGTGGCAGATTTGCCGCAATTCCAGTCCAAGCAATACATAATGTTGTTTTATTAATTGTGCTGAGTTTTTTTATTAATGCTCGGTACAAAAATGTCTTTTCGCTACCTCCAGGGCCATCTAAGTAGAAATATTTCTGTGAATTTATACCTTGAATAGAGGACCAAGTGTTTGAAGCAGCCATACGCTGTGCTTCGTTTAGATTATCCCAAAGATATGGTTCATTGTTAGGAATAAAAAGTGGTGCTGTAATAAGGTTGGCATATATTTCTGAATTTGGTCCTGCTAATATAGTAAAGAGATCAAAAACAACATCTTCACATAAATCTCGCAGCGAAATAATGCAGTTCGTTAACGCAGCATCTTCCCCTAGACCAGAATAAATGAAATCTTCAATCATATAATCTTTATAGTCGTTGAATAATTGTAATGGGTTTGAAGGATTGCAGTGACAAATAATTGTAACAAAAAGAGAGCGTAATGATTTTGGAAGCATATACTTCGAAGCTTCAGAAAGACAAAAATGCCATTCTGCAGAATCGTTTATCAAACCTCTAGTTCGAGCAGCTTCTCTGTAAGTTGAATATACTACATTTTCAAAACTTTTTAAGCTTTCGAAGGAAACAGCTTCTCTTCCTTTAACCGAAAGTAATAACAGTCGGAGGTGATACCGCTCAGTATCTTTTGGTGAAACTGCTATTATTCTTCCTATGGCTTTATTGCCGTGATGTTAAATATGTAGTGTATCGGTATGTCTTGATATAAATGATTATTTTCAGTTGGATCATTCAAGTTTAAATCAAAAAACGATGTTGCGTCACTGCAATAGATTCACGTCGCAAATCATTTTCAATGCTATTCTCGTTAAAAAATATTGACTGCCCATCTTTCAAGTGCACAGATAGCATAACAATATTATGGGACTGACCATGAATTGGATGTTCTTGGAGTTGCCAGGCTGCTTCTTGTGCACTAATGTAGCGACAGTTAAGATACGGGCAGATAGCTGTGGGATCATTATTAGAATCAACTTGTACACCAATTCTAGCACAATCATGTCCTTTGATAATATATTTGTGAATATATTTTATGGCCTTAACTGTTGAACAAAGCTCAACATTTATATGAGCATTATATTTTAAGGTCAAAAACGGATTGTAGGGAACTATGAAACGATTATCTACATAAACATTTGAGAGCATAACTTCAGAAGTTATATTTAGACATCGCCTATATTTAGGATAAGTTTCTTTAGATATATCGGTTTCTTCGCAGAATGGTTTCGGAAATTGTTTAGAACATTTACCATCAACCATGCAAACAAAATTGGGATTTAAATTTCCACATGGCCCATGTATTTAATCTTTTATTACCATATCGTATATAGTTGCGGATGTGTAATTTTATTGGGAATTTCAGCTGAAATGATTTTATCCACATCTGCAACTGATTTTAACTTATCCTCCTTACAGAGAGTAAATAAACAATGAGCATGTGGAAGGCCACGTTTTTGGTGCTCAATGACATAAACGTAACTGCATGTTTTTCCAAACACATGGGATTTGGTAATATCGTTCAAAAACTCCTTTAATTTGAGATAGAACACTCGTGTAACTAAATCAGGGCGATCTGAAGCGTTTTGAAATGAATGTAGTTGCGATTTATATTCTGGTTACGCTGGATTACACGTAAACGTGATAAATAAATCGGGGCGCCCAAATTTTCTCACCACCTTTGTACGAATCAACACGAAGAGATTTATGATTGGATCGAATATACATTAAGCGATTGGCTTCTGCACGCGCATAAGCATATACAATATACTGTTGAAATAGCTTTCCCCCATAGTGAAGAGGGTTAAAATTGTTGGTCTAATTGCTATTTTATATGCGTAAAATTGTAGGACGGTGGTAGTATTTCGTACAGCCGTAGAGTTCGTTGTATTATGAGGTATATTGGTAGTCCATCCAAAATCTCCATTAGGGTAAAAAAGAGGAAAAATCATTGGGTCCAAATGTTTGGATAGGAAGTTAATTCGCTTAATGCTTCTGCTATTGGTAGGATAAACTGCAAAATCGATATGGGAGGGTATGTTGCCATCACGATCGGGAACATAAATTAACGCAACATCATTAGCATTTGTAGGTGCATTATACACTCTTTGATCATCCTGTAAATTTCTATAAAAAACTAAGGACACTTTATTTATCTCGCAATTATTTTGGGCAGCATTTGCTGATTCGGTTTCGAATGCTTCTTGAAGCTTTTGATAACTTCTAGCGTATGGTGATATGTTATGCAAAACATTACCAATTGTTGTCATGATTTCTTTTAGGCAGGCTGAGTTATAATGATTATTCATACGAATATTGACAGCGGTATCAGTATCATAAAGAAATAGTTCAGCATACAAAATATCGACATCAGCAGTGTGGACGTTTCCCATATTCAAATTTAAGTCAATTGGAATGTTATCAGCAGTTTTGTGGTATACTTCACCAGAAACTTTAAAGCAATAAACACTGCCATGTATATTATGTATATTGGCTCCCATTGAAGCAAAGGCGTAAGAGTTGTTATATTGCCTAATGAACTCACGGAAATTTCGGCTTTTGCGATCAGTACCAATGTATAATTCTTTAATTTCAATTGGAAAATGTGCGTTGGAAGTAGGTAAATTAGACAACTTACCATTTTTTACTTTTTATTAATTTTTTTTGTTGAATGTTAATTAATTCATGTACTCGTAATTTCTAATATGCTACCGGTGGTTAGACCATTTTAATTGTGTTTCGATTAACACGAGAAGTATATTAGTATTTACGAACAGTAATTCAACGAAACCGACTAATAGACATAATTCTATTTATTTAATTAAATGATTTTTTTTTTAATATGTTTCGAAGATTGTAAGAGAATTCAATCCAGTTTCGAACTGATAAGCTTATGATTGTTAGTTGCTCCTGCACTGCTAGATTGAAGTAGTAACGATCCTTTTGCCTTTTATTATTGATCTCCAGTTGCCGTTTCTAACTTCAATCCATTACCTGGTTGTATACCTCCATAGATTAGATCTTTACATACAGTCGTGCGATTTGCTCCCATATCCAGTCCCGTTAAGCTGTCACCGCCTCTTGCTACTTTTGAAACGCGGATGGAGGTTAAGGGGCAATCGGTTGTGGTAGTCAGCTTCTGCCCGTTTAAGCTGACTCTTTTGAATTTAACGGCTCTGTTGTTATCTGGCCCTCCTTATCACATGTTCAACATCTGACTTTGCTGCTTCCGTCTCGACACCTTGGTGTCGACATTTTCATTGATGGTCTGGTGATTTATTTATTTATTTAGTTCCACTTAAAAATTTACAAAACTTTTGATACACTCCATTTTGAGCTTTTGCTCATTCTCAAAAGAGCATACCAAAATATGCGAATAATGTATTATAAATCAGACACATCTGAATTTTGCTGATTAGTTTTTGGTCTACCTCGAATATTTGATTCCCTGGGGCCTGACGTATCTGGCGGGCGTTCCCCCAATCCGCCTTCTGCCAGGTTGTAATCAATAGCTCTCACTGAATGGAGCTGTCTCGTGATGGCTTGTACAGTCTCGTTCGTCAATGCACAAGCGATGTTTTCCACGAAGGTACCTTTAGATGACAACACCATCGCCTTGCGTGTCTCTGGATCTCGAATACCATCAATGAAGGCGTCAATTGTAAGCCTTTCTATGTAATCGACCGACGTACTTGTAAGTGGTAGATGTACTAGTCGTTCGATATAGCTGATGAAAATTCCTATAGCGCACAAACTATATTTCGACTATTGAATTTTAAATACAAGTTTTGAAATAATTTTGGAAATTCGAACATTTATAATTAAAACTGGTAAAATATATTTTATAAACTAGAAATTTCGCTATTATAACGAAATTTCTATAACAGTTTTTAAAGCATACCTTACCAGTTCTAATAAAATGTTTGGTTGTAAAAAATCAAAATTCAACGAGCAAATTGAAATTTGAATTTTATTACTTTGTTTGTAAGTATACAAAAAAATCGAAACTGAATAAAATTTCTTTGAAGTATTGTACATTATTTGAAAAATAATAAATTTATTTATTTTGAAATTGTGCTTCACACCTTAACTTGTACATACATGATTTTTGAACCTTTCTGTTTACTAATTCATCTTTGATGGCTTTGTTAAATTTCTGTTTTGCGATTTTTTGAGTTTAACAGATGTCAACAAAACAATTTTAATAAATCTGCCATGTCAAATAGTTTCATTTATTTCTAGTAGCAAAGAGTTTTGTTGAATCTTGCATGTCAATCACACCCTCATTACTAATAAACCTTGCATTTTGCTTATTGACGTGTTTTTATAAATAATCATGTTTACTATCTGTTATTGAATTATAAGTATAAAACAACGTGTATAAGGTTATTTCGTTGACAGTATAAATAATCGAATGAATTTATATTTTTAGCACATTTGTCAAACCCAGATTTAAAGCATACACCCTCAACTAAACAATAATTGTGTAATCGAAAAAACAAGCATTCATCATATCCGCCAATTTAATCAATTACCAACAAACCCCTTATATCACCTCAACAATTCATCCAAATTTCAAGCAGATGTCATTCAATATCATATAAGTGTGTACATATGGGGGTATACATGAATTGAGCCAAATTCATACAATTTTCTAGAATATCATTTTTCAAATTTGAGACGGGTTGGGTTGGTTCTTGAGAAGTAGGTATATAATGAACGTAATCAGACGAAAAATTTCGAACAAAAATTCATTTCATATTTTCTCATTTCATAACCAGAATGAAAAAAAAAAAACATTTTTTTATGTGCTTTTGTGCTTTCTTAGATATGAAAAGTATGTCACGTGAAAATAAACCGAGTACATAACTACATAACCGTATATAGGAAAATTTATGTTTACATAATGTAATATGCAATATTTTCATGAGTAAAGCAAAGAATGGCATTTAAAAAACATAAAAAAGCTCTGATATTTTTGTTTTTGAAATAAAAGCATTTTTATCGTTGAGAATTTTTTCCCCCATTTTTTTGTTCCGTTTGTTTTTGAAGTAGCTTTGAGAGTTACAAAAGAAAAAACAAAGTTTTTAATTTTATTGGTTTTCAAACTAGAGCACTTGTCGAGCGCAAACATAGACACACACAAAAGAGAAGGAAAAATTATGAAAAGATAATTATTTATTAGATTTTAATTAAAATGGGAAATTTATTATTCGGATTAATTGTTTTGTGTGTGCGGGGCCGCTAATGTGCAAAAGAAAATGTTGTTGTATTGTTGTTGTTTATCGAAATGAAATAACATTTTCCGCGCTATTGAATTGTTGTCTCGTTTATCGGTTTTTTTTTTTGTATCTGAGGAAGCAGCATAATTTTTCACTTCATTTCATCACTTTGCTGTTATTTTTTTATGACACAATTACGATGCCGCGTGTATTATGTAATATATCGCGCATAGTTAAGCACCCACAAAAATATTGTACGTTGTTTGTATGTGTATATACGATATATAATGGTTATTATAACGCATTTTTTTTGTGAATAATGTTTCTTTGCAACCATATAAACATAACAAGAATAATTTAACAGTCATATAAAATGATGAATAATGACTTTGTGACATCAAAAGCTTTAATTCTGGCTTACATGTACTCTCGCTGTATAATATACGAGTATAAATGTCGGAGAAAAGCAATATTAGAAATTATATTTGATCTCGTTTATTTTCCAAAACCTCTGTGATTCATCTTAATACATTTACGCAGAGACAGGTTAGTTATTGCACATAATTTTTTTTCTCGGTAAATCTGATTCATTTTGATGAAAATTACAAATATGGTGGAAAATGGAAAGTTGCATGAATCATACAGAACATGACATGATACATTGAGATGCATCCATTTATTATTTAAATTTTGTAAATATGGTTACATTCAGAATTACACATTTAACAACTTTTATTTTACAGATACTACCAATAAAAAATATAAAATACACCCATTGTATGGGCGCCCCTCGTATAACACGGTTAATTCGTACCGTGCTATATCGAAACCGTGTTATACGAAACAAGGTATACGGTGTAGTATCGAGACCTTGTCTTGTGTTATATCGAAACCGTGTTATACGAAACCTTGAAATAATATAATTAAAGGCAATGTGTACCGTGTTATATCGAAACCAAATCTTAAGGTGTAAAATTTTATGATAGCTGAAATTTCGTTCCGAATACTACATAAATGAAAAAGGAAGTTATATACCTTCAAGTTTTTATTAAGAAAAATAAATTAAATTCAATTTTATGATGAAATACAAAAATTAAAAAATACAACAAAAAATATATTCAAAGTCTAATAATAAGCGTATTTTGTTGACCAAAATTTAATTTGAATTATTTTGGGTTTATTTGTTTTCCAAGAAAATAGCCAATTTGATTTAATTGACAAAAGCCAACCTTTCGAAATAAAATATAAATTTACTATGTATTATGACTCTGGTGGCAGGTATCATAACCAAGAATTAGAATTATGTTTAATTAAACCCAATTTTTTTTTGGGTTAATGTTATTCTTGCGGGGATTTCGCCTTTGCAATTGTTGTTGTAAATTTGTCAAGGAAATACACTAAATTATAATTACATATTATAAAACAAGTAGAAACAGCTTATTACGATTACAAAATTAATTTTCATCATCACTCTCATCAGAAATTACAGCTAATCTACTTTTTTTTCTCTAGGTTGGTTGAAACTCCTCTTCACTAGTTATTTCTCCATCATTACAAAGGTTATCTGACGTAGTAGAAACTACCTGCCTATTTCGATCTTGCAATTCTTTCAGAATTTCTCTATAAGGAGCTAAAGAACTATTCAATTCTCTTTTAAATTTTCCGCTACGTACAACTGAAGGATCTTTTTCAACGAAAAAATTTTCCAATTTTTTAGCTAAAGCTATTCCTTCCTCCAGATCAATTAAATTTAAATGAGGAACCGTTGTAATATTACAAATGTTTTCCGAATCATCGGGGTAATCGAAGTTGGAGGTATTTAGTAGTTCAATTAGTTCTTCCTCATTCAAAGTTTGCTCTTCAAATAGTTCCCGAACATCATCAATGTTCATATCTGAAAATCCGTCCCCTTCTAAATTAGAATCAACCGATATTATTCTGCTAAAATCTGCTTCCTCAAATGGGACACAGCTTCCTCTCTGGACCATTTGCGGTAACAAAGGTTTCCAACACGCATGAAGTGTAGACTGTTTTAATTCCTTACAAGCCACAGCTATAGTTGTGACACAATCTAAAATAGAAAACTCTTTCCAAGCTTGAGTAAGCGTTACATTTTTATCGTTTTCCAGTCTTTCGAAAATTTTTTGGAATGCTAGTCGTATGTAGTATGCCTTAGTTGTTGCAATGATTCCTTGATCTAATGGTTGGATCAATGACATACAATTTGGAGGAAAAAACACAATTTTTACGTTAGGATGATTCAACTCTCTACTATGGCTACCTGCATTATCAATGAGCAATAAAACTTTAAAGCTCAAATTTTTTTTCTTCAAAAACTTTTCTACTTCTAGAATAAAACAATTTTTAAACCAGTCTTCAAACAAATTTTGCGTCATCCAGCCTTTTTTATTTGCTCGCCAGAGGACTGGTAGATGAGACTTATCAACGTTTTTCAATGCTCTGGAATTCAAGGAACGATTTATTATCATTGGTTTTACTACAAAATTTCCTGATAGGTTACTACACATGTGAAGGGTAACGCGATCTTTACAAGTTTTATAACCTGGTGATTGCTTCTCATCTTTTGAAATAAAAGTTCGAGACGGCAGTTTCTTCCAATATAAAGCTGTCTCATCGGCGTTGAAAATTTGATCTGCTGAATACTCTCCCTCTTCAATAATTCGTGGTATTTCCAATATACATTTTTGAGCAGCTTCTACATCTGCTGAAGCTTGTTCTCCTTGCAATTTTACATTGCGCAAAGAAAATCTTTTTTCTAAATTTTCAAACCACCCTTTACTTGCCAAAAATGATAGGTTTGGTTCTTCTTTAGAAGAAAGTTCATCTTTCCTTAAATGTGTGTAAACTCTGAGGGCTTTTTGTTTAATAATATTTGTACTCAAAGGGATTTTTTTATCTAAACAATCTTCTATCCATATTATAAGAGCATGTGTCATTTTTACGATATTTATATCTCTTTTGCGGGACACACGTTTTGCACCTTGCGAGCAACCAAAGGCAACATTTTTTCTAATTTCGCTTTCATTTTTGAATATTGTTCGAATAGTAGCCTCGTTTAAATTTAATGATTTTGCAATCGATGTAGGCTTTTCTCCGCTTTTTATACGATCTAAAATTCCAATTTTTTCTTCGAGTGAAATAAATTTTCGTTTAAATTTTTGCTTCTTGATCTTGTCAGACAATATCTAAATTTAGGGTCCAAAATAAGATTTACAATAAACGTTACAACTTCATTTTTTACATACCTCAAATTAAAATTATTATGCACTTATAAACTTGCAAAAGAAGGCTTTTTTACTATGTACTTTTTATCACTTTTTACTTTACTTTCTAAAATGTTAAAAACAAAGCAAGCTAAAACTTTATCAACTTCATTTACAAAGGACAAAACGCATATGTATGTACTTTCACTTCTCAAAACGAAATGAGATATTTTTTGTAGCAATGAATTTGGGGTATTTCCCTTATTGAACGGAAAAAAAAATTCAAATTTCCAATGCATATTGTTCAAAATCGTGTTATTTCAAAACCGTGTTATATTACCGTGTAATATCGAAACCGTGTTATATTAATATCAATTCTTGTACCGTGTAATATCGAAACCGTGTTTTACAAGCACCGTGTTATACGAAGGATGCCTGTAAATTCTTTTTGTATATATACGGCTGTATCTTAGTATTTCCTCTAGTCTTCGGGTTTGGCAGCCAATAAAACTAATTTTTAATATTTACATCGATGTTTCGATAATTTTATTATCTTCTTCAGGTCTACAACGGTTTTAACAATACATACATACAAAGTTTATTAAAATATATAGAAATGACTATGCCATACTCCGACTTACCGTTAAATATATATATAAATTTGAAGGAAATTTCTTGTCATACGAACTTGTAAACAGAAAATAAAATTTTTTCACAAACGACAAATTGATTCAAATTGGACGACTACAATCAAAATATTCTTAGTAAACAAACTTTTTGAATTTGGAATTTCAAGAATCTACAAACGATTTATATTTTGGGAATTTAGATATAAAATCAATGATGCCAGAATAAATTTGGTTAAGATCGTCAGTATCACTCTTTTTGTTAACAACAATTTCATTATTACCAATAATGTGAGCCATTTCCAAAAATGAACGATTTTTATACAATTTTTCACTGTCCAAAATTTTTACCTCATCAAATTTAAATGTGTGTCCAGTATCAGAGGAATGTTGGCATAATGTAGTAGCTTGAGAATTTCTGATAGGTGGTTTGACGTCCGATTTATGTTGTGACATTCGATTTTTTAATAATTGTTTCGTGGTACCGATGTATTTCAATTGGCAATGGTTACATGGAATTAAATATATAATATTCGAACGATTTAATTTAGGTGTGATATCTTTGGTTTGGCTAAAGATGCTACGAATAGAGTTAGCCGCTGAAAATGTAATTTTACAATTTATATTGAATTTGCGCAATGTGCTGGAAATTTGGTCACTGAGATTTTTAATGTAATAAATTGATTTATAAATTAAATTTTGATGAACATTGTTATTGGTACCGACCGTACTAACCATTTGTCCACTGTTAGTTTGATCAAACTGATTGATTAATTTGTTGATCAAATATTTCGGGTATTTATTATTGATCAGATAATCCCTTATAATTTGATTGGTATCAACTGTGACATCTGTGGTTAATTTTTTAACTCTATAGACGAAACCAAACGCCGTATTAATTCGTTGACTTAAAGGGTGAAAACTATTAAAATTAAGAATTCGACCGGATGATAAATTTTTCGCGTACCAAATAGTATCAATTTGACCGTTATTCTTCCGAACTAATATTGTGTCCAAAAAAGGTAATTTATTATCCGCTTCCATTTCTAAAGTAAATTTTAAACCAAAACGATTACTATTAAATTTTGAAAGTATGCAACCAATTTTATCATCAGGTACACACAACAATAAATCATCGACGTACTTTTTAATAAATAAAATATTAAAATCAATTGAGCTCAAGACGGTGTCAAGTAGCACTTCCATTACGACATCAGCCACTACTGGAGATAGAGGCGAACCCATTGCAACGCCATTTATTTGTTTAAAGTAGTTGTTAAACAGGCTGAAATATCCTGATTTTAAAGAAAATTCTACAATATCTATAAATTTTATTTTGGGTATTCTGGTATGTGGTTCTATCATTGACCACCTATCTGAAATTGTTTCTACAGCCAAATCAATCTTAATATTGGTGAACAAGGAAACTACGTCCAAGCTTATTAAAACATAGTGATTTGGAATATTTTATTGTTTTACGAAATCTACTAATTCGTACGAATTTTTACAATTGTACCTCCGATTATCAATTGAACTTTTCAACGTTTCAGCTAAATATTTCGATGTTTGATATGTAGGGCTATTTATGAAACATACAATAGGCCTAAGTGGATGATCCAGTTTATGGATCTTGGGAAGACAAGACTTAGGTACAACTGAAGAGTAGGTCGTAAGCTTGGTTTTAGTTTCCCGGTCAATATGATTGTTTAAAAATAAATTTTTAATTTTGTTGTTGTTCAAATTTTGTAGTGAAAGTGTGGGGTCCTTGTTTAATGTTTTATATGTATTTTGATCGCTCACCAAATTTTTAATTTTGTCCTCATACTCTGATCTTAACATTATCACCGACATATTTCCTTTATCCGCACTTAAAATAATAATATTTTGATTGTGTCTCAAAAAATTTTTTGTTTCAATTGTCAAATGTTTTAAATGTTTTTCTTTCATTGTTAGGATATAATTCCGCGACAAAAATTTTTGAAAAATATTGCAAACTTGAAACCTTGCGACGTTTTGTTGATCTTCACCATCAATTTCTTGAATAATTGATTCTGTTTGAGCCAAAATTTTAAACGCCGGAATATCTTCCTTATTAAAAAATGGTAAATTAAATTTTGGTCCCAAGCTCACAATATCCAAGACTTGGTTTAGAACATCAACATTACTTATGTTTCGGCACGCATTATGGTGTGCAATATCAAAAGTGCGATTTTGATGATTGCGTATGGCATCGAACTTTCTATTTACAACGTTTAAAAAAGAATTTAGTAAATTTCAAAATAATTGGTCCTGTGTAGCATAAAATTCTTGGAGAAACCGTCCGTCTAAATTTAATTGGTTCAGTTCATATTTGTGGGCCGAAATAATACGATTGAAATCTTTTATTTTCCAAAACGTAACTTCAATTTCGACACTCAGGATTTTTCTTTTAAAATTTTCCAATAAATTTTGAATTTTATTATTGAATGGCATATTCGGTTCTGAATTTGTGAACAGGCAATTCACGTTATTAATAATATGTTTATTAAATAACTTTTTTTTTATTGATTTACGATATAAAATTGTGTATAATTTTTATTGCTAATAAATTTTATCTTTATTGAACATTGAGCAAAAATCAATTGAAATTATTAACAAAGAAAAAGACGAAAAATTTTATTTTTACAAAATTGACATTTGAAAGAGTTTATATTCCGTACCACCCCTTTAAGAAGAAAAAATAAAATAAGGGGGAAAGAAGATTCACAAGGCACATAGGCACAAAAAATAGGCTATAAAAACAGTTTTTAGCATAATTTTAGTTAGTGTTTGTTAGAAATTTGATAAAGGAGTAACATCCGAAACGATCGTAATTTCAATTTCAAATAAAATAGATATCACATTAAGAAAGTGACAAAACCAAAATATTGTGTTTTATACTTAAAAGAGCCGTAGCTCAGATTATAAATTTTTACCACAGTTTTAACTAATAATTTAAACCCCAAATAAATTCAACTCAAAATTTCTGGAAACCTTCATTGGGTTTCTCCGATTATTTCTGAAAATCAAGATTAAATTAGTTTATTATCCCAATATATCATTCAAAAATAAACTAAAAACTATTAAACTCTGAAATCCTCTTGGTTTAGTTGTTAAATTTTTGTAGTAAAAGTAATTACTTAAATTCATGGTCTATTAATAGTTCTGAAAATTTAAATCAAATTAATCAGATATTCGTTATTTCTAAGAAAGTTATCATTAAAAATATCAACATAAAATAAAATAATTATAAATAACTATTTAACAATAAAATTAAACTAATCAGCAATTTAATTCGAATCCGGAGCAATGATTCTGCTTTTGGAGCAATGAAATGCTTTTTGTTTTGTTTTTAATTGTGAAAATAATCCAACAATCGAAAGTGCCAACGTCGTGATATGAGCTGAATCCGGATGATACAAAAATGGTGATGTTAAATAATCTACGCCCTCTTTTATTATTGCTCATCTTTGGACATCCGAGGGGCCTTTGGACCATTCACTGGATGCAATTTTTTTTGCTCAATACGTAAGCGTTGAACCGAAAATCACTACGAAAATAAGTAGCCTGTGAGCGTGTTTATTTTTGACGTTTCTTGCTTATTTAGCGGAAGTAATTTAAACCAATCAGAAGAGACGTCAAATTTACGAAATTACGAAATACGCAAATACGAAAATGCTCATGACCTAATATTTGTGTTCTGTAAATAATTTACAAATAATTTTCACATAAGCAGAACTGTCGAACAAATTACTTTGAACTGTGGTGCATATAAAATTATCAACGAAGGAAAAATATTTTGTTTCCTTTGTTTTAAGCGGAACAGGGATAGACCCTTTCGAAAAATGACGGAGATGTATGAATTTTTGTTTAAAAAAAAAATATTTGGACTTGTACTTTGTAAATAAAATAAAAAATATTTAGATAGTTGATTACCAAGTTATTGTTGTTATTTTTTAAACTCGTATATTAACCCTAGTGGTAGCCCCTATTTTGTCCATTTAAAAGGGTACGGACAATTTACTTTTGACGTTCTATTTCATCATTATAATTGGCCGTGTAGAAAATGTTGTTGCAAAGCCTACTTCTTTGTCGATATAATTTTCGATGCAAGTTTTAAATCATAATTTGTGTCATAAAAGAATGCAATATTTTTAAGCGTGTAAACCATTTACTAATCAATAAAATGACTGTTCGGTTGATTTACATAAATTAGAATTTATTTATTTTTTTTTCGAAATTCTAATGATCTTGCGCCGATTGCACGCAGTAGAAAATAAAATAAGTGTGCTATGAAATTATTTAGCTTCCAAATAAAACCTAGTGGGACCAGACAGTGAATACTACAGATAACATTTAAGGCCGTGTGTGAATTAGTTAGAAGCCTGTAAAAAATTAAAATTTACCATCGCAACGGCTTAAAAGAACAGTGAACATAAGTGTTATAATTCTTTGTACTGTAATGTAGCTAGTAGATTTTATTATTAGACCGAATATCTTTAAAAAAAAAATTGCGTAACTCTTATATTAACCTTTGTAAAACAGGGGGCTCTAAGTAATATTTTAACAAAATGGGATCGATCTACCCGAATAAAAATTTCTGGTTTTCTATCAGATAATTTATCTAACACTTTGAAACATTGTGTAAATTATTAAATGATGTAAATGAAATAATAATAGCCAAGAGTAATGCGGGAGAATCATCTACACATACTTCATGAGGCGTTCCTCTGACTTGGTTGGACCATGTTTTGAGCCAATAAGAAATAAACAAAGCTGAATGTTTCTGAGATAACATCTGACATACAGGGACGCTTACTCTTGTGCCACTAGACTTTGAAAAAATTGAACATAAAAAAATATGTTTCGCTTTATTTGAATCAATTTTGCCAAGAGGGGGAGTAATAAGTGACCCAGTACTATCAATGCTGATAGAAGAATAATTCTTTAAATCAGATTTAAATAAATTTATTTGTAATTCTATTACATAAAAACCAAAAATGGTTCTAAACCAATATCCTGTATCGTGTCCTTAAAACTAATTTTCTCCTTCAATAAAATTAGGGCACACAGTGGATCATTGTGCAAAAGATTTTGCTTTTTATTCAAATATTTTATTTGGTTAAGAGTATGAAGTTTCGGAATGTTAGCAGGTTCTAAATTTCCATCTTTCAATTGGCTTCTTATCATATCTTGCCGAAGGTTATAAGGCTTTTGTTGTTTTAACGCAAGTTCAATGTTCCGTTTTTTCATTCCGGTGATTTTTCTTTTTCAACAATGTTCTACTTCCATGCTCAAATGAGCAATATTAAATATTATTGAGTAGCAATTGTTCCTTGGTAGTATGTTTAGTCTATTGGAACACCCTAATTGCGAACAATAGGCATAACATTTTATTTCACCACCAGCACCAAGTCCACCTTTAAAACTCTAATTACATCCTAATTTAATTTTTGATTGAATTAGATTAAACATTTCATCAGTCCATCCAATTGGTAGAACTTGTTTAATCCTCCTTCTACAGTTTCCATCATTCACAAATCTAAACTCAGGTTCAAATAAGACCTGTTTTGGGGAATTTATAAATTCAAATTGCTCCATTGGAGTGTCGCTGTCATAACAAGATTCGGTGTTATATGATTCTATTGAATTATTATCGTCATTCGCCTCTGGCTCTAATTTATAATTTTCGTTATGCAAAACAATTTTTTGCATGTGTATAGCACGTTTCAATGATATATGTGCATTTTTGGGTGATATTTGCAAAATAAGACCGATTTCCTCATAAATTGGATCGGTTCTAGGAGCAATTCTACCGTTTTTGAACCATTGGTCGAGATATTTGTATAATTACTATCAAAATAATTTTTTAATCGATAACATATCAAGTTACGGAATTTAGAAAATTTGATAAGTAAAAATTCGAAAATGGCTATAACACCCTGTAAAAAAGCCTTACCCAGCATTTTGAAATTTTGGCAAGGATAAATCACTATGATAAAGCTGCCCCAATGCTAAAAAATTACAAAAAACATTAAGAAACATGTAATTTTGATGTACATTCATTTTCCCGTTTATTTGCGTTAAAAACCGGAAGTACGTCACAACAAAGTGGAAACTAACGATAATTAGCACAATTGGGCTAATGTACACCATAATTACTATCAAAATAATTTTTTTATCGATAACATATCAAGTTACATAATCACGATTTTGATCAATTGTGGATGTTCTATGGCCGATTCTGGCTAAAGTGTGATATGCACAAACGTGAAACTTGGCCAGAATACTAACCACACTTTGTTTTAATTCGAATGTTAATAAAAGGTGGGATTTCTGGAAATCGCCCATATAACCTCTTCGAAAAACCACGATTTTGATCAATTGTGGATGTTCTATGGTCGATTCTGGCCAATATAAACTATTTGCAAGGTCAGTTTAGTAATGCACATTTTTGCACAACCATCATACTCCGAAAAATATGTTTTTGTTATATAAACGGAATATATGGGATTTCTGGTGTGATGTACACAATATTTTAAATTTAACAAGAGATCGTTGTCGCAAATACAATGCAATGTTTCGTTTTTAATAACAACGAATTCAATATTTATTTTCAAGCATAAGACATTTCCGTTAACAATTAAAATAGTTAAATATTTAACTGTTTATGGCTTTTTGTAATAAAAAGCGCTACACACGATCCAATTTGGTTAGTTGGTTGGTCCGATTTGGTTGGGTTGGATGTAAAATTGGATGGTGTGTATGCATGTCGGTCCGATAGAATTAAGTTGGATATGTCGGATGGAAATTCCATCCAACCGACCAACCAACCAACCAAGTTAGATGGTGTGTATTGTTGTCGGACGATATTTCGTCATTTGTGTTATGAATTTCATAGGGTAAAAAACTAAACAAGAGAAAAGAAAGGAAACAAAATTATTTTGATTTTTAGTATTTATGAATTCATGTATTTCGTTTTGTCAATGCATTTATGAGTAAATACAATTATTTTGTACTAATAAGTAAAAATTTAATTCATTCAATTTGTCCTTTTCATCGTGTTACGATCTCATTACCTTATCTTAACTCACAAATAAATTTAATTTGAAAACAACAAAACGAAAATCAAAAAATCGGATGGTAAGTTGGTTTGTCTGTAGACAACACCAATTTGGTCGGGCCGACCGACGGTCCAACAAGTTGGATCGTGTGTAGCACCTATAAGAATTGATAGTTATTTTCAACTGCGAGGAATCGCTTGTGCTAAATATTTTAATCTTAAATTTAGCAATTTCAACAATTTTGTTGTTATTATCAATTACTTTTTCGTATTTGAGGAATAAAAATGAAAATTGTTGAAAATAACTGCGCATTTTTGCTCTGTTAATGCATGCCTGCATGCCGCAGGAGCTAAAATTTTAACATTCATATTGTTTTAATAGATCTCGAATAAGATTGAAACAATTTGATTTCACCGTATCCTGCCACCCAAATTGGGGTTGTATTAACATAGTTTCCGATTTTTGATAGTTCCGAAGAAGTCTGATTCTTCTGAAAAAAATGGCGTTTAGTTGTCGACTTTCGCAAATTAAACGAAATTACTATTGATAATGTATTTCCCTTACCTAACATGAACGAAATATTGGAACAATTAGGTAGTTCAAATTATTTCGCTACCCTAGACCTTGCTAGTGGTTATCACCAAGTCATGTTAGACTCGGATGATAAAGAAAAGACAGGCTTTAGCACTGATATGGGCCATTTTCACTTTACTAGGATGCCTTTTGGATTAAAAGGGGCACCGGGTACTTTCCAAAGACTGATGAATCACGTTTTATCGGGACTAAATTGTTTTAAATGTTTTGTATATTTAGACGATGTCGTTATCTATGGATACGATTTAACCGATCATAATCAAAAATTAGTCGAAGTTCTTCATTGTTTTCGCAAATTTAATTTAAAACTGCAACCAACTAAATGCAATTTTTTACGGCGCAAAATTAAATATTTAGGTCATCTGATTACAAGTGAAAGGATGAAACCAGATCCAAAGCTAATCGATTCAATTTTAAATTTTCCTAAATCAATAAACAAATCCCCTCTAGAATCTTTCATCGGACTTACAGGTTACTACAGGTCATTTATAAAAAATTATGCTGACATAATCGAACATTTGATCGCTCTAAGAGGGAAAACCAAAAACATTTCAGTGGAATGCTTTTGCAGATGAATTATTTAATGTTCTAAAAATAATTCTAACCAGTTCACCAATTTTACAGTTCCCCGACTTTTCAAAAAAATTTTATATAACAACCGATGCATCAAATGTAGCTATAGGAGCTGTTTTATCTCAGATTACAAACTCAGAAGACCTTCCAATCGCTTTTGCGAGTCGCGTTTTAAATAAATCTGAGCGTAACTATCCCACGATAAAACGTGAACTATTAGCAATAAAATGGGCAATCGTTAATCGTTTTCGACCTTATGTTTATGGACGTAAATTTATTGTTATTACAGATCATATACCATTAACCTATTTATTTTCAACTCCTAATCCTAATTCAATTCTAATCAGAAGGCGTAGTCAACTAGAAGAATTTGATTTTAAAATTCAATATAAACGTGGAAAACAAATTGTCCATGCTGATACACTTTCACGAATTGAAATACCCAGTGACATAAACGTTGATATTGTAACTTGTGCTCAAAGTAAGAAAACATTCCAAAAACTTATAATTCAAATCAAATTTTTAATGAAATTAATAATTCCGACCAATCTTTAATCAAAAATTTGAAAGATTCAAATTTAATTTTAAACGACATGCATCAAAATCCAAAATCAATTTCTTCCAATTCAAATATAATAAATGGTCAAAATAATTCAGATCATGAAATTATAACTCTAAATTATGAAGACGAAATACTCTTGGTCATTAGTTGAATTAATAGGTAAATTAATACACATTTCTGAACTTTTAGGAATAATGATTTTTTGAATTTAATTGAAAATAATTGGTATGGTAAATTTAAGGTTATTATTTATAATTTCTATTATTATAATTTCTCTTTTTTTTTAGCTAATTTTAAATCTTCCCATTTGTCAAAATTTTTATAACGGACAACTTCGTACGCTTGGTTACACAATTTTGTTTTTAAAATGTTCATGAACAACGACTTTTCCTTTGGATCTTCAATTTGAGACCAAATAACCTCCACACACGTACAAAATTTATGTATTTCCGTAATTTTTCCATCGAAAAACGGAATAATTTTAAGAGCATAACTAATTTTTAAATCCATTTTACCTTCAGATTCAATTTTTTTTTATAACAACGTTATGTATACTAGAAAATTCGTTCGAATCTGATGCAAAATTTATTTTTGGTTCACTTTCCGTTAAATTACCAACCGACTTAACAAAATTTTCGTCTTCAACACCAATTAAAGATAAATTTGAATTCGAAGGAGAATCTAAAACAGGACGATTAACATCACGATTTCGGAGCTTTAATATTTCAATATTTTCAGTCATGAAAACAATATATTAAAAAATTTTCATTTAACACAAGAGTTTGCAAAATTATTGAATGGAATTCAATTTTAATTGGTAATTTAACTTTGTAAAATACGTAATATTTAGAATTGCCGAATAAAAATTCAATCAACAAATAATATATAGAAAAGAAACAAAAAATTATAAATTTTTCAAAATTTATGAAAAAAAAAAAAAATGGTTTCCTCTATGATGAGTTGCTGCATATTGAATTATATCCGTGTGTTGAACGATGGTATTAAGACTAATGTTGATTGAAAAGTGTTGTTTTAGATATAAATAATGCAAGATGAATTTATCTCGAAAATAATATGAGATTTTATAGCTATCAGCTGTTTCTTGCTTTTTTTTTTAATTTTCGTGAGAATCACAATCACTGCTTACACGTATATGTTTTATGTATTTATGCACATGTTATTAATTTTATATAAATTAATTGATTTTAAAATTAAGAATTGAATTTTGTAATTATAATATTATTGTATATGAACTTCACATACGATATGTTTTATATTTAAATTATTATTACTTTAGTGAATTAAATTTCAGCATAATTAGGTATAGCTTCTCGATTTATTAGACATTTTATTTCACTGGATTTTAGATTATTTTCGCTGTCACCATTGTTGTGTTCGGTAGCAGTATTGTGAATTGTAATGGCTTTGTTTAGCGGATATTTATGGTTCGGGAAACTGATCAACCGTTTCAATATCAAATCACAAACAATTTAATTTAATGATTATTCATTTATTCACAATTTTATTTAGAAAAACTAAATAAAAGTTATAAATAATTTGTACAATTAAAAGTTTAAATTTAATTCAATTTATTAATTTATTATTTTCTTTTATGAGTTTGTATCACTTTACATATATTGTGTATATTTATTATTTATTTATTTGTTAAATAATTATCAAATGATTTATAATTTTTGACTGCTTAATTAATAATAATTTTGGGTTTTTATAAGCTAATTTTTAAATGTTTTTGTTGTTAAAATTCAAACCTAAAATCTTTAAAATTAATGTATTGCTACACTACAATTTGAAGAATTTTCTTGTTTCAGAAAAAATATGATGATATTTAAGAGAAGAAGCTCAAATCTGATTTTTCAGGAAAACTGCCAAACTGACTTGTAGTGATGGTACAATAAACCTATACGCATATATATGCAACACACATAAAACAAAAATCAAATAATTGAATATACAATAAATAAATTTCAATAAAATAAATCTAATTTCGATTCCAAAATAAGTTTTCCCTTCCTTATGCTTATAGAAGATTGAAATTGATAACTTAAGAAATTGGAATAAAATCACATAAAATTTATGATTATTTTTGTTTTATCGTGATCATAATATTTTCTATGGAAATTTATGTATTCCCACATCTGTACAGAACTGACTGAAGCGCCGCGAAACAAACACTTTACTAATACAATGATAGCAGAAATTCGTGCGTCTATATTATCACCCGCGATGTTTGATTGATCAAAATTTATATTGATTTGGCCTTTACATACAACATATAATATAT
Source organism: Tipula vernalis (assembly GCA_958295665.1). NCBI lineage: Eukaryota > Metazoa > Arthropoda > Insecta > Diptera > Tipulidae > Tipula > Tipula vernalis. Next base: position 211,011,999 of record OY282558.1, on the reverse strand, counting down.
ATATGTACATTCGGGAAGGACGTTTAGGGAATTATTAGAACGATTTAATGTGAATTCACGTCCCTAACATACATATACATATGTATATCGTAAAATCAATATAAATAATAATAATGTATTAGTTATAATACAAAAATTGCGTGTACCAATTGTTAATTTTTAATGTAATTTCGATATAATTATACAACAGGTTGAAAACATTTGTGGGGATTTATGTCAAGTTTTGCTTTGTTAGTTGTAATTCGGACAAAAATAACGATGTACATCATATTTTATGTTATAGAAAATAACCTTGGTATCGAAAAACATGGAATTATAAATTGGTTGGCTGTTGTGTGACAGCCGTAAATTTGTTTTAATAATTTGTAGACTCTCTCTCCTTTCCTTGTACTGGCTTTTATATAGCAAGAAAATGGAATTTTGCCGTAATTGCTCTAATTGTTATTGAAATCATTAAATTTCTTTGTTGAATAACAATTTGTTTACTTCTTTTAGCTTTCGTGCTTTTTATATCACGTATACTTAAAACCAAAGAAAATAAGTTCTCGAAAATTTATAACAAAAATTTATTGAGTTGTAAGCGATATATTCAAGGTATTGTATTTACAGCGTAGTAGTGGACGTTTCAAACGACCCTATACTAAACTCCCATAGGCAGCTATCATCACTATCGATTAATTAATATTTTCATTTAGAAAAGGTTGCTATTATTTTAACAATTTCATAATTAAGAGCGCATGGTGCATAAGGGTACTGTTTACAACGCCGGGCCCTAAGTTCCACCAAATGTTAAATTTAATTGTTTAATAATAAAACGTTTCGATTCACATATATACTGTTGTGTTTACTTGTCGGTTAATGTCTAATAAGCAGTCATTTTACATCAAAAAATTAAATAAGCAATAAATATTTAACAAAATAATTATACACAAAATAATAATAATAACAAAAGCGATAATAACTGTAACAATAACAATAATAATACCCAATAAACAATCAATAATATCAATGTGATTATAGAATGAAATATGATTTACGTCAGAAATACATAGGTAAGGATTAAAGAAAAATCAGGTAGAAAAAGTGAATTAATTAATAATTAAATTAATCTGACGTGTTTGACATTAGAGCATTAATAGTTTAAATTATATGATTAGCTAAAGAACCAACAAAAAAATTTACCTGCATACGTAATGACATACTATACATTATATTCGTAACGTCATTAATATAAAAAGGAAACAATAATGGATCTAGTGTTGAATCCTGAGGTACTCCAGAAAGAGGGTTAATTTCATAAGAGCGAACTGCATTTATATCAACAAACTGAACTCTACACGGTAAATAAAAATTCACTAGATGTGAGCATACTAGACGATCTAGTTGAATCAAGTAAAATTAATAATACTAGATTTCTGGTTGTAATAAAATCTGACAAGTTTACTTACAATACAATACATATACAAATATGTAATACTGGAAATCAATTAAACAATACTACGTGTTTTTGCGACTGGACTTCTGGTAAAATTATGAGAAATACAATTTTTTAATTAGATTTCAAGTTAAATCGAATACTAGATTTTCTTGCAAAACTATATATTAGATTTCTTGCATTTATTCTACTAAAGTTCTAGTAAAATAACCGGAAAAAAATATATTTTTTAGCAGAATTCCAGTTAATCTACGTCATCATTTTTTACTAGATTATCCCTTGATTATACTAGATTGCTATATTTTTTATTTCAACAATTACAAAAATAACAAAGCTTTAAAATAGTTTTTCTGAATATAGTATATCGCACACAATTTAGAATATAATTTTTCGACACACGAGGCGTCGGAATCACATCTTTAATTGAAAAGATAAAAACTTCCATGAAATTGTAGAAGTATAAACAATTTTGGGGAAATTTCAATTCAAAAACATAAAAAATTTTAAAGAGTTTGTCGAAAGTGCATAAAAAGTTTTGTAGCCCAACGAAATTGATTGTGCATCTATTATTACGTGGAAGATTTCTTCGTGGCTCAAACCATTCTCCGACAAACATACCAGATACAGGTGCGACAGCTTACTTTTTTGGGTGAGATCTTTTATTGATTCTTCTACCTAAAGCAAAAATTAAAAGTTTTGGTTTAATAACAAGAGTAATAATATAAACTATATTATATCAAAATTTCAACGTTGACTTTCTTACAGATAACCATGTAGATTTTATTCATCATTTTCCCCAATTTTGGACTTTTCGGTTGATTGTCAGGGTAACAATTTTATTATAAAATTACGTTATGTTAAATACGGACGTTACAATAAAAAATACTTAGCACGTTACTTTCGTTACCTGTCAACTAATGAACATAAAAGTACATTTGAATTTTATAACTTGTCAAAACCAACAAAAATGTTTATACAAGCCGTCTCGTTCGCTCCTTACACAGATCCTATCAAAAAAATGTACACTATATTTATTATGAATTTATCACCTATACTTATATGTTTTGTGTATATATACTTTCTGATTTATTTATATGCCTCACTAATACTACGCCTTAACGTACTTTTTTATATCTTACGTGTTTGTACTGTTTGGCTTGTATAAACATTTTTGTTGGTTTTGAACTTGTACATTATCGTACTTTGTATGTATTGATATCCATATTTTATAGAGTATTATTAGTATTGTAGAGTAGTGTTATAGAGTTCAATAATGTACAAGGTTTAAAATTCAAATGTACTTCTATGTTCATTAGTTGATAGGTAATGAAAGTTATACTAAGTATTGTTTATTGTAACGTCCATATTTAACATAACGTAATTTTATATTAAAATGGTTGGCTCCGGGAATTCTATTCAAAAACATTTCAGTCAAAAATTAAAAGGCAACTCAGTGAAAATAGTTTTAGATGAAATGCCTTTTTAGAAGGAAGTTCAATCAAAAAACTAGAAAAGGTATTGAAGTCAAAATATTTTGACTGGTATTCTTTTTGGATTTAGTTAGTTTTTTTACTGAAATGCCTTGTTAGACCTGTACGCCGGCTCCGTGGCCGGGAAAAAAATGATGAATTTAATCTACATGGTTTGATTTAATTTAGTTAAATATTCTATAAGAAAGCCAACATTGAAATTTTTAAACGTAACAAGACTATTAAAAAGCATATAATAATTAGAATCATATCAATAAATAATTAAGTACCCTAGCCCAAATGCTCTCGCTGGATATGCAGGTTAAAACAACTTGATTATCCGAGAAAGCAGCAGTCGCTTTAAGTGTAGTGTTACTCGATGTCTATGGTGTTTTGATCTTTTTCTTCATATACTCCTGCACAGGATATTGTAGTTTAAGGAAACGTTTCTACAAGGAACCCCCTTCAAAATTTCAAATTTCCAAACCTTCTCCCGAAAATGACGAATTTTGACTTATCTTTTTTTGCATGCAATGAGCGAATAAATATTTACATATATGCATATATGTAAATTGTTCTTTATTTCATTCCCGTGTTTCTACAAGAAACCGAATCAAAATTAATCTGAAATATTAATAATTGAAAGTTAATCTGAAAATCATTTAATATATATATTTGTCAAAACTTACACATTCACCGTCAAAATCCTTCACATTGGGAAAATTTTGGATGAGTTCCGTCGCGGAGGTTAAATTTAATCGCAAAATCTACCGCCAACCAAATGTTTAAATATGTAGTAACAGCGGTTCTCGAGATATCATGAGTACAGACATCCAGGCAGACGGACGGACATATTTTTTTTTTTGCTTTTTCGAACTCAGAGAGTTTCAGAACATCGAGAAAAGTGGTTTTGGACCAACCATATGTTTGGCCATTTTTGACAGAGTTTCAATACTTTGGTCTTTTTAGACCGAAGTAATTTTCACTTTAAAAGGAAAAATAGCATACACAATCATTTTTTGTCACAACAATAATTATTAATTTTAGGTAAAGAAAGCGTCCGCTTTGCTAAATGTTTTCAGTTCAAATAACATAACATCCTCTTTATCGTAATCTTCATATTTTTTATTCCTCTCTTCGTAATTTTCGTAATGTTTTCAAAGTGCATGGTACCTTTCTGGTGAGAAAATGTACACCACGAAATTAGCTATATGTTGAATACGCAACCAAACGGTTCCTAGGTTTGTAACCCTCCGGGTTAAATTTGTGCGCTGTGAACCAAAATTGTTGCCCTGTATACCATTTTGGTTACATTATGTTAGTAGCCCTGGTCAATTTTTTTGTTCTAGTTGGAAATAATTTAACTCATACAGCTAACTTCGTGGCGTACATTTTTTCACTAGAATTGTACCATGTACGCAGCATAAAGAATACTAATTTATGATTTCACCATTAATATTAACATTACGAAAATATTGTGCGTTTCGAAAATTTTCATAATGTTTGGAGATAGACCATTAAAAATGGTAAAACAAAACTGTTCCAAATGAACTTAATGATATATACAAAAATCACACTTTAAATTACATATTACATTATTTATTTTCCAATCATTACAATTTTAACAAATAAATATAAAAGTTAAATAGGCAATATAGCTTTATGTAGCTACAGCAGATTGTCAATTGCGAAAAATCCTACACCCCTTACACGAATTCTTTAAATTTAGAAAGTGGACATGCATAAAAAAAATATCCCAAGTTTTAGGAATAGGACATATAAATACAAAAATTTCAAATAAAATATCCTTTTGTTCTACGAGGGCGGAGTGAGAAGTCTGGTAAAAATGAAACAAGGAATAATATTTTCGGCCATAAAAAATTTATTTTTCAACGTAGTCGCCTTTTAGCTCGATACACTTAGTCCAACGTATTTCCAATTTTTCGATCCCTTCCGAATAATATGATTTCTCCAAACCTTCAAAATAGGCGTTTGTTGCATCGATGATCTCCTCATTAGAGCCGAATCTCTTTCCGCCGAGCCATTTCTTCAAGTTCTAAAACAGAAAATAGTTGCAGGGGGATTTTGGCCACGGCAACTACACACTTATGCACTGGTGCATTTTCTTGATGGAAGAGAACACTTTTCTTCGCCAAATGCGGTCGTTTTTCTTTCAAAACGTCGTTGAAATGGTCCAAAAAGTTGCAGTAATATTCGCCATTGACTGTTCTTCCCTTTTGAAGGTAATCGGTGTGGATTATGCCGCGTGCATCCCAAAAAACTGTGGCCATGACCTTGTTGGCCGATAAAACCGCCATAGCCTTCTTCGGCACAGATTCGCCAGTAGAAATCCACTGTTTAGACTTTTCTTTGGTATCGGTGTATAGTGGTGGATCCATGTTTCATCCACAGTTATGAAATGACGTAAAAACTCCTTTTTATTTCGCTTGAACATCGTCAAACCTGCCTCTGAAGTTGTCACACGTGTGCGTTTTTGGCCGATTCTTGGAACCGCAGCTATTGCATAAAAAATTAAAATCACGTGTATATAAATCCGCATTTGCTTGATGCGTCTCATCAATAATTATGTGCAATATTTGAGCTGTTATTTTTGAAAGCGGTATAAGTCCAATTTTGTTGAAACGAGATAATGAAAGAATAGAGAAACAATAAATGCAAAAATATACGGGATTTTGAATTTTCTTATGTTTTGCAAAAGTATTAGAGATGCATTTGTTTTTATTTTGGCTATAAATTTCTTACCGTTAGAAAGATTATACTGTCATTTGTCTATTGTTATCATAAACTAATTTTTTTGAAAAATGGACTTATACCACTTTCAAAAATAACAGCTCATTTCACTATACTTATTTTATATTAGCACTCACACTTTATATAGGTACTGAAACTTTTATTTTTTCACCTTTTCTTCATTTCACTATACCACAGCAAGAAATTCAACGTATTACTATTACGACGAAATTGAAATTAATATGCGAGCGAAAGTCTAAATTTACTAGAATTCTAGTAAATTCTAATAGAAGTTTTAAATTAACCAGAATATTACTAGAATCTATTTAATTTACTAGAAATTCCTTGCACTTGCGAACAGGAATTATCTTGTATTTAATTTAATTTAACTAGAATTTTAGTAGATTTCAGGTAACTATTAATAAATAATGATCTGATAATCACTAGAATTCCAATATAATTAAAAATATTACTGGAAATTAACTAGAAAATATTCAAAATCTGGTTTTGATTGCAATTTCACTTTCGGCTAAATCTATTTTTAAATTTAACTAGAAAATTCATTTTTTTTTAACTAGAAATTCACTGGATTTTCACTAGAATTTGCAAAACCAGATAATCAAGTAGGCAATTACCGGATTTTGTAATGAGCGTGTAGGACTGAGATAAGAATCAAGCAGCTTATCCAATAATAGAGCATGATTGACTTTGTCGAATGCTCTAGAAAGGCTGTATAGATTACATCAGCACTAAAACCAGAATTCAAAGAATCGATTACATATCCATTGAAGGAAAATAAATTAGTTTAAGTTGAGCGACCCTGGAAAAATCCATGCTGGTTTTTCCGACCCTGGAAAAATCCATGCTGGTTTTTCGATATCATACTTTTAGTGTAAGTAAAGAGTTTTCTATGCACAATTTTGTGAAAAACTTTGGAACAAGAAGTCAAAATCGATATTGGCCTATAATTAGTGACATCCGTATTGTTACCTATTTTGGCAATTTTGGCAATTTTCAGATGCTCTGGAAATCTTCCTTTTCGGAATGATTTATTGAATATGAAAGTAAGAGGAACAGAAATAGCCCGTGCTACATTTTTTATAAAATTTGGTGGTAAAAAATACCATAAAGAACCCTTATTAATATCAATATTGTTTAGTTCTGTGAATGTTTCCTCTTTATCAATATATAAATCTAAAATATTTCGCAAAACGAGATTACAACTGAAACTGTTTATAAATCGAAAAAAACCATGGTGACGATTTTAACACGTAGGCTTTTGAACCGTCAGTGTAAAAACTTATAATTGTCATCATTTCGAGAAGAAAAACCAGTCTGTATATGTACGGGATTTCCATTCATCACAACTGTTATGGATCCTACGATCATTATTGGGAAAAGAGGTCTATGACCATGACATACAAAAGTAAGAATATTTAATCCCAAATATTTTATCCCAATCACCGAAAATCACCATATTGTATCAACCACTGTCGTACAGTGAGTCCAACCAATGACCCAATTAGCGCGGAATATGCGACCAGCCTCAATTAAGGACGGAATATGATACTGACATATTTGAGTATGGCATTTGGTACACTTCGCTATAAGGCATTTTTCAGTATGGTGTACTATATATTACGACATGTGACAAATTACGGCATATTTAACTACATCATAAAAAATATATCGGGAAAAATATTTTAAAAAATGGCGGTTACGAAAATTAATTTTTGGTCCCGGAAATTTTTTTCCAGATAATTTATTTTTTTTGGTTTTTATTTTATTTTGTAGTGGAAGTACTTACCCGAACAATAGTGACCGTTCATTTTTATATCGCACACGAAGAAGGATCCTGAAATAGAACGGAAAATTTCAAAACGGTACATTCAAACCGATGAGATTCTAAAATATCCGTTCTGAAATATGGCGTATCGTAGCATTTTTCATACTGCACCATATGCCGGCATATTTGAGTGCGGCGCACCAGAACATGCCGCAATTTTATATTAAGTAATGAAATTATGCCTTAAGGACCCCGCAACATAATCAGTTGTACTACCCTTACAATCATATTAACTTGCATACGATAATCGCTTTTTTCTCCATATCCCCCGTTCTCCATGTTAGTCTTTTGTCCATGTCACCGTCTGTACATGTCGGCATTTGTATATGTCGGCCTTTTGTCTTTGTCGGCCTTTTGTCCGTCGGTCGTTTGTTCAGATACGTAATAGAAGCTTTAATACATTGTTTTCGGTTTTTCTATAGATTGATGTAGAATGAAGGAAATGGGTACTACTATTACTACTGTTCAACATCCACATAAGTATAGATTAGCTATGTCAAGGGTAGGTTTGAAATAATATTGATAGATTGTGCTTATCAATAAATGCATCAATATAAAAAGACCGACTACAAATCGTTAACGTACAGTTTTAATTATTTGTTTATCACTGGAGTGGCTTCTATAATCACTGACGGTATATACTCGAAATTCTTAGTTCAATAATTTTTCAGATGGTTTCAGAGATTTGTTCCAGCACGAGAAATCTAGTAACTAGAAATCAACAGGATTCAATGTTCAAGGAATACCTGAGAATGGCTCAAAATATAAGAAATAAAGCCTTAACATAGACATTTTGTTTGATTGTCACAATTTTGTTAATCACGAATTAATATCTGGAAAACTCACAAAATAATTTGTTTTCTTTATTCTCAGCAGATGTGCTTATTTCGTACTAGGTAGTACCACGAAATTATGTTGTAGATTGTGTTGCTAAGGGTCAGACATGCAGTTTTATATGTGTGACCTGAATTTCAATGCAATTCGCTCGTATAGCAATGCAAATTGCTGGATTCTTGAATTTTTGTATCTAAAACAGGCCGTTTTCTAAGAAAGTTCGGTTAAATATGGTTAATTCTAGTTTTTTTTTATATACACATCAATTGCTTGAGAAAATATGGTAAAATATAATATATTTCAAAGAATGGTTGCCGACGCGTATAGTTTAGTTCAATTTGTCGTTCCTTGTTGTTTCTATGAAATTTAATTCAACTGAAAATCTAACAAAACTAAATAATTTTGATACCACCGTACCGAATTTAATGAAATTTAGTATACTTAATTGGGTTTTCATCAAAACCATTTATGCCGTAGAGGCTTCGTTCACAAGTTAGCGCAGTATTTAGATTACAAAGGTGATTTATAAATGGCTTTCGGCGTTTTGGGTCAAAAGGAATAATTATTCCATTCTTACTTTACCATTTCAAAGAAATATATTTGAAAAAAAAAAATGCCACCAAAAAGAAGGTTAGTAGCAAAAGATAATGCCGAAAGAAAACGCAGACGAGGAGAATATATGCGAAATTATCGTGCAAATATGAGTGAAGAGCAGAGATCTCAAATTCGAGAAAATGATTCTCAAAGACGCAGAACTTTTCAAGAAAATATGAACGAAGAACGAGAAACAGATGCACGAAGGCATAGAATAGTTCGAGGAAATATGACATATAGTATGAGCAAATATTTTAAGAAAGAAATGATGCTTCACAAAGAATGAGAAATTTAAGAGTTGCAGTCGAAGTAATTATTAACGAAAACGAAGAAGACTTACATAACTGCGGACCATTGAGCACCACTTAAAGCAGAACAGCCGTCTGACAAAAAATTCACTCAGTGTTGTCAAAAAGGGAAAGTTAAATTATATTAAATTCCATACATCTCCTTTGTCACAACAATTAGTGACATTTCAACATTATCATTCAAACAATTTTTATGAGAATATACCATAAATTAATAGTTCACTTGCATTTGCGTCAATGGGAGCTAATATTACACCTCCTCCCGGTTATGGACCTTACTGCTTCAGAATCAACGGTCAAATATATCATAGAAGAGGTGCACTTCATCCAGATAATGATGATCAAAGAAAATTTGCACAATTGTATATTTTTGACACTGATGAAGCATGTGCACAGCGAATGGCGCTGAATGACAAGTGTCAGGGTTAAGGAGTGTCTTGAAGCCCACCTTCTAAGGTTGTTGTAGCAGCTCCATGTCAGTTTAGAACTGAACACCGAACCTGCCAGGGCTAATAAAATAGCCTGGCTATCCGAGATTATGTAGATCTCCGTTCTTATATACTTCTTTTTGAGGCACTGAAGCATGCTAGTCTCGATGTCCACGGTTTCTGCCTGGAAAACCATAGGTGTCTTTTCCAACGGTATACAGAGCCTGAAACCGGGCCCCACAACCCCCGCACCCGTGCCCTCGTTTGCGTGCTGTGGTAAGGAGGAAATGATGTTTCCAACCATGTCTCTTTCGGGTATCCGGATCGTGAAGTGCCTCCGGCAGTCAGTGGTCTTTACCATCATATCTGATAGCTGGACAATATCGTCAGCCAAGTTTAGTTATGTTCAACACACCACTCGTTTACCAATCTTAGAGCATATTGCATACGCTCAGGTATTATGCTTTCAAATTTGCCCCTGACCATCAGCACCAGATCATCAGCATAGGCAATGATTGATATTCGAGAGTTCCTCAAAATAGCGAGCAAGTGGTCCATTACCAAGAGCCACAGTAACGGCGACAGTACTCCGCCCTGAGGGCAGCCCTTGGTAGGTGCAATTGAGATGCTTGTTTCGCCAATCGAGGCTTTAATTCTCCTGCTTCTGAGCATGTTTACTATCCACCCGATGGTTGAGGAGTCGATACCCCTCGCTACAGCTTGTTCCTGAATCACCTCGAAATTAGTATTATTGAAGGCACCCTGGATGTCAATGAAGGCATAATAGTAACCTCTTTGTTGCGAAGTGTATCCTCGATTTCTGATGTTAATTCATGCAGGGCTGTCTCCGTAGATTTGCCCATCTGATAAGCATGTTGGCTAAGATTTAGAGGACATATTTGGATCGTATTGAGTCTGGTTGACAGGCCCAATATTTTTTCCATGGTTTTAAGTATAAATGATGTAAGGCTAATAGGTCTGTAGGACCTAATGTCCTCGGGGGATTTATTCCCATTTTTTGGTATGAATATGACTTTTACCTCCCTCCAGCAACTGGGGATGTAATCCAGACTAAAGCTTGCTCTATATAATTTGATTAGGTGCGGCTCCAGTACACCCAGGCCTCGTTGAAGAAAAGTTGGATAGATTCCATCCTCTCCTGGAGACTTAAAGGGACCAAATGAATTGATAGCCCAGCGCAATTCTCCAGGGGTGAAGATTTCCATCGCTCGCTTGTAGGCTCCCCTTGGGCTAGATATGGATGCACCACGCTCATATCAGGGTCCTCCCGACCCGCAATGATTGTGCACTCCGGAAAGTGTCCCTTCACCAGACATTCAAGAGTCTCTTCCCTTGATGTGGTTAAGGTCCTGTCCAGCCTTCTTACTGAGCCCAGATGGTTTTTATGATCTAATGCAAAGGCTTTTTGGAGTCGGCAAGCTGCCGGAATCTCGTGAATCTTCCCACAGAAAGTTCTCCAGCTGTCTCTTTTGCTCTTCCTTAGAGTCTCATTATACTGGGTGAGGGCAGTTCGATACGCTGCCCAGTCACCTGTTATTTTTGCTCTGTTAAAGAGCTTACGCACTGTTTTTCTTTTAGTCTCCAGGGCGGAGGTCCATCAAGGAACATCTCTAGTTCCTCTAACACGCACCTCAGGAGAACTTGAGTGATAGGCATCAATTATTGCCCTGGTGAGATTATCAGCAACTCTATCAAGCTCTGCAACAGAGCCGATAGAGTTCTGTAAACCCCCTACATTGTCGTGTAGTTTATTGGTAAAGACAGCCCAGTCCGTAACTTTAGGTATTCTTACCGTAGCTTCTGTTATTTGGGGGGTTCTAATATCAAATCTTATATACCTATGATCCGACAAAGATGCTTCGCCGATACATGCCAATTCTGGACTGTGCTGGAGGTACCCATGGCAGACATACAGGGAGGTACCCATGTCAGACATGCCGTGTCCGGCACCTCCCTTCTAATGGCATTCACAAAGGTCGGCTCGTTCCCTGTATTATTTATAGCAATATTTTTCGATGAACAGTATTCAAAAAGTTGCTCACCTCTTGTATTGGTGTTGGTGCTACCCCAGACTGTGTGGTGTGAATTAGCATTACAACCAATGATGAACTTCTGCCCATGAGCTGTACAGTAATTGATAAAGTTCTGTACTTCTTCCGGAGGTGGGTCGTTACCGTCCCCGGGAAAATAGGCTGATGCCATATTAATTGTGACCATGCCTCTTCTGGATAGAGGTATCTCTAATGATACTGCAGTTATGTCTCTGGAAATAAATTGGTTAATTGAGAAGATATTGTACGACGAACGACAGAGAATCGCTGTCCTCGTCCTTTCTACTACTGTGTTGTAAATTAGTCTACCTGTCTTACTTGGCAAATCTTTAATTCTTGTATTGTTGGTCCACGGCTCTTGGATAAGCGCTATGTCACAGTTGTTTGTGTTGAAGAGGCGACTCAGCATAGATGTGGCGGCCTTGGATCTATGTTGGTTGATTTGTACGCACCTTACAGACGCGTGCATAGATCTTTATGTTTTCGGGCCCTCCAATGAGCCGCCCTGTTTGCTGCTACTACTAGCATGAGGTTTGGTGGAACTCTGTGAGTTCAATCCATGTTTTTTATCAGGCTTGTTTCCCTTTCCAGGTCTGCGTCCTCCACGTGCAGTGCCTGAGGTTCCTGGCTTGTTTGGGTCATCTTTGCTCCCGGGATCTTTCTGGCTGGGGTAACCAGCCGCTCTTTCCACAGAGCGATTTAGCCCTGCTTTACCTGCTGATGGTGCCTGTGTCCTCTCAGCTCTGTTGCTCGTCTCACCATCCTTTTTGGGGCAAAAGTACACGGCTCCAAACAGCCAGAAAACTTTATAGTTGGAGGCCTTTAAAATCTCCGCCGTCTTATGCGACACCGACAAGGTTAGTTGGAGGAGATCATTCTCTCTGTCTTTGGTTCCAAGAATTTCCCACTCCGCGTTCCTGAGATCCTTATTCTGGACTCCCAAGCGGCAAAGTATCTTCTCGTTTGCCTCGTTTTTGCAACGAGGAAGATATACGAAGAATATTTTTGGGGCGCGGTAATTCGTCCTCCCCGACTGCTCTCAGGTTGGCGTTTTTCCATGGCTTTAGGGTCGGCACAGTGGCAGTAAGCCCCTCCGCCGTGTCCTTGTCAGCACAGTTGATGGTCAACCATCCATTCCTCGTGGGCATCCTAAAAATGTCGGGCTAATGCCGTCCATTGGTAGTTCCGCCACTGCATCCATGATGCTATCTTGTACACCCAGGATCTGGCTGATACCTAGTTTGACTTCTGGGAAGCCTTGGTCGGTTATTTCCAACCTGATGACCTTCACTGCGTCCTTGTAGGTTAGCTTCACCTCGTCCGAGCTACTACCATCTCCTAGAGGAAAAGAAGGTTCACCACAGCAGCGCCTCTTACTGTGGTAAGGCTAATTGAAACCGGAGGTTACCAGGTATCCGGAGTTCCGTGCTAAAGACCAAATAACCCATGGCCATTCATCCCTCGGCGCACGTGTCTCACCTTGGAGTTGGGGTTTTTTGTCAAGGTTATTAAGGACCTTCCTTTAGCGTCGTACTTTAACCTGTTGTTCGGTAAACAAATAATCAGTTACCGTTGGTCACCACGGGGAGGTAGCACGTGCACTTGCGAACCACGATTAGGTTACCCCTCACGCGGTCATGAGGCCCAGACAGGACTGCCTAAAACATGACCAGCACAGCCTGCTGGAGCTCACTCTACTGAAGGTTACCGAGCTAGTGATTACTACACAGCTTTGTTCCCCCCCTTCACTAGACGCCCAGATCACCATTCTCAGTTTAAACTACCTGTACCTTTGTTAGATACCTCAACAACATCAATGCCATTGAATACTTTAGATGCAGAAGTTAGTAGAAAGCCGAAGGCTATAATCTGGGATAAAAGCTATAGATGGAGGAGATTTTTGTCAAATACTCCCTGTAGTACCTCATGGAACTCAAGCTGCTATTGTAGAAGCAATCATAAAGTTTAATGAAAATTGGAAAAAGTTTAAAGTCTTGAAACTTAAAAATAACGTCCGATCTGTATATTCTGGGTTTAGCCAATGGTTAGTTAAATTAGATAATGGTAACTTAAATAACAATTATGTGTTTCCTGATGATATAACAGAAACTCCTTAAAATATGATATACAAAGATTCTTTAACTAAAGAAATCTTTGGAGATAGATTAACCATTGCCGGATATTTAACATTATTCTAGCCAAGCTATACTGTGTTTTAAACTCGGAAATTGACGAAATCAATCAGAAAGTGTTGGATATATGTATGTACATGCAACTGATAAAGATAGGGAAAATTACCCTGTTGAATTTCTAAGTGAACAAGCTCCTTCAGGAATGCAATTACATAAACTACGGTTAAAAATTGGTTGCTTAATAATGTTATTAAGAAATCTTAATACTAAACAAGGATTTTGCAATGGAACTCGATTAATAGTTAGTTTATTACAGACATTTTGAATGGGGCGGGTGAAAAACATATTGTATTTTTTCTTAAAATATATTTAGTCGAAAACAACTATCGAACACAGAACTTAGCTTTATTCTCAGAAGAAGGCAGTTTCCAGTTAAACTGGCGTTTGCAATGACAATTAACAAATCACAAGGACCAACTTTCGATATGGTTGGTATTTATTTACCAGAGCCTGTTTTTAGTCAAAGAAAGTTATATGTTGCTACTTCTCGAGCACGTCGTTCTCGAGAAGGAGAGATCTGATGCAGTTTTTACAAAAAAATTTTGCTCGAAAACGAAAAATTTTACTAGCGCAAGTTTTTAGTATGTTCAATAGAATTAAAGGGCGTAAAATTTAAAAAAAAAAAAAATTGGACGATCATTGAGAAAATTCAAAAATAAAATTTTGGCGGGAAATTTGAAAATGAAGAAAATAAATAACTTACCATTTTTATATTTTTTTATTAATCCGTATTAACTTACCTTTAAAACGAGCCCTATATCATAAATATCGGATATTTATTTTTCCTTTTATAGCCATAAACACAACATCATGTTCATCATTTTTCTCAAAATTTGACACCCTGTATTTTAAACAACAACAACAAAAAATCACGTTCTACAAAATTTTTTTTTTTTTCAAGACTTCAAATTCAAAACATAAAAATCATAAAATTAAAACATGACTTCCAAAAATTTGTGATTTGACTTATTTTTCATCATAAACGAAAACATGACCTAAGGACAAAATCTTGGACTATAAACCTTTAAGCCCTAAACTAAACTTCGCACTTTAAAAACCTTAGCTTTTTTTATTAAATATCGAAAATCTATCAGAACTGGGAATATTTTAAATCATTAGGCTCAAATTTCTACCAAAAAAAAAATTATCCAGAAGTTATATTTTCCATTTTACAGTCCACCCTCATATCGTCTGGAATTTTATCTAATATAAGCCATGTTTCCCATTTATCATTTCAATTTTTCCATTTGTATCTCTTTAAAATTTAACATATTTTATCCATAACATCCACCATCTCCCTATGTGTAACCCGATGAATTTTAGAAATTCCTTCATTCTTGTGTAAAACACAAACAACAACAATAAAAAATGAAAATTCCTTTCAATGGCATTTTCTGAGATGGTTCGTTTACTTTATCTTCAAGAACTATAACATGGAAAACGTAAGAATTTTGTGTAAGAGAAAAACTAAAACATATACATATACACAATCATTATGAAAAATATGAAAATTTCCTTAAAGTATAATGAATGAGCTTTAAAGATTCATGTGTAACATGGTTTAAAAGCATTTTAGAAAATAAATTGAGTGAAATTGTCTTTTCTGGCCTTTTTGTATATTATTTCGTTACAAATGAAAAATTGATAATGAATTATTTATTATATATCGGGGAAATACATCACAACATAATTGAAAATCAATATATTGATTGAAGAAAAATTGTTTGAGTATATTGTATATACTATGTACATACATATATATTGACGATCTGGCGACAGGACACTTTCCGAATGCATTAAGTTTAAAATTTAACAATATTTTTCATGTTTACTGTTTACAAACAATCGTGTATCATGTTATCCTGTGTTTTAGTAATCCAGGTTCGCTAGTACGTGCCTTATCCTAATACATACATAACTGTATATCATGCATAGTGAAATTATTATTATATTCTTAAAATCTTCTACGGTTAAATTATTGTTTGCAATTTGCATACACATAATAAGAGCTGGGAGATGGGTGCCTTCTCGGCAAACATAAAACCCTAAAAACAAATATTATATTACTTTTTGGGAATATTAACAAACAAAAAAAAAAATCTTCTTCGTTCCAACACATCTTCCCCGAAAATCAATAAAAAAATTATTATTTTTTAATGAAAAACTCATCAATTGACATTTAAACTTCAATAAACCGATAATTTAATGTTTATTGCCGTTGTAAATGTTTTCCCACACCTCATCTCTTATAACAGCCACCACTCGCATAGCGTGAACAGTATATGTATAAGCCCACCCTCTATACGAGAAAACGTAAACATTTTTTTTTTCTATAACGATAAAATTATTGAAATTTTGTCAATAAAAAAAAAATTTACAATAAAATTTATTGTTGGTTTATGCAAATTTTCTACAAACTGTCTAAGTTTATACGAGTATTCGATCAGAATATACAGAATCGAGCCAAAGGACGATATATCGGGGAGGTTGAATATTCAGATTCGCTTAATAATTCTTCAGATGGTATCGTTCAATGTCAATCGATAAACGGTAAATAAAAACCCTTATCATTGAAAACATCCCTTTCATCACATTGATAAGTCATTGAAATTTTTATCTACTGTAGGTATAAGAAACTCGTATACATACATATTACATGTATGGTTCATCTGCACCATTTAAATAAAAAAAACTAACCTTTTCGGTATTCCAATGTGAATCCCCACAATAGCTTTTCACTTTCTAATACGTGTGTGCAAAGTAATCGAATAGAACGAGAAATAATCGCTTTTCAATGCTGCCTTTCACCGATTTTTTTTTTCTTCTTTTTTTGATTCAGATCAGCAATAATATGAGTTAAATTAAGATGTGGTTGGTTAAGGGTATCGAGAATAGTAAACACAAAATATAAAAAAGGGTTGGCGTTATACTAAACTTGGCCTTAGACAAAATATGTATGTATATTACACAAAGCACAAAAAAACATATTTCGTTATGTATGTATGTATATATAGTATTTGTGTGTATGCTTAAGAAGGGAAAATAAAAGCTCTATTTGTTTTGTATTATGAAGGCTTTTTGATGTTTGCTAGTACATAACTAGGACAAACAAAAACATGGTATTTTCTCAGTTTCAAATTAGACTTTCTTGTATTATGAAAAGGATTATAAGAGAAAACCTTTATCGCTAAATTTAAAGCTGTTGCCTATTGCCTGTAAACCTATTATTATATACATTTTACATGCACATCGATGATAAATGGTAAATCTGTAAAGCTTCTCGTAATACACATGCACAATAAAAACAAATTTACTAAATAAAATGTAAAGCAAATAAATGCAATTAAAAGCTTTTAGATTTTTTACATGACTATGTATTTTTAAGTCGATCACTTAATCCTGTTTTAAAAATCTAGTATTTAACAAGGATTTATTTTATTTTTTTAAAACCCAGTTTCGTTTTTTTATAATTACATTAAAAAACTATTAAAATATGCATGTCATCATTAGGATTGTTTGTTGATAGGATTGAAAAGCTGAAACATTATGTTTCGCACAAAATGGAATGAAAAATGTTTATATCATACAATTAACGTCATATGTATACATAATTAAATCGTTTAATAATTAACACCAAAGTAAATTACAATAAAAAATGTTTTCGTTTAAATATTTATTTAACTAAGCATTGGATGATACATCATTGCATGTATTTAGGTCTCATGTAGCTGTCCAACTGAAATACGTTGTTGGCTTTCTTAAAATCATTACTAGATTCTAGTTTGGTAACATCTCTTCTCGGGTGGGTCCGAAGGGGAAAATGTACATTTAGCAAAGACAAATGTGCATTTTATCTATTTGATGTCAATTTACATTTTATTTAACCAAATTTGTTGATTTATTAATTTGGCTTTGTCCAATTTTAATTAATTCAACTCCTTTTTTATCTTAATAACAAAAAACTTTTACGAAAGCTTGACCTGTCCACATTTGTGTTCAGTTTTGAGCATTTAAGATCATTTTCACGATTTCAAAAATTTGTTGAACTTGCATGGCTAACTCTTTTTACTTTAATAATAAAATTCGTTTCGGAAAGCAGTTTTGAATATTTTAAGTCATTTTCAAAAATTTGTCGAAATAGCCAAAATGTAGTAGCAATTTCAATACGTTTAGCCTTTTCACGAATTTCAAAAATTCTTCTAACTTGCCCAACCCTTTTTTTATCTTAATAACAAAAATTATTTCGAAAAGATTGACCTATCCACTTTATGGAAATGCAGGCTCACGTATGCTAACAGCCCTGCGATTATGGGAAATGCGGATATATATAGTGTAGCATCAAGGAAGATTTTTAGTCATTTTCACGAATTTCAAAAGTTTGTTGACCATGCCAATCCTTTTTATCGTAATAACAAAAAACGTATCGTAAAGCTTGACCTGTCTACTTTATGAAAATAAAGGCTCATACCTGGTAATATTTCTGAGATTATGGGAAATGACCATACTGTTACAGTCAGTCAAAAGTTGTTAACAGAAAATAAAAATTCGGTAATGCAGAACCCTGTTAATGTCAGTCAGTCGGTCGAAAGTTTCCAGCCGAAAGCAAAAATTTGGCAATGCACATTGTGTTATTCCATCCGAAAACAAAAAATTAAGTCGTAATCAGTTGATAGTGGAAAATTGTGGAAAATTCGCGAAATCCCCAAAAATATTAATAATTGGTATAAAATCAGCCTCTAGAGTGTTATGTACGTCAATAGCTATAGCAAGAAAAAAATTCAGTAAAAGTATCCGTAGGAAATCTGGGAAAATTCGATTTTCTAAAAATCATTAGAAGCATCATTAGAGAATCCATCTCCAGACACAACACTCCAGAGGCTGATTTTATAAAAAATATTCTAATTTCCCAGATTTCCCACAGGAAACCTGATCTGAGTTTTTTCCTGCAATAGCTATTGACAAGTCACATCAATGCAATCCATTTCCAGACATAACATTCTGGAGCCTGATTTTAAGAAAGTTTCTAATGATTTTTTGAAAATCGGATTTTGTTGAAAAATTGCCGACTGTTGAAATAAAAACTTATACAGCATAAGAACGAATGTAAAAAACACGTCAGTGTAGTTTGACATTATATTTGTAAGAGACCAAATGTCCCGCTTTATTTAGATTAGTGTTAACAATAAATTGAGGGCTGGCAATACAAAAAAATGCCAACTTTTTAACACCCTCACTCAATAAAAAAAATTGAATATGAAATTATATGTCATTTTGTGTTACATTTTATTTTTATTTTTTTTTTATTGCTTCATTAATTCAATCCCATCTTTACTGAGCATAATTTCGTCTTTGGTCCACTAACAGCCTTGGTAAGAACATCTGCTGCGTTGTCGTCGGTTGAAACATAAGTTAAATTGATTGTACCATCTTCAATTTTCTGTCGCAAATGATGATACCTGATGTCTATATGTTTCGTTTCGTTCTTTGATTGTAGCCATCCGATTTTGATAAATTGATGGTACTTTGATTGTCCATCTGAATATGAGCTGGTTGAGCGATGTCTGGATCTAATTCACGACCAAAATTTTGTAGCCAAATCGCTTCTCTAACCGCCCATGATGCGGCTATATATTCAGCTTCCGTACTCGAAAGTGCGATAGTACTTTGCCGTTTGCTATTCCAGGTTATAGCACCATTACTTAGTTGAAAAATATAACCAGTACAAGAGTGTCTCTTGTCGATGTCTGATGCCCAATCTGCATCGCAATACCCGGATGCTTTACATCAGATTTTGAATAACGCAATTTGTAATATAATGTTCCTTTTAGATATCTTAATATCCTCTTTACAGCAGTCCAGTGTGGTCGTCCGTAATTCGAGTTGAAACGACTCACATCATTTACTGCATATGCAATGTCTGGCCGACTTCCTTGTACAATGAATAACAAACAAGCAACTAATGACTGATAAGGAATTTACGTCATTTCTTCTTTTTCTTCTTCAGTTGTTGGGCACATTGTAATAGACAGCTTTTGACATGGATCACTGGGTGTTGCAACTGGATTTGAATTTGCCATACCAAATCGACCAACCACTTCTGATATATACGATTTTTGATCAATGGCAATTCCATTATTCTCGTACGTAACATGCAAACCAATACATGTAGTTGCAATGCCCATGTCTTTCATGTTAAATGCATTACATAACGCCTCTTTCAATTTGTTCAACTTGACTTAATTTTTCCAAAAAATCAGGAAGTCATCAACAAAGATCGTAATGATCAAAGACAGATCATCATTAAAGAACACACACGGATCAATTATTGATTTCTTTAAGCCGTATGTCTTTAACATTTTTGTTAATTTCTCGTTCCATACTCGTCCACTTTGTTTAAGACCATATATCGCCTTATTTAACTTACAGATTTTATTTGTACCATCGTGAAAGCCTTCCGGTTGAACCATATATATGTCTTCATTTAAACCACCCTGCAAAAATGCTGACACTGCATCTATCTGATCAATCTTCAAACAATTTTTGACAGCAAGTGCAATGATAAAACGAATCGATGAGTAATGTACCATTGGTGAATACACTTCTTCATAATCGATTCCATGGACCTGCGAGCAACCATTCGCAACCAATCTTGCTTTAAATCTAGTAACATTTCCAGATTCGTCACGCTTGAGTTTAAACACCCATTTTGATTTTATTGGTTTGCGATTTTTTGGCAAATCGACCAACTGCCAAGTCCCATTTTCGACTTACGAACTAACTTCTTCTTACATGGCCGATTTCCATTGTTCACAATTTTCATTATTCAACGCCTCATTATATGTTATCGGCTCATCTACTTGAGCAAGTAAACGACAAGCACCATATGTAACATATCCATTAAATTTTTTTTGCTTTGGTGTACGACTTGTTCTTCGAACTGTTTGTTGTGGTGTAACACTACCACTGTGTTCATAGGTTTTATCATTTGCGTCGTCATATATCGTTTCAATTGAACTGTCAAATGGAACCAATGTTTCTACAAATTCACTTTCGATGGGCTCACTAGTTGATTTTGCAGGAGTAGTGGTAACGAGTTCATTGTTGATTGTGGGAACACTTTGTTCGTTGTCCCTCACTTCATTTGATACCTTCTTTCATTCTAAATCACCTACTTCTGTTACAACAACTTGATCAGAACCACTTTCGTTTATAAACACAACATCTCGACTGATATCAAGTTTCTTACTGATCGGATTGACACAACGATAGCCTTTTGCACCTTCAGAAAATCCCACGAAGACCAATTTCTTTGACTTTCTATCCCATTTCTTCCGTTTTTGCTTTGGGATGTGCACCGTGACCGGACTATCAAATACTTGAAGATGACTAACATCAACTTTATTGCCTGACCAAACTTCTTCTGGAGTTGTTGTATTTAATATGGCATTTGCTGATCGATTTATTATATATGTTGCCATGTTAATAGCCTCAGCCCAGAACGAAACATCCAACTTCGAATCAAACAACATACATTTAGCCTTTTCCACCAATTTTCGATTTGTTCTTTCGGCGATACCGTTTTGCTCGGGAGTATACGCAACTGATATTTGATGTTTGATACCATTCATCATAAAATACTTCTCGAACTTTTGATTGATGTACTCTGTGCCATTGTCTGTTCTTAATGCTTTAATTTTTCTTCCCGTTTCTTTTTCAACTACAGCTTGAAACTCAATAAATCGATCGAACACTTCAGACTTTTCTTTTATAAAATACACGAAAATCTTTCTTGAATGGTCATCTATAAACGTAAGTATGAATTTAGCACCACCGATTGATTTATTTTCCATTGGTCCCATTAAATCTGAATGAACTAAGTCTAAAATGTTATCAGCGCGCGTTGTGCTACTAGCAAATGGTTTTCGAGTTTGCTTCTCTTCTTTGCAAACCTCACAATTTTTAATTTCAATTTCATTTTTATCATTAAAATTGATGCCATTTACTAAACCATTTTTCATCTTACACATGTCCGTAAAGTTTATATGACCCAACTTTCTATGCCACAATAAACCACTCTTTGTCTGTGTCATGGCTGCTAAACATTTAACTTGTTGCATCTGAAGTCGATATACACCATTATCTGATTTAATGTCACACACTAACTGTTTTAATTTATTGAAAATTCGACATCCATTTTGATCAAATATGACTTCATTACCATTTTTTATCATTTGTGCTACTGACAACTAGTTTGCAGATAACCCAGAAACGCACAAAACATTATTAAAATCTATCTCGAATTTGTTTACACGTACTTGTATTTTACCGACACCTTTAACTGGAACTTTACTTGAATTTGCCGTAGTAATTTGTGTAATTTGGGATGATTTTATATCGGTGAACAAATTTTCAAATGGTGACATATGCTGTGATGCCCCACTATCTATGTACCATTCACTTTCATGGCACTGTTTCAAAAAATATGCTGCACTTGTAACTTGAACCGAATCCTGAACCGGTGATAAAAATGCAACTTTTGCATGTGGGCTTTGGTTTTTAATATTCTTATTATATTGTGGCTGTGACTTATTCTCACTTTTCGGCGAACGGCAATCTTTAGCCATATGCCCACGTTTACCACAATTAAAACACTTCACATTGCTTTTTGACGGTGATTTTGATTTATTGCTGCTACCACTGTTTCCAAAGAACGCTGATCCTTGACCAACCGATTTCGAACCACATAATTTCGATTTGATTGAATCCCCCGTTATTGTGATGCCGCTACTTTCAAGCCCCATTATCATAGGAGCAAAATCATTCGGTAAACCAGCCAACAAAATGCTACCAAGCCACTCATCTGGCACAGAAAAACCGATACTGTTAGTTTATTCGCAGTTTTAAATGCTTGTAAAATATAATCGTTCATGGAATCACAACTTTCCAAACGTATTGTCACCAACTTGCGTAATAAACTGATATGACGCGAAAGACCGCGATCCTCATATAAATCTTTCAATATCTTCCATGTTTCAGCTGCTGAGGTTGAATTCGCAACGTGAACGATTATACTTGGAAAAATACTTGGTTCAATTCTGGCTTTTGCTTTTCTTTTTTTTGTTTCATCTGTTTCAGTTTTTGTTCCCGTTTCGATGCATTTACTATAATCGTTCAATTCGAGCAAATTTTTGATTGAAAATTGCCATGTATGATAATTCTCACTACGATGCAATTTTTCTATGCCGTTCCAAGCACTATCGTTCGCCATTTTTATAATTATATTTTTTTTTTATTGTCCTTTTCTGTTTTTATTTCACTATTTATTGCGCTATTGCGAAACAGTTAAGCGACACACGCATACACACAAAACTCAATTCTATATATGAAACGACACACGTTTATTTTTTCTTATATTGAATTTCTACGATTTCCTTTTTTTTTAATTTATCGCGGCAAACACGAACTTAATTAATTATTACTTGTTAATAATTATTTCAATCACTTTGGCGTCTTCTGGGCCTATAACCTGTTGAAAAATTGCCGACTGTTGAAATAAAAACTTATACAGCATAAGAACGAATGTAAAAAACACGTCAGTGTAGTTTGACATTATATTTGTAAGAGACCAAATGTCCCGCTTTATTTAGATTAGTGTTAACAATAAATTGAGGGCTGGCAATACAAAAAAATGCTAAATTTATAACAGATTTTCCCAGATTTTCCACGGGAAACCTGAACTCAATTTTTTTCCTGATTTTCCTGAAGAAGCTGATTTAATACAAATTTTCTAATGATTTTTGGAAAATCGAATTTTCAAAGAAACGATTCATCTTCAGATATACTATATGTATATCCTAGAGGCTGATTTTATTCCAACTTTTTTTGGATTCTTCTGATTTTCCGATATTTCCACATTTTTATTGCAATCCGCTTTTATTTTCGGCTAGAATGTTAATTACGTTATTACGTAATCTGCATTATTAAGTTTTTACTTTCGGCTAACTTTAACAGGGTAACCATTGTGTAGCAGCAATTTCAACAGGCTTAACTTTTCTCACAATTTTCAAAAATTTGTCCAACTTGTTCAACCCTTTTTGCCTTAATAACGTTTAGGAAAGCTTTCCATTTCCATTTTCAGGCACACACCTGATAACATCTCTATGATCACGGGAAATGGTCCTAGTGTAACATCAGTTAATTTTAAGTCATTTTCACTATTTTGTAAATTTTTTCGAACATGTCCGATCCTTTTTACCTTAATGAAGAAATCCGTTTCAAAAGGCTTGATCTGGGCTTGAGGTCCACACATGGTTCCATCTATTTACGTGCTCTTCGCTGCAATGTAAATGGTTAATAAAGATTTATCGATGGACCTGAAAAATTATTAACGTTAGAATATAACGTTAGACGTTTTTAGGTTTATTTAGGTTGGAAAGGGTCACTTATAGGCTCATTTTCACAGTGAAAAAACATTTTTTTCAGGTAAATTTCCAACGCTTTAATATGGACTTATTGATTTCTCTTTGTGTTTGACTGTTTTTTTCATCTCCTCTTCCATCCCTCAGCCAGAGAAGTGACATTTTTCCCCGATTTATTTTTATTTATATTTTTAACGGATGGTGTGTGTGTGTGTGTGTGCTCCAAATCGAGGGAAAAATATCAATATAGTACCAATACATTATATTAATTGGTTACAAGTTAGTACGGTAATTTACAATTACTTTATACAATATTACTTTTCACTGAGCACACGTATACATACCAAACAAGAAACTGAAGAAATATTTATATTATATAGTATAATTAACAACTTATTCATAAATTCAAATGATGCGTTATGATTACAGAGTTGGAGTTGGGCGCATTCATACTCCCAGCGTTGAAATGTCATTAACTTTCAACCAATCAATATTACATGGAAGTGGGCAGATTTGATGAATTGCTCGCTTCAGTGTACCTGATGCCGTATTAATAGTGACAACTCTAACGAGTTGATCTGATCCCATATGAATTTCAGCTATTCGTCCCAATTTCCATTTCATTGGAGGCACATTTTCATCCTTGATGACAACTAGTTGACCAATGGTAATATTTTTTGAACCTTTTGTCCATTTTTGACGTTTTTAGAGCTCAGAGAGGTATTCCTTATGCCATCTATCCTAGAAATGTTAATAAGGTTGTTGAGTGAGTTGCCACCGTTTCAATATCGGGATTTTGTCTTTTTTGATGTCATACTCAGGTAATGCAGTCAGTGGACGGCCAATCAAAAAATGCCCTGGAGTAATTGGCAAAAAATCGTTTGGATCCGAAGAAAGTGGTGTAAGTGGCTTAGAATTTAAAACCGCTTCTACTTGTTTTACCAGTGTTAATAATTCCTCAGCAGTGAGGATGCATTTCTCATAATCCGCCTTATATGGTATTTTGCGGATTTTGTTGCTGCTTCATAAAGTCCCCCAAAATGAGGCGACCCAGGCGGAGAAAAATGCCATTTAATTTTCTCCTGTTGGCCAATAATCCTAAAGTGAAAGTTTGTGCTGCTGAGAGCTGAAGAGAAGATATAATTCGCGAAGTTCATTCCTCGAGCCACAGTACAACTGAATCGTTTCAGCGCTGCAACGAACGCTGTGGTACTCAAGTCAGTGACCAATTCGATATGGATCGCCTTTACTACAAAACAAACGAAAATGGCCAAATAGGATTTTGTTGGTTTCTTGCCGCGTATTTTGTAATGCGTATAAAACGGCCCGCAAAAATCAATACCAACATTGGAAAACGGTGGCGCACATTGTACACGATTCGCAGGAAGATTGCCCATAAGTTGAGTTATGCTAATTGGACGCTTCTTGAAACACCTATAGCACTCTTTACATATTTTCCGTGCCTGAGCCCTTCCGTTTAACGGCCAAAATTCTTGCCTGACTGATGCAAGCAATCCTTGAGGTCCCGTGTGACAGTTTCTGTAATGATAAAACCTGAACATAGTTAAGGTGAAAGGATGATTGTTTGGAAGGAGAATTGGACGCTTGGTAGTGAATGGAAGTTGTGAACGTTGGAGTCGACCACCGACCCGAAGGATGTGTGTCTTATCAATAAAAGGATTGAGGTTGCGGATTTTGCTTTCTAAAGTGGTCTGGTTCTTTGTTCGCAGCATTTGTAGATCATCGGCAAATGAATCAATTTGAATCGCCTTTATAATACAGTTTAGCGCATTTTGGATTTCATCTGGTGTTAACAGGCCGCACTGTCTGAGGTCTTTATACTGAACCCAAACTTGACAATTTTTGAGAAAGCGAAGAATGTATGCCACTACATTCAAAAGTGAGTTGTAGTTATTATGGTATTTTATTTTTTGAAAGAAATCAAATTGCAAAGGGTTTAAATTGCGTTGTTCTAGTAGTTCAGCATCGGGTTGCAACGAAAATGTAATTGGCCAATCAATTTCAGGTTCAGTCAAAAACGAAGGTCCGTTGAACCAGACTGCTAATTGTGATTGAAATTTCGCAGGTGTTAATCCTCTTGATAAATTATCGGAAGCGTTATTTTTGGAATCAGTATGTCTCCATTGTGATCTTGAACTTGAAACTTTAATTTCCGCTACACGATTGGCCACATAGGTTTTCCACATTGACGAGTGGCCATTCAGCCAATGGAGTACAATTGATGAATCTGTTCAATATATAATTTGGGATGGCTGAACTTGAAGACTCGACAATATCTTTTGAACTAGTTGAACCAATAACACTGCAGCGAAGAGTTCAAGCCGCGCAATTGTAATTTTATGCAAGCGCAGTTTTAGTGCACAGAAAAGTCACCACAATCTTTTCGGCAGCATCTATAGTTCTGGTGTAGAGAGATGCTCCATATGCTCTTTCGCTAGCATCGGCGAATCCATGTAATTGTATTTCGTTCGGAACTGTAGAGTTAAACAAATGACGTGGTAATTTCAGCTGATTTAATTGGGGAAGTTCTTATCGGTAATGAAGCCATTCTGTATGCAATTGTTGTGGAAGAGACTCGTCCCAATCAATGCGTAATTGCCAAAGTTGTTGACGGAAGATTTTGCCGATTAATATTACTGGTGAAATGAGGCCAAGTGGATCGAAAATCCGTGCAATATCGGAAATAACTGTGCGTTTTGTAATTCTTTTTATAGTTCCAAGATTGACATGAAACCAAAATTCATCGCGAAATGGTTCCCAATACATGCCCAAAGTTTTCACCGGCTCGCACTCATCGAAGTTTAGTGTTTTTTCACGATCAACGTCTGGTATATCCTTCAATATTTAAGGATCATTTGCGCACCATTTAAGAAGTTTCATTCCGGCTGTGTCGAGCATATTAATTAGTTGTGATTTCGCTTGAATAGTCGTGTCTAGGTCATTGAATCCAACCAAACAATCATCAACGTAGAACGATTTGTTGATATTCACTGCAGCTAATTGATATTCCTTACCTTCGTCAATTGCTAGTTGTTTCAGGTACCGTGTGGCAATATATGGAGCTGCCGCGGTCCCGTATGTAACTGTAGTGAGTCTGTAGATTTGGAGTAATTCTGATGAGTTATTTCGCCAATAAATATATTGGAAATGTGAATCGTTATCATCAACTTCAATTTTACGATACATTTTTGTTATATCGGCACTGAAGACGTATTTTGGGTATCGAAATCTGAGGAGAATACTAAATAGATCATTTTGGACGGTAGGACCAACCATCAATATGTTATTTAAGGAAAGACCTGATGTCGTTTGCACTGAAGCATCGAAGACCACTCTCAGGCATGTTGTAGAGCTGTCCGGTTTTACGACACAATAATGTGGTAAGAAATAATTTGGTGATCTAATTTCATTTTCTGCAATTTGTGTCATGTGGCTACGCGATTTATAATCGCTCATAAATTCAGCATACGACAATTTTAATTTAGTATCTCGATGAAGCCGTTTTTCGAGACTCAAAAATCGGCGCTGAGCCATAAATTTTGAATCGCCTAATGAATTTACTGGTGAGTGGAATGGCAGCCTTACACGAAATCTTCCAGTTGCGGTTCGTTGGATTGTTTGACGAAAATGCAGTTCACACTCTTCTTCTTGGAGTGTATATTGTAGTTGGTGCTGTGATTCAATAACCTCCTGCTTGAAAAATCGTTCCAGCTGTGAATTCAAATCCAGTTCATCGCTTGCAACCAGATTGCAGTAAACTCTTGAGCTTGCATCCGCAGTAAATTTACCTGACACTATCCAACCCAAAGCTGTATTCTGGAAATATGGTAGGTTGTTCTACTGATAGTAACTCGAAGTAAAGTTCTGCTCCTATGAGCATAACAATTTTTTGTGGAATGTAGAAATATTGATTTGCTAAACGTATGTTCGAAGGTATTAGCCACTCGTCGACCCTCATTCTAGCTACAGGTTGAACTTCAGTAATGCTTGGTAAAACATGAGCGTCAATATTTGCAGTATAAGATGAATGATATGATTGAATTGTGACATTTGCCTTCCAGGCACTGAAGATTGTAGAGCCTCCCACTCCTGTTATGGGAGTACGAATATGCGATTTTTCAAACCCAACCGTGAAGCTAATGAATCGGTAATAAAATTTACCTGTGAAGCTGAATCAAGAAGTGCTCTGCAGGATATCCATCCGTTGGATTTGTCCAAGACCTTAACCACTGCTGTAGCTAGAAAGACGTAGGAGGCCGATTGGCCTGATGATAAAACACTTGTTTGTTGATTGTCCGCATGGCATTGTAGAATTGGAGTTGCATTGTTAGCTTGGAGTAAAGTTGACTTGGTAACTTGAAGTGAGTCGGTTTGAATCTTATCCCTGAAGGCGGCTGTAGCTGAATTGGATGATGGTTGCCTAATCCCCGGAGTTGTGGCTTGATGCAGCAGATAATGATGCTTGGAGTGGCATTGTTTACATGATTCGCTGGAGTGGCAATCTGATGTTATGTGATCATTTTTAAGACAATTTATACAAATTTTGCGGTTCATTTTTCGAATTTCAGGTAATAACGATAAATATCTTGTGCATCTGAAAATCGAGTGTCCCATGATTGAACAGAAGTTGCATTTATATTGTGGCTTTGTAGAAATATAAGATGATTGTTGTGTTGGACTTGATCTTATTGTAGCTGTTGGTTGATGTGATGCTTATGGACCTAGTCTGGAGGGTGTTACTGACAGCTTGCCTTCCAATGGATGACATCGTTTATTTAGCAGTGTCATTAGTTCATCCAATGTTGCCATTCGAGTTGGCGGTTAATTGTCATCCCATTTGAGTCGTGTGTAGTGATCAAGTTTGTTGTATATCATTGTTATGCTCAAATCGTCCTATTGTTTCACTGGACGCTGAAGGCTTTCTAACGCACGCAAATGAGAATTAAAGTGGTCGATTAGTTCTCCTAATTTTTCTGCAGATTCTTTGTCGAGTGCTTTGAAAGAGAACAATGAATGTAAATGGTCTTGACAAATAACCTTTTGTTCTCATATTTGTCTGACAGAAGCTTCAATACGACAGCGTAATTAGTGGCTGTTAGCTCCAATGATTCGATTGTCCGATACGGAATCTTTCCAAGTGAGGAACGCAAATATTGAAATTTGGTGATATTATCTACATTTTCTTGATTATGCACCAAACTCATGAATAATTCATGAAATTCCATCCACTTTGCATAATCCCCGTTGAACATTGGAATTTCAATTTTTCTCAATTTAAGCGCTGAAGAAAGTTTTGTTGAATTTTCTGCATTGACTACCGAATCATTCAATGTTGGTCGAAGAGTTTGAATGAGCACTGAGATTTGTGGTTTAATGTCGAAATAAATTGCCTCCATGTCTGCACGAGTAGTTAACTTAACTTCCTCGGGAACTAATGATTCCAGTTGGCCTTGAATATCACAAAAATTTTCGAAATATTTGTCTAGGAATCTTAATCGTAATTCTAATTGTTCACTATTCGCCTTGCTGCCATTTTCATCGACAAACGACAATTACTACCACAAATCAAAGCTGAAGCTAAATCGGTAATTAAACTTTACATTTCTCTAAGATTAGCTAATATTTTTTGAAGAGATTGAAAGCCACGTTATAAATATTAAAGTTTTGTAAAGTAATTATTATGTAATGATTTGTCTTATGAGAAGGAGAAGCAAAAAAAAATGTAAACGCCTACGAATGGAAATAATGAAAGGATGAATATAATACAATCGAAACATTACACAAAAGCGGTTTTATCAAATTTAATTCGTGCCAAATGAAATCAGATTAAAACGTTAATCTTTATATCATTTAAACAAAAACCAAAAAAGTTGAGATTTGTTTAATTTTACGTAAGCCGAGAAACTAATATAAATTCTACACATGAAAATTGTTCTACAATTGAAAATTTTTATTCATCTTATTAACTTTACAACAACAACAATAACAACAAAAACAGTTTTAAAGCTCTACGCCTGATTTAAAACACTTTTTAAATATAATTACTACGTAATTTCATAATCTTTAATTTTCTTCTTTTTTTTCTTACTTTTCAGGTAAGTCATCATTAAATATTTTCCAGAATTTTGTTGATCTGTTCAGTGTTGTTTTATATTTGTCCTGCCACCATACCATTTTACAGGTAGCTATGTATGTACAGTATATAAAATATGTTTAAGTTTAATTTTTAAAGTTTATTTATGGTGAAAAACTTTTTAATTACAACTCATTAAAATTAGTTTAAAGCTCCTACATATACAAAAAAAAAAGGTAAAAACTATAAAGTGTGGGCGAGAAAGAGATATAAATTCGATTTAAATTCTGTTGAGCGCAATGTAACAACAACAATCAAACTATGTACAAAAACGGGAAAATTTATGAATTAAATTATTATTTTTCATAATTTTATGTTGGCTAGACAACAGTCATCAAATATGAAGCTCATAATTTTATTGTGTTTTGTGTCGAGCTTTTAAAAAATAGCTATAACTTTCCTGTTTGTTTTTTTTTTCTTGTGGGAGAAATATAGTAAAATATTATTGTCTCGTAATGTTTATAACCCCTCAAGGTATTCAAAGGGATTTTTTTTTTTTTTTGTTTAACTTTTTCAGTAATAGATGTCTTTTTTACTAGATGAAATGATTCATACTTGAGATAATCAATGTGTACATTTTTGGGTTTCTTAACATTTTGCGGATTACAGAATGATTTGACAACTTTGTAGAAATAAAATGACAACAAATTGCAAAATTTAAGTTATGTGCTTAAAAAAAAACGATAAGAATAATAAACCAAACTATCATGTGATTTTCTCACTATCTATCTATCTTAATTTTCGGGTTAGTATTAAACTGTAAGAAAAAATTTCGAATTTAAGGATTAAAGGAATTTAATTTAGAAAAATTCTTAACAAAAAATATAATGAAAAAAAATAATAATAATAAGTATATAGTATGTATTTTTAGGAATCTATAAGTTACATTCAGCGCATTTCAACACTTTTGTGCAAGAAATTTCTGGAATTATTCGTAATATTAAGGCAAGAATTCTTTTAATTGTTAGGGATATTAAAAATAGCTGCAATGACTATAAATATGTTTCTTATGTCTTCCTGCGGTCTCGAATCTCTGATTAATATTCCTACCCGTGTGACTACAACATCAACTTCTTGTATTAATCATTTTTTTGCTCGTCTCAAGTCTAACGAAATTTCTTGTCTTACAGCGCAGCATTGGACTTCAAGATTTCAGACCATCATTTTATTAAAATAATATTCAAAATACCTCAAGTTTCGTCACCACCCAATAATTTCCATGTTGGTCTTACGTAGGGAGTCATTTTCCCGGCCATTTTTTAAATCCCGGAATCCGGGATTCATAATGGGAAAAAATCCCGGGATCCCGGGATTCGTGATTTTTTTTTTTACAAAAAGTCGTTTTTTACTCATAAGTTACCTGTGATGCCTTATCATAATGGAAAATTGTATTTTAAAATAAAATACTAATTATTGTTACTAATTTATTAACAAAAAAATAATTACATAAGTCTTACTTCAGGTAAAAAAAAAAAAATAATTTAAGATTTTTATTTATAAAAAATATTTCAAATTATTATTGGTTTAAAAAATAACTTTTTAAAAAGCACAATGCATTAAGTGATTTATCACTTAGAGAAGCCCGCCTCTTAGTGAGAAAATTGGCCGCAATAGAAAAAACTCTCTCACTATCAGTGGATGTAGGCTTTATTAATTTTAAAGCTGACAATAAATTGGTTAGATTAGGCGTTATTTTGCCGGTGCATTCGTAAATGTTTAACTCTTTTAAGACTGATTTGCCATCATTTATGACGGGCATTAACAGCATGGTTGTATCAATTTCATTCTGCAATTTTGTTGCCATAGATGACATGCCTGGCTCTGCGTTAGATGAATCGTATACAGATGATGATGGTTGATCGACGCCAGCTTCGTCTTCATATGAAAAAAGTCTATCCATTATAGTTTTTGCTAGATTGACCATTGTATATTTTGATGATATAACTAAAACATCATCGCAGTTTTTTTCGTTTAAAATTTGTGGGTTTTGTAAAACCTAATTAGTGATACCAGATCTTTGTTTCGTCGTTCCTTTATTCGCACTTTCAAAGCATGCAACATGTTTTTCGATAATTCCCCCGCACAGTCATTTTCTAATGTTTGAAATAAAAATTTTAAAATGTTATCACTCGAGATTAGGGCTGCGTCTCTTCTTCCCAGAGCCTCCACCGCAAGTTGCATGGGTTGAAATATGCTTAATATTTCTTGGGTTTTTGCCTTATTCTCCTGTTTGTATAACTCCGCAGCTTGCAAACCATTTAAATCGTGTACTATGCTGTTGTTTACCTTAAGTACTGTTTCTAACATTGGACCAATTGTATTCCAACGCATTTTACAATCCAGTGATAACGCAATTTCTTTGCCATGCTGCATTACAACATATTTTTGCAAAATTGAGTTTCTAACTGGCGATTTTTTAAAAAATTTCACAGTTTTACGAACATTTGCCAAAACATCACTAATATGTACCAGCAATAGGTATCATTTCATTTGATCTCGTTTTAATATACCATCCTGATGCATATTACTGGTATTTGCATTTGAGTCAGACTAAGAAACAACATCTTCATCTTCACTTTCATCAGTTGAATCGACAAGTTCTAATTCTAAGTTAGTAGGTCTTTTTCTTTTATATACCACATCTAGCACAGCAAGATGTATTGCATGGTTATAGCATTGCTGGTGAATATACAATGAATTTTTTTTCAAATTTGGTCATCGCCGATGCTCCGTCTGTGGTTGCTGCGACTATATCGTTGTCTTGTAAATTAAACTCTTTTAATTTTTCGTTTTAAAGATTTTGGTACATCGTCAGCTGTGCAACTTCTTACAATTCGAATTAGCCCCAAATTTGTGTATTTCCCACTATTATAGTGTATATTTACATTTAGGTAGCGTCGGTTTCTGAAACTCGTCCACTCATCTAACGTAACACTTACTTTATTTTGTTTTTGGATACTAATTGCATCAATAGTATCTCTTTTGGCCGACTCATAATACGCATGGATCAGTTTCATTATGTTGTATTTATCTTTTGGTAATTTATAACCCCGTGCACTCAATGATTCCCTGATGATCTGAGATTTCTGAATGCCATGAACCGTGAATCCATCTAGTGCGATCAACCTTGAAACGATTTCTTGTAATGCCTGACGCTTTATAAATGGTGTGATTAACGACTGATTTTTCATAGTTTTTGATGAGGATGGCATAGGGACGGACTCTTCACTACTACACGCTTTACATTTATTTGTAATTATTTTAATTTTATGGAGTGATTCCAAATGCCAAAGAAGTCCGCTGGTGGATGATCCCTTAATGCTAATTCGTTTATCACAAAGTTTGCAGACAGCCCTTTCGCGGTCACTTTCAATCCGTTTGAAATATTTCCATACATCGGAAGTTGTGTTGGGATCCATGATTTTATCTAATGTTTAATATATACATACATATATAGTAAACATATGAAATTTTTGTATCATAAGTCCAAACTCAAGTAAAAAATTGTGTTTTTATAAAAATACTTACACAAAATTTCGGGAAACTCCGTATTTAATTATAAAATGCACTAAACTAAACACTACCATAATCATGTAGAGGAAAAATAAAACTAATTATAAAAACGAAATAAACATGAAATTGACGGTTTCGCACCCGCACACACACACACAAACACAACTTTGTTTCTCTTTTGCTTTATACTATGTAAGTGGAATATAGTCTGACTCACTCTGCCTCTGTTTAACTTATTTGGTATGGGTTTCATTCGAAACTGAAAAACGCATACAAATACAAAGTGCAATTTAATGATGGTAATTGACATAACAATGAAATTATAAACAAAGGAAAGCGCAAGCGCCAATTTTAGGAAGAGAAGGAAGTAGTTAGTATGAAAAATATGTATACATAGAAAAACCATGCAATGATACAAAAAAACAAAACCTACAAAGTGTATTAAACAAAAAGAATGAAAAGAATCCCGGAATTTCTATTATCAATCCCGGGATTCGAAATGCAATTATTATGTGAAATCCCGGGAAATCCCGTCCCGGGAAATCCCGAGAATGACCCCCTGGTCATACGCAGAAGGTGAATCTGGTACTGTTAACAGATATTCTTGAAAAATTGGATTGGAATTATATTCTTAACCTTGATGATCCATCTTTAGCTCTTAATCAAAGTCTTATCATTATTTCTGATATACTAGAGCATTGTTACACTTTTAGTCAGGTAAAAACCAAACGTTTACAATCTTGGATTTCTTTTAACCTTGCCAGTCGTATTAACAGACAAACAAATTGCGTAATAAACCCATCCCTGATTTTGAACCGTCAGTGTACCACATGGGGGCGTGACGGAGTAAGGAGGAGGTGATACTCCCCGCTTGTTCCCTGTCGGGTATCTCAATCATGAAATTCCTCCGGCAGTCAATAGTTTTAACCATCACGTCTGATAGTTGGATTATTTCCTCGTCCAGATTCAATTTCTCCAGGATGCTATTATGTCCTGGTCTAATAGTTTTAATTTGAGATGTTATTTTTAGATTGACTGCTCTTGAACCAGCTACTCTTTTACGGTGCAAGTGTAGTGGTGAGAGCCCCAATAGCTTCTCAAGAGCAGATGTAGGGCAGGTTTTCAATGATCCCGTTACAGTCAAACAAACTAGCCTTTGGATCCTATCCAATCTTGAGCAGGCACCACTTTGCTCTGTCTTAGGCCACCACACAAACGCCGCATGAGATATTATTGGTCTTACGATAGTTGAGTATAACCAAAGTGCCATTCGGCGATTCAGACCCCACGTTTTGCCAATCATTCTTTGGCAAGTGAAATGCGCCCTATTTGCCTTGTTTATGATATATTTTAAAAACGGGTTCCATGTCAGTTTCTGATCAAGTATCACTCCTAGGTACTTAACCTCGGTCGCCATTTGGAGAACTTCCCCATTTAGAGGTAGAGGTGGGAGAAATGTTTTCCTCCGATTTGTAAAGAAAATATAAATAATTTTGTTGGGGTTTACTCTAAGGCCCGTCTCAATACACCAGTCGCTTACCAAGTCAAGGGCATATTGCATACGTTCCGCTATTGTACTCTCGAATTTCCCCCTGATCATTAAGACTAGATCGTTCGCGCAGGTGATATTCGAGAAGTGAGAGTTTTTAATCTTATAAGTAGTCCATCCATCACGAGTAGCCACAAAAGGGGTGAGAAAACTCCCCCCTGGGGACAACCCCTGGTAGCCGCAATCGTAATGGTTTTATCACCAAAGGAGGCCGTTATCCTCCTGTTTCTAAGCATATTGATTATCCACCCTATGGTGGAGGAGTCTATTCCTCCTGCATGTGCTTGTTCTTGAATCATTTCGAACTTGGTATTGTCAAAAGCCCCTTGAATATCGATGAAGGAGCATAACAAAACCTCCTTATTCCGAAGTTTATCTTCGATAGTTGTTGTCAGCTCATGGAGCGCTGTTTCCGTCGATCTTCCAGTTTTATATGCATGTTGGCTGGGGTCTAGAGGATGCCTTAGGAGAGCATTGGATCTAATATATAGGCCCAGTATCTTCTCCATGGTTTTCAGAATAAATGATGTGAGGCTAATGGGTCTATAAGACCCGACGTCCTCTGCGGATCTTCTTCCCGTTTTCGGGATAAAAATCACCCGCACCTCCCTCCAGCTTCTTGTAACATATTGTAAGCTGTAGCTGGCTCTAAAGAGTCTAATCAAATAAGGCAACAGTATTTGTTGGCCTTGCTGTAAAAATGCAGGATATATAAAATCCCCTCCCGGCGATTTAAAAGGACCAAAGGAATTGACGGCCCATTTTATTTTTCCGGGAGTGAAGATATCTCTTGAGAACCTGTAAGCTTCCCTTGGAATCAGGCAGGGATGCACGCTGCCTACATCGAGGTCTTCCTGGCCTCCAAGGACCGTACACTCTGGGAAGTGGCCTTTCACCAGGCATTCGAGAGTTTCCTCCCTGGATGTAGTTGTCTCTCCATTCGGTTTCCTTACAGATCCCAACGGATTTCTGTGTTCCAAGCAGAGTGCCTTCTGGAGTCGACAAACCGCAGGCAGCCTATCTATTTTTTCACAGAAGTCTCTCCAGCTCGACCTCTTGCTTTTCCTAAGAGTGACGTTATACTGGGTAAGAGACATTCGATAGGTTGTCCAATCGTTTGTCCTCTTAGCCCTGTTGAAAAGTTTACGAACCTCTCGTCTTTTGGTTTCCAGGGTGTGGTTCCACCAAGGAACGTTCCTTGTCTCCCTAATACGAACCAGGGGTGAGCTTGAGTGGTAGGCATCAATAATTGCCTCGGTAACATTGCTTGAAACTCTATCGAGATCCTCAATATAGTTGATATTGGTCTGTAGACCAGTTACGTTATCATAAAGTCTTTCATTATAGACTGGCCAATTAGTACGTCTTGGTATTCCTACTACCGATTCGTTTTTTGAAGGGGTTTTAATATCAAACCTGATATACATGTGATCCGAGAAGGATGCTTCCTTTGACACATGCCAGTCCAGAATTGTACCAGAGGTACCCATGTCAGACTGGGTAAGATCTAGTACCTCCTTCCTGACTGCACTCACAAAAGTCGCATCGTTTCCTTTGTTATTAATGATTATATTATTTGTTAAACAAAATTCAAAAAGTTGCTCACCTCTGATGTTGGTGTCACTACTTCCCTAGACTATGTGGTGTGGATTTGCGTCGCAATCGATAATGAATTTTTGGCGATGAGTCGTACAATAATTAACGAATCTCTGTACCGGTTCTGGAGGTGGGTCGTTTTCGTCCCTGGGAAAATATGCCGAAGCACAGTTGATCGTGCGTCGGCCTCCTTTGGATATATATTAAGTGTCGAGCGACAAAGAATTGCTGTCCTCGGCCTATCCACTTCCGTGTTGTAAATTAGCTTACCTGTTTTACTCGGCAAACCTTTGATTTTTTCATTGTGGGCCCACGGCTCCTGAATGAGCGCTATGTCCCAGTCCTTTATTAAGAAAAGGCGGCTTAGGTTATAAGTGGCCGCCTTGGATCGATGAAGATTTATCTACACACATCTCAAGGATTTGTGGTGTGTTCAATGGTACAGCATCTTCCTGTTTATTCTGCCATGGGCTCTGAAAAGCATTGTTCTCCCTTTTTGGGCTGTGATTGTACCACCCTGCCCCTTGGGCTCAAACCGTGACTTTTCCCCGTCTTACTCTGGCTCGGTCTTGGCCTTGCCACACCTGTGATGTGCTAGGCCTATTCGTCCTGCCATGCTCAGAGGCAGCTCTGGCGCGTTCCACGTCTTTCGCCCCGCCATCTTTGGTGGTTCCGGTCCCCTCCGCACGACCGCTTTTGTGGCACACCCATCCCTTGCTTTCTCTTTCTTAGGGCGAAAGTGTACGGCACCCAACATCCAATTTACCCTATAATTGGAGCCTTTAAGGATCTCCGCCGTTTTGTGGGAAACGGACTTCGTCATCTGGAGGAGGTCGCCCTTCGTCATCTGGAGGAAGCTCGTCCTCCCTGACCACTTTGATGGTTGCCCCCTCCCATAGCTTCAGTGTAGGTACGACGGCTGTAAGCCACGCCGCCGTGTCCTCGTCCGCACAGTTTACTGTGAGCCATCCGTTTCTAGTACGGCAGCCCAGGAAGTTGGGGCTGACTCCGTCTAGCGGCAGATCTGACATTGTTTCCATAATGGCATCCTGGATTTCCAGGATCTAGGTGATACCCAGCTTGACATCCGGGAAGCCTTGGTCGACGATTTCCAACCTGATTGATTTAATTGTGTCGCTGTAGCTGGGTACGGTCGTATTTGTACTATTCAAACTCGCCACGACCTTGGCGACGAGATAATTTTGAGAATTTTTTTTTTTTTTAATTTTTAAATTTTTGTTTAAAATTTTTAATTTTTAATTTTTATTTGTTTTTAATTTTTCGAAACATTTTGTATTACATATTTTTTTGTAAACTTTATACTTTTTAAGATATTTGCAAAATAAATTTTCTGTAACAAGGGAGTGGCCACTTCCGAATTGGAGTAAAATTCACTGGGACCTCCCATTTTATCAAAATGCTTAAATCTGAAGTTTCAGTTCGATTGGTTAAACCATCTGGGCTCTACAGAGCACACAGACTGACAGACTGACAGACTGACAGACTGACAGACTGACAGACTGACAGACTGACAGACTGACAGACTGACAGACTGACAGACTGACAGACTGACAGACTGACAGACTGACAGACTGACAGACTGACAGACTGACAGACTGACAGACTGACAGACTGACAGACTGACAGACTGACAGACTGACAGACTGACAGACTGACAGACTGACAGACTGACAGACTGACAGACTGACAGACTGACAGACTGACAGACTGACAAACTGACAAACTGACAGACTGACAGACAAACACCATTTCGAAACCCACTTTTTCCGACTCAGGGGATCTCAAAACAGATAAATCTCTAAAAATCTCAAGGTACAAAATTTTGATTACTATACATACTTTATTTTATGATGATTACTATACTTTATTTTACTAGAGTAAAAGAAAGTAAAAGGTAAATGTTTCACTTTTAGATACTTTATTCTTTATTGTTATAAGAATTGAACGAGTATAAAATAGAATAATTGCGTAATTTAAGAAAATGGTGCTTGGTAAGTCTATTGTAAATAGTATATAGAAGATTAGCCCCAGGCACTTCCTTGTGGAACTTCAGGCGATACGTTCTTTAGGTCGGAGTTTTCCTCTTCATGTTATTTACGAAAGTGTCAGTCGGCTAAGTATGACTTCAAAATCAGGTAAAAGTGCTTCGGCAGATCTCTGTCTTTGTCGAAGGCTTCAAATGCGTGCAAGAAGATACCTCAATATATTCATATTCAATTAAATTTGTAATTCTCTGCCCTTTATAGAGCGTCTCTCTATTAAGCCAAATTGGTGAAGAGGAATGTGTTTTCTTAGTTCTATCACTGAACTAATCTCATGAGCAGTAGCTTTTCAAATAATTTTAAAATTGTTGGAAGTAGAGAAATTGCCCTGCATTAGTCACCTGCAGTAATTTTTGTAAATCTTTCTCTGGTAGTGCTTTAATTATTTGTCCTATTAGGTCATAAACAGGACATTTTTTGAGCTTAAGTTGTTGTTAATTTTATCGTTTAGCTCTTGTAATGTTACAGGTCTTATGTTTAGATTATCCACTTTGCTTAATGGAATTATATTTTCTTCAGCTGTTTGCCTTGGAAGTGGTTGAAATGTGCCTTCAAGATAGGCGGCAAACATTGCAGCCTTTTTTGACACTTCTAACCCAAGTTCGATCGTCATTCTTGATTGGAGCCAGATAGGCCGGCTAGGTATTCGCTGAAAGAAACATTATTGATTTCTTTAATAAGCTTTTTCAATTTGTTGCTTAAATAATAAAGTCGTGATTTGCCTTGTGGTGTTAGGTTCCTCTGCCAAATTCTTCGCGCTTTTCGTTTAACTCTAGCCAGGTCTTTCACTTTTAATGGATAGTTGATGTTATTTTCCGTTTGGTTTCGAGTAGGTGGAGAATTCTGCCACACTGCTAACAGGTCAACAACTTGTGCCAGATTTTTAATTGGTACTTGTCAATCAGTATTGTTTTCAGCTAAGTAGTATTTAACCTTGCATCAAAAAATTAATATTCTTGCAAAAAAAAGTCTACAATTTCTGGGGTAGCCTTCCATTTTTTTTCAGGTCTTTTTCCTGTTCTTTTTTAGAATACAGTCAGTTTCTTCTTTTAATTGATATACAACTCTTTAGCAACCTATTCCTCTATTCCTTGCCTTGTAAAATATTTTTCAGCTTCTCAGTTTCTACTTCGTTTTTACTTCATTAATTAACTCGGATGTAATTTTTTCAATGTTACTCGGTTGCCTACGAAGTTCTTCATTTTCTATCTCAATTCCTCTAGCTGAGGATGTGGGTGATTTATGCACTATGTTACTTCTTTCAAATGGATTTTCAGAATTCATTACTTCTTAATCATTGTAGACATTGCGATCATTGGATATCGACGAGGCATTTCCCTGCCTGGCAATGCTTACTCCTTTCGGGTCCTCCATATTGGATATTATATTCAGAGAACCACCCGATGTTAGTTTCGGTTCGCGGTCGGTTAGGTGCCCGCTATTCGCCACCTGGTGACGCGCGCGATGGAAAGCTAGCAGCTCACACGAGACTAACGTCGAATACTTCCTTATATAGCTATTCATTTTAATGAAATCTAAGAAAATCTGAGAATTCTTTCTTTAAAGCCGCTTAGTATGGGGACCTCTTTGCCCAAAGACGACAACAAGCCAATTTTGGTAATGTTGAATGTTGAATTTTAATCAAAAATACTTGATTTCAATTTTCAGCTTTTGGTCAATTGATTTTTAATAAATTCTGGTAACGGTTGTACTCAGATGTACAATTTATACAGAACAGATACACTTGATATTTGAAAATTAAAGAAAAATCCGAAAACCAAAACGTTTGTTTTTTGTTTGGTCTGATATGTAGATATCAATATTATTTTCCAACTAATCGAGATTTAATCAGCGGAACTATTAGTTGGAGAGCTTTGTGACTTGCTTCG
This sequence comes from Tipula vernalis, assembly GCA_958295665.1. Classification (NCBI taxonomy): domain Eukaryota; kingdom Metazoa; phylum Arthropoda; class Insecta; order Diptera; family Tipulidae; genus Tipula; species Tipula vernalis. The sequence continues at coordinate 210,970,888 of OY282558.1, read as the reverse complement.
TGTCAAGTTTATTAATGGCTACATTTGAGGTATTTAAAGCTTTCTCGATTATATTTGCGGTATTTTGAAGTTTATTTGCAAGACCCTTGAACATTATTCTCGAAATCGATGTTTTCATAGGCATGTTTTGTCTGCATAGACTTTCAAGAGGCTTTTTGAAATTGTCGGTATTTTCTTAATGTTGGTTTCAATAACTTTAAGTTCCCCGACACCTTTACTCAAGTCAATTTTTGAGTTACTTAAAAAGTTTTCCACTGAGAGCAACCAGCAAGTTCCAGAAAAATAGTTTAGATGGTATTCGAAATGAATCCTGAGCATTGTTGGTTCGTTAATCCGATAATTCTTCGCTAATAATTCATTTTGTTGTTTAATACGTAAGCGCTTTAAATGTTTTAGGGCCATTATTAGTGGCCATTAGTATAACTAGCCTAAAATCTCCCATATTGTATGTGCGAAAAATTAAACAGATTTTATAAAATTTATTATGCTTAATAACCAGAGGTCTGCCTTTATCAATTAAAATTCAAGTTACCCAATATTGGGTTGGAATGGTGCCAAATAAAATATGAATATATTTCCAACATATTTCTTTACTAAACCATTTCAACAAAAATTAAATTTCATTCAAATATTTGTTAAGACAAAGTATTTGTAAAACACCCCATATTTACTTTCAGTAGAAGTAATTTGTATGGTGTCTACATCAACTACAATTCATTCGCCTAAGCCATTGTTTAGCTTTTCTATAACTCGATAATGTCTCACACACCAAAAAATACAAAGACCTCCCCCCCTACTAACCAAGAATTTTGAAATTTAAATGACAAATTAGATTCGAAACAAATTCGTGTCTTCATCACCAACGCTGTTATTTTATACTTCCCTGTTCAAACTCTAACATAAAGCGAATAAAAAAATTACCAATTTCCTCTATATGTCATTCAACAAAATGAAAAACGAAAAGAAAATCCATTCGTAAAATTTTTCTTTTCCTTCCATATACCAAAAAAAAAAAAAAAGTTTTCTTCAACACGCAACAATACGATACCGTCTAAATGTGAAAATGGTTTTACCTTTTTTTGTTTTTGAGTTTTAGAAAAATGAAAATTCATGGCAAATTTAAATATTATTCTGAACAGAAACACAAAAATTTATACATCACATACATATAGACGGAAAATGAAAATGAAAACGTTATAAAGCTCACCGTAAAATTATAATTTTCAACTTTTGACGGTTACGTATTATTACTGTGTGTGAAAGGTTATTTCACGAAGAAAATACAGTGAATACTTGATTACTGTGTACATACATTTACAATAACAACGGATTTGTTGTATACTATACTAAACTGTATGGTTGGTTTTTGAGCCCCAAAATTTGTCAAGACTAATTTTTATGTATCCATTTTATTATATTTTGTCTTAAGACATTTTTTTTTTTAAGGCAACGTTATAAATCGTTTGTTGTATAACGGTTTCATTTTTACATTTTGGTTTTTCGTTACAAATTCTTGTACCGTGAAAATCACATAAAATAACATTAAATGTATGATTTGTTGTTTAATTTTTATAATATTTTGTGTTTGTTTGCGGTGTATTTATATAATATACGCATGTTGTGTTAATATTTATACATGTTTTGGTTTTACGGTATATACATATGTAGAAGTATATTTAGGTTTCATTATTTAAAGAGCTTTGGGGTTCAGAAAACAGTGTTCAATATACAATGTTTACATTACATTTCATTGAGTTTTTATTGATAGACCGTAAATATGCTTCTGGGGTGTAAATATGTACGTGTATTAATTTAGGCATGAGTTGAGCAAGAAACTACATAATATTAACAATAAGTGTAAAATCTTATATTCCGGCTATCTTAATATTCTACGATAGTGATGGTCAAGTTTAAGAAGAAAATCTTAGACTGGATAAATAGGTTGTTGTAGGTGTCCGTCTTATAAGACAAGGATTTTTGTAATTAAAATTTCCAAATTTAAAACAAAAATTAAATTTAACCCTTAACGAACCAGAGATTTTTTTTTTGCAATACTCGGCTATAAGCAGAGCCTTCTAAGAGTGTAGAACCATATTAATAATGGCGTATTTTTTCGACACTTTTCACTGATTTCCATAGGAATCCATAGTAAAAATGGTGTTTTTTAGCTTCAAGCTTTTCCTACAATTCTTGAACTTGAAATTTCTCCAGATGGTAATTTTTGGTACAATTTTACCAAATTTTTACTGCCATCACTGCCATCTATGTAATGTATATTGACTTAATGACCTAACGGATTATAGTAAGCTATTATTTCAATTTGACCAGAATGCTGTTGTTATGATTTTTTTTTTTATATTTTGGTTTAAATTAATTACTACAAGAAAATGAAATCGATTTACTTAAACGACATTCATATATGTTAAAATTCAAACATTTATGAAAGTATTTCAGAAATCATAATTAACGTTTCATTAAAAAATTGGTCTAAAAAAAAGTGATTTCCCATATGTTTTGTGTGTTTTACTATGAAAAGTTTGGTTTTTTCCTCGTTTCTAATTCCCTTATAAAAGCTTCGTTTTTGACGTAGGACTACGTCTTTGTTTTCATTATATATGGGGGGTAAATCAAAATTTTAATGTAAACGCGCATTACGGAAATGACGTAATTACGAAATTTAGTTGATTAAAGCAATGTCTCTTGTTAAATATAAATGTAATTTTACTTTTTATTAATTTTTTGTTGAAATGTTAATTAATTCATGTAATTTCTAATATGCTACCGGTGATTAGACCATTTTAATTGTGTTTTTATTAACACGAGAATTATATTAGTATTTACGAACAATCATTCAACGAAATTGACTAATAGACAGAATTCTATCCAGCTTCGAACTGATGCTGTGCGTTAAGTACTAGCGAATCATAACTAATACAGATAAATTCTCTTACAATTTTTCCTCTTCACGACATTCACACAGTTCTATTTCTGTGTACGCTAATTTTACTTTTTATTAATTTTTTGTTGAAATGTTAATTAATTCACAGCAGCACAGCACATTCTGTATATATAGAATGTAAATTGTGGTATAATCAGTCCAGTCGCGCGTCCTGATGAGAAGATTGATTTTTTCATAATCATAAGCTCATTAGTTCGAAACTGGATTGAATTCTCTTACAATCTTCGGAACGTATTAAAATCATATAAATTAAAAAATGAATGTTTTAAAATCTTTAAAAATCAAACCAAGTTAAATAAAAATTTGTGGATGGATCAATTTTAATTAAATATTGATGAACTTGATCAAACATGCCGCACACCATTTTGATTTAAAGCTATGAAATAAAAATAAGACAATTCAAAAAAAATTATTCTCATTATGCAAATTATTTCAAACATTTTTTGAATTTATATGCTGTATAACCTATGCAATCCTAGAAAGATGTATAGTCACAAAGACCAGGCCGAAAAATGTTTAGGTTTTCGAGTTATGGGACTTCAAAGTTTCGAAGTGACCGGAAACTAATTTGATTTAATTCGTCATTTAAATCGTCAATATTTAAAAATAAATTATATCTAGTAAGCTTTTATTAATACTAGACATTCCCATTTCTGAGGCGTTGACATTTCTCAGACGTTTTATTGACATTTTGTGACATTTAAATGATTGAAATTTCAACGATATATTGATCGGTACATTATTTGTGAATTGCTTTATTAAAATCGCGTCTAAAGGTGTTATTTCTGAGCAATAAATTCGCTTAATACAAAGTTGTATATAAACATTAAAGCTTAATTTCCATAAGAAAATCTTACTGACTTGTATATTTTACTGAAAAATACAGAGAAGTTAAGACATTCAAAAATTCCATTAGAGTGACAAAGATAGTAATTTTTTTGTACCAAAATGTTATGGTTATATTTTGACAGATTTTTTTAACATAACCAATCAATTTTGTAAAATTTTCTTCAATTACAACATAGCTAAGTAGGTATTTAATATAAATAATAATTTAATATTTATAACTAATAATTTACTTAATATATATATATATATATGTCACAAAACTTTCTGTAAATATATTAAATTTATTTGGAGTGTTTTTATCCAAAGATCACTTTATACCAGAGAGTGAAACCGAAATGTTTTTCGTTCCGATTTAGGGTTACGTTCCCAAATTTATGTTTTCGTTTCGGTTCTGTTACGGTTTTTTAATTTTTTTCTGGTTTCGTTTCGGTTCGGGTTCAAAACTGGTTTAAAACCGGTTCAACATAGCATCATTTAAATATATTAGGAACTGTAATTATAAAATCATACCATTCCATAGCTCCTACAGCCTCCAAGGTTTGCAGACATATTTATTGAAGTATATTAAGGTATACCGTTATAAGTCGGGCTCTTCTCTTACGTGAGGAGGGGGGGGGGGGATGCCTAGGGCTAAATGGTATTTTACATGCTCTAATTTGGTTTAAATTTTATTTTTAAGCGATAAAAATTGAACGAGACGATTTCAAATTTAGTGTAAAACTGAATAGAAGCATATTTTCATATGACCTCTTTCTAAAGTTTTCATTGGTTTTTTCTACATATGAAGATTCAAACCCTTGATAGGGGGGGGGGGGCGAGTAGCAGGGACAGCAGAGACGCAACGATTTCAACAACAACTTCAAGCAACACTAGCTAGTACAAATTTGGAAACGAATGATGTATTGAACAGTTAGTAAAAATTTGGAAACGAATAATGGAACGAAATCTCGCTTCCTCACAACCGCCGATGGAAAAAATGGTGGAGGGAATAATAATAGTTGTTTTCAGCTTTTCAGAAAAAAGAACTTGCGGCATCAGGAAATTGTGTTGTCATTGTGCTGTCATAAAAAAAAACACTAACTATCGATCGCTTGGTGTCTGTAACTGGGTCGAGTCTGTCCCTACTAATAATCCTATCCAACCCTTCGGTTTTGTTATATGTAAAAAGGGTGTACGATGGCTGCCTGGCTAGCGGCGGATATCACACTATTAGACTTATGTGGTTATCGATGTGAAGCCTTTCTTTACGGGGTTTGGCTTCATGAAGAATGGTGTCGTGTTAACATGGGTATAGTGGTGTGGTATTCGCATTTATAATACGGGAGATTTGCGTAATGCTTGATCGTACATTTGAAATCAAATCAATCAATCAAATCAATATGAAGATTCCAACCCTTGATATTCCGAATATAGATAGATGTTTGTACTTGTAACCATTAGCCGTTCGTATAAGTAACTATCGAATATTTGTAAAGTTTGTTCCAATTTTAGTGCAAAATGATAATTGTCATTTACAAGATTTCGAAAATTTAGAATAGTTTAAATTTCCCCCCAATAATACTGAATTTTATTATTCATAACTTAGATTTGAAAAAGAAAGTGAAAAATGATGGTGAAATCAATTAAACGAAGATTTTTTATTTCATATATACTTATGTAGTAAATTGGTGGGTTTATATTTGAGTAATCCTTATTTTTTACTAAAATTGCCATATTGACCCAATGGTACAAAAAGTTCCAGTTTATCAGGGTACTTGGCGGCTACCATTTCCAATTACCAGTAGTACACAATTAAGATTTTGTGTCATGATTGAGTGGTTCTGTATTGTTTGTTTTGCCGGGAAAGGTTATCGATGGGAAGGACGACAACCAACCCCATTGTAAAATTGATCACTTAGGCAATTACGGGAACCAGAAAACTTCGTTCGATGTTGAAAGGCCGAATGTCAGAAGGCCGAATGGGTCGGAAGGCCGAATGTCGAAAGACCGAATGTCGTATGGTCGAATGTGTTGAAAGGCCGAATGGGACGAAAGGCCGAATTTTCATTAAATTTTCCTTCACTTAATTGATTGAAATCAATATTTAAAATCATTGAATTTATTTCTTAATCTAAAATGATTTAAATAAATTGAAAATACGTGCTAATAAATCCTGTGTATGTAGCATACATATTAAAGTGAACCAATTTTGCCGGATAAAAAATGTATTTATTTTTGTTTTTTTATTAAAATTAATTAATTATTAATTTTATGACAAAAAAAAAGTAAGAAGCTTTTAATATTTAAGGCGATTTACTATTAAACATTTTTAAACAAAAATTTTGATAAAAATATAAATTTTGAAAATTTTATTCATTAAAAGATGAAAGATTAAAATCAATTTCGAAACAAACGGCCTTTTGACATTCGGCCTTTTGACATAATCGGCTTTTTGACATTCGACCTTTCGACATTCGGCCTTTCGACATTCGGCCTTTCGACCTATTCGCCGTTTCGACACATTCGGCCTTTCGAAATTTGACTTTTCGATATTCGGCCTTTCGACCCTTTCGGCCTTTCGACACATTCGGCCTTTCGACACATTCGGCCTTTCGACACATTCGGCCTTTCGACATTCGGCCTTTCGGCCCTATTCCGAAAATTTGAGGTAATCAGGCAATATGAAACACTAAATCACTTAAGTGTATGGCTGAGAGCCAGCTAATTTAACTTATAAAGGCTATTTTGGTATAACCAAAGGTGGTATTGAATACGGAGTGATTTAGCGTCTGGTCCTCGTTAAAATAAAAATTACGTTTAAAAAATGATTAGCAGTCTTTTATAAACCGATTTTTCTATATGAAGTGATTTCCTGTTTTCCCTCTAGTAGGTATACAGAAAATTAAAATGTCCATAATCGAACCAATTATTGTTTTATAAAAATAAAACAGAAACCAAATTAAAGAAAATATTGTCAACATCAACTCTTATTCGAAAAGATTTTTGATATTTTACGTAGTTTCAGAAAAAGTTTGTAAAATACTATTTTGCCCCGTTTTTATCCCTCAGCAGGAAGAAAAACAGCCTCCGACGAATGGCACTTGTTTTTATAAAAGTTTCCGGTACCTTATTGAACATACTTGCAAAGTTGCCATGTGTAGGAATTTTTTCCTTCTCATGAGGCTCTTTTTACTGTACTAGTATAAGTATAATAAAAAGTTAAATTTTTAAAGATATAATCTACCCGAATTTTAAATTCATTATTTAATTTAATCAATAAAATATTTTGTAGCTTATTTTCCATCAGATCCATCCATTTGTCAGCCGGTAAAGGTTCAATGCAGAAAAATTGTTACACAAAATTTGATACACAAAAATTCACTACATCGCTCGTAGCGATGTCATTTAAATTGTATCTATGAACAACACCATTAGCTAAAGACCTCTATTAAAGATATGTATGAGCTAATGACATTTGGTTTTAACGATGTTTGGCATATAACTACTTAAACATTTAGTCATTCGTTTTAATAACATAACAACCCATTTACATTAATGAAATTTAAACGATTCAGATGCAACATACAAAAATAGTAAAAGAAAAAAAGAGAAAAACTATAATTAAAAAACCAAACGGCATAAGCAAACCCGAGAAACAAATCTAAAAAATGTGTGTAAGTTATGGTAGGTAGAAACAGAAAGTATGGGAATATTAATTTCATTTACTTTATGGCAGAAATTAAGTGAATGTAAATGGTGTATAAAACGAAATGGATATAATGACTATTTTGGCTGTAACAACCGAATTTGGTCGGTCCTTTGAAGGACGTGCTAAATGAACAAGCAAACTATCGGAAATGTTCATTTCAGTGGATTTTTCATTAATTATAATTTGTATAGCTTTTTATAGGCAAATATATACTTTGTTTTAAATCATAAATCAAACTACAAAATTATATTTAAAGTGTGTTTTTATTCCGAATTAAACTAGAAACTTTTAAAGGTTTTTCCGTTTTAAAGAGATATGGAAAATATTCGTGCAAAAGATACTTGGACCGAAACGAAAAAGAACGAAATGAACCACATGAAAATATTGCTCCGGTTACGGTTACGGTTCACTACATTTTATTAATTTCGTTTCGGCTCCAGCTTTCGGTTCATAAAAAATTTAGGCTTTTTCGGTTTTCGGTTTACGGTTCGGTTCCGGTTTCTCTCTCTGCTTTAAACCATAAAAATATCGAATTGGGGTTAACTTCATTTTTTTTATAGTATTTGCTTCAGTGTGAGAGGAAAATTGTCTATCCTTACACAATCTGTATGTAGATGTATTGTAAAATACTGAAAAAATATACTTCGCTTCATATTTTTCTTCAGTAAATTATGGCTACATAGTACAGTAAAAACAATTTTTTTCAGTACTGAAAAAAATTTTCCCTCTCACACCTCAGGTAAATCTATATTTTTATCTCGCTTTATTTTTACTGATCAAAATACTTTCGTAATGCAAATCAGGCTTAATACCAAATTATTATGGGATGCCTATAAAATAATATCTCGCCAATAGGGTGGAGCAAGTTTAGAAGAAAGGCGCTGACGTGAAGAGGAGGTGGGATTCGGAGACAAAAGATAATTAACGTTAATTCTGATTTTGTATTTTTGTGTTTTGTTATTTTGTATTCTCGAATGGTCCACAGAGATGCCAAGCACTGAGTGAAGAATAATATCGGTCAATTCTGACGTTGCTCACGTAATATTGTGAAGCGGCACTAGAGATGTATAACTTGATCTAATTGTTAAAGGTCGCAGATGAAAACACTTGCCAGTTCTAAATAATCTAATAAGGGAACCTTTTCAACTGTCAAGCTCAAATACTTATAAAAACTATTCTAAGTTGTAGTACTCTGTGAGACATTCATTAGCGAAACCTTTTTTTATCGGCAACCATGGCCTTTTTGGGGGTTCAAATCACCCCTTAATTTAACCTCAAAAAACGTTTTTTTTATTCGATATATTTCGACTTCTACTCCACTTTTTTTTATAAAACAAATTAGTAATTATTGCTCATAAAAGTACAAGTAATCGATAGTAAATTAGATTATAAGGGTTGCATCTCTATTTTGTTAGGGGATGAAATTACATGTTTTGGCAAATTATGTAGTGGTTTTAACCTCTAAGAGGGCTTAGTTGCCGATTAAAAAAAGGTTTCGTTAATGTCTCACAGAGTATTATAACTTAGAATAGTTTTTATAATTTTTTGAATTTGACAATACAAAAGGTTCCCTTGTACGATTATTTCTGAGTCTGTGATTTGGCGGCACGAGAGTGGATGATATATGTATATGGTCGTCACCAGGCAATATCGTTACCCGTTCGTCCCATTGTTGCTTCAGTCCACAAGGCACAGTACACCGTTTTGGTTGTGGACAAATGTGCAGTCAAATTTAATACATTTAATTTTGAAAGATAGTAACATGAATCTACGTTACTTTTAGGACACGTCATTACTTTCTCCAAAAGATATAGTTAAAATTAAAAATCAAAGGTTTAATCAAAGCATAGGATGGGAATTCCAGAATTTTTATCTGCTTCCTTCATTTGACGCATAGTAAGTTTCAGTTGATTATGGTTCTCGAATTCTCCTTCTTTTAATTGTGATAAATCAATTTTATAAATCTCACATACATTGCAACGATCTGATTAATGTTTAAAAAAATCTAGATTAAACCGTGTGTTTAAAATATTTTTATAATAACTCTCTTTTACTGGTTGTACTTCTAACTCATTGCATTTAGTCATCATATACAAATCGTACATTTTCAGGACGTTCAAATTTGAATCCAAATATTTTTTTTTTGTTTTCTCTCTACAGTAGTGTGACTCGACGCACGGAAAGCTTCCAATGTGGGTTAAAACGAAATCATGTCTTTCCTTCGCTATTTTTCTTGCGGTTTTAGTCTCTCTCTCGCTATTCGTCACCATGTCGATCAACAAATTCATTTTTGTATGCACTGTATATAATAGGCTTTTGTGAAATAGCAAGTATGCCTAAATAAAATTGTTTACATACCGGCACTCGATTTATATAGATATTGAAATAATAGAAAAAGGTGTAGCCCCTCCGCGAAATACGGTCTGTTTTTAATTTTCGTCGTGCCAGTAGTAGATGAAATGAAACTGTATTTTCCAGCTTGAACCAATGAGTAATAGTTTTTCAAAATTTCTGCACGTTCAGCATCACTGATGTCATTCGCACACTGAAATCTGCATGCCGTCAAGCAATTTTTTAAGTTTTTAATTTCCTTTTGACGATTGATATTTTTGCTACCATTTGGTGATTTTCCAATTCAATCATATTTTCAATCGTGTCCGACTAATAAAATACATATACATATGTACATATACGTATTACAAACAATAATAACAAGAAAAGCTGTAATTTACATTCTTACCTGTTCATTACAACTGGAGGTAAAAGATTCATCTTCAACTTCTGCAAAAGGTGTTTCGGGCTCAATATTTGAAAGATTATTGTATTCTTCGATATTTGGGACTATAATCGGCTCATATTGATGTGTTCCCAACAAGAATACAATTTCTGGGTCGTCAATTATTAAATATCCTTCGGAAATTTCAGGTATTTCAATTTCTACTATCTGAGATGCAAAAGACATTTTTGCTAATATTTTATTTTGAAACTATGCGAAAAACGACAAAAATATTTTATGATAATATGTAAATATATTACGTGTACAATATAATATATAATTATAATGTTCGTAAACTTACTTTCGAAATATTTAAATAAATTTAAAATAGATTAGAAAAATCACAACTCAAATCACATCATTTTGAACACATAACACGAACTGTACTAAAAAAGGCGCGTAATTTTGACATATCGAAATTTTTTGCCGTTTCATTGGAATAATAAAGGTGCATGGTCACAAGACGTATATTTAACAATAATATACAAGAATGCAAAATTGGTATTAAATAAATATTAATTGCAGAAATATTAAAATTAAATTATTTCTAAAATATACTTTTTGAACTTTCATTTTGAAAAATACATCAAAGTTGGTTCTAACGAATTAGAATAATACTTGCTAAATTTATCTTTAGTTTTATTAATGTACTTCAGATGTCTAAGATGTTTACAGAAAAAAACAAAAAAAAAATTATTTAATCACAAAATTGTCACACGTTCTAAATACTTTGTGAATTAATTTTGCTTTTCCTACAATTGTTGAACAGGGAAATCATTTTTTTTTTCCAAGACAAATTTTTAAATGAAAACTTTACAAATACTTAATTACAGTTTCTGCTATATTTTCATAAATGTTTCAATTTCAACCTACATACATAATATCAATGTCGATTAAGTATATCATTTTCATTTTCTTGTAATAATTGATTTATTTAAACCAAAATTTAAAAAAAAATTCAAACAACAGCATTCTGGTCTAAGTCTTTAGAACGTGTGACAATTTTGTGATTAAATAATTTTTTTTCGTTTTTTTCTGTAAAAATGGTAGACATCTGACGTACACTAGTAAAACTAAAGGTAAATTTAGCAAGTATTATTTTAATTCGTCAGAGCCAACTTTGATGTATTTTTCAAAATGAAAGTTCAAAAAATATAATTTAGAAATAATTTAATTTTATTATTTCTGCAATTAATATTTATTTAATACCAATATAGCCTTCTTGTATATTATTGTTAAAGATATGTAGAAAACTTTTATATAAACATTTTATAATATTTTTGCTTTTTTCATTGAAAAACCTAAAGTTAAAAACATAATTTTTACGATGGATTCCTATGGAAATCAGTGAAAAGTTATACCACTAAAAAAGCTTCTCAAAAATACGTCGTGATGATTTTGCCTCCATACTCTAGAAGGCTCTGATATAACTCATTTTTTTTATTTTGTTGTGTGATTTTAAGGTAAATAAGTTTTAAGAAAAAAAAGTAAAAATTGGTGTCCTCCTGTGTCAAATTTCACCAAACACGAGATTTTTCACAGAAACACACTTTACCTCGATCTAAAATTAATAAAAAATAAAAATATCGTGATGTAGTTGAAAAGTCCATTCCCTTGCATATGAGCTATCAACCATTAAAATCGACCAAGTATAGTTTTTGAGAATGAGGCACTTTGAAAATCTGAGTTTTTAAGAAAACTGAAAAAATCAGAAAATGGCCAACGGTCCTCTTCCGAAGAACAGTACCGTAAAAGGAAACAAAAAAATATGAATTAAATTATTTCTTATAGAGAACATTTTTGTCAAAATCAAAAAGCGTCAGAACAACATTTTGGCTTTTTTGCTGGTTTTCATACGATATTGCCGTATTATTAAAAAAACCAAGCAATTTTCTTAAGCGATATAAGTAACATTGTACAAACACGGAGAAAAAAAAATAGGATACGTTGCCATAAATTATAGGAGCCCAGGCATTTGTAGCTTTTTATCGGAGCGCTTACTATAACATGATGAAAACGATAAATGTTGTGAGTAGGATCGGTTATCATAAAAGTAGTAGAATTGCAAATAACGTATAGTAACAGTTACTATTAAAATTAAAATGCGTATTTGATCAGTGTAAAGTAACGAGGTTTACCTTAAGAAAAACGAAAAATTATTATTGATTATAGGAAACACTTTTATATTACATAATTAATTTGTTTATTAGTAGTGATTCCTATATTGCACATACTGCTATGGAAATAGTACAGTAATCCGTACATAGGATAACATTTACTGAAATCTATAGCACCTCATGCTATAATTTGAGTACATTATTATACTAGATGCCCTTGTAATTTTATGGTACACAATTTTATGTGGTATTCTACCAATTCTTATAAATCACAATTCGTAAAAAGTACATTGTATACAAATACAATTGATTCAAAAGAAGAACTCGTACAAAATCGGAGATTTTATTCATTTTCAGAAACCAAAATATGAAAAATGTTTATGTAGGTTAAATCAAAAATTACCCAAAATATAGGCAGAATAAACACCCTCATCCTTTTTTTTGTACTATACCTGCTTGGAACCGTCAGTGGCAAATTTAGTTTTTCTAGTTTTAGACGGCCTCAAACAAATTAGAAAGAAGTTTTTCAATAAAATGTCCTCTAGATTTTGATGTTTTAAGAGTATATAATATTATCTGTGAAGGTTTTCTTTTCAGAAGTTTTTCCTTGCCTAGAACCATCAACAACTTGAATTTTTAAACAATAGCCATTTGTTGCTTTTGACCGAAACATGGTTCTGGTAAAAACAACCCTAGCTTTTCAAAAGTCTAACCTTGAGCCCTATTAATAGTAATACCATATGCTCACCGAAGTGGAAATTGACGTCGAGAAAAATATAATGGCAGTGACGGGTCATATGCAGTATCCAATGAGATTCTTGGAATAAAGTGAATAAGTAGTTCCAGATTGTGAATCAGTTATTATTTTAACTTTTATAAGATTTAGCCTAAGGTCTCTAACAATTATCCGTGAGCCATTACACAAACCTTTACTGATAGACAAATTTCTCAAAAGCATCACTATTGACTGCTTCTTGAAGTTTTTGCAAAACATTTTCATTAATATAACGTACACGCTCGTTTTTAGGCGTTATTGCGCGTTTCGCAAAGTTTTCTGCATCATCAAATATAAATTTATCACCAAAAATATCATCTATGAGTGATGTAGAAATATATCGTTGTGGTATTTCAACAGAATTACCACTGATTGGATGAGGCAAGTGTTGCAAATTTCCATTACCAAATTTTAAAAGCCATTCAGCCATTAACTATTAGTAAAAAATGTCTGAAATGTGTCAATAAAACACATTAGATTCTTTATTTATTGCATGTAAAACCTGTCTAAAATCACCACCCATTACAATAACCTTTTCCCTAAATGAAATATTTTGGTTTCCTGTGATGTCTCTTAACATTAGGTCCACAGACTCTAATGTTGTTCGTGGCGCCATTGGCGCTTCAACCCAAATAAATAGGTCGATGGCTTTCAGAAATTGTTATAAATCTAACGATAAATTGACAGCTGCATGACAGGTCATTTCATTATCTAGTAAATTTGCAAGGTAAAACCTTTTTACCTTCTCATTTCAATTTTTGAATCAGCGCAGCAGATAAAGATGTTTTTCCACTACCTCCCGGACCATCAATATAAAAATATTTGTGATGTTTATTTGTAATAATTGCATTATATATTGCATTAGCCTCAAGAAATTGTTGGGTATTTAAATTTGCCCACAGGGCAATGGGAACTACATCAATATTTTCTTTATGACTATTTCGAATATTTACAGATGTAGGAATTGGCACCCCTACTTTACTACAACATGATCCTTCTTTAATCCATTGTGTCTCAATCTCTGGCAAGCACATGCTTATTGCTGTTTGCGTATCGCAACCTTGACGTATAAAATCTTTGGATAAAAATAGCTTAAATTCTTCCCATAGTTTTAGTGAATCTGTGGGGTTATTATGCACAATTATTATGATAAATAAAGATCTTAGAGAATGAGGGATTGCGTCATTGACGGCCTAATTAACCCTAGAGATCTGGCAACATCTCGGTATGTTGTATAAGTAAGATTCTCAAACTCTAATAATTTTTCAAATGATTTAGTATCGTTTCGTTTTACTGGAAGGAATTCATCCTATGGTCATGTTTCCAAAATGTGAATTTGCAGCTCGTCTTTTCCATTTCCTATTTTACTGGTATATCTTGATAATAAAATTCGTGAGCAGTCGGATCATTACAATTGAGTTCGAAATAAGCAGTAAGCGAATTCGATGATGTGTTTGCTCTACGAAGGGCTTCATCTTCCTCATTTTTGCGGAAATATATTGCTTGACCATGTTTCAAATGAACTACTAATTGGAAAATCGTTTGCGAATAACCATGAATGGCAAGTTCTTGCAATCTCCAGGAAGCTTCTTGTGCACTGACTGAACGACAATTCAGATAACTTATCATTCATTACAACCTGTCCTTGATCACCATTCAAACTTATATGCGCACAATCAGAACGTTTGGTTATGTATTTGTGAAGATTTTTAATTACCTTTACTGTTGAGCACAATTCCACATTTATATGAGCGTCATATTTCATCGGTTCGTTTCGAAAAGTTTTATGGTTTTCTAATAAGTTGTCACAACGTTTATATTTCGGAAACCCATCAACACATGCATCAGTTGTATCGCGGAACGGTTTTCAGTTGTATCGCGGAAGGCATAAGGAATTTGGTTCAACATTACATGGCCCATGAATATTGTGTTTCATTATCACTTCAATCACATTCACACCAATTACATTGCCAAAAATTTTATTTTTCGTTATATCCTCTTCGTTACGAGTATATCGGCAGCACTTTGAAATGTGTGTAGTTCAGCTTGTATTTCGTTCCATTTGGGATTATACATATGTGAATGTAATAAATAAGTCTGGTCTTCCAAAATTTCTTGCAATACGCATATTATTTTGATACAAACAATTCATAAAACGTTGTCCGCCATGATACGATGAGGGTAAAATAACTACAGTTCCTACTGGTGGATCTCTTCCCAAATTAGTTAAATGATCCATTACACCTCCATTATATTCAACTCTAAATAGAGCTTGATTATAACGAATAAAATTGATTTTATTAGCTTCATATAGGCAAGACGCGTGAACTAAATATTCTTGAAATAATTTTCCTCAAAAATGAAGAGGATTCTAAATGTGTCATGGTGTGACGTACTGATGTGGCTTGTTCGGCTATATGAGGAGTATTTTGAGTGAACCCAAAATCGCCACGTGCGAAGAAAAGTACGAAACCCATTGGATCAACGTGTTTGGAGAGAAAATGTAAACGCTGCAAGGAATTATTTCGGTCTAAAAAGACTAAAGTATTGAAATCCTGTCAAAAATGACGAAAAATTGGTTGGTCCAAAACCATTTTTCCCGACGTTTTGAAAAAAATGTCCGTCCGTCTGGATGTCTGGTTGTTTGTACCCATGGTGTTCGAGAACGGTTTGTCCGATTTGGATTTTTTTCGCCAATCTCTTTCTGTGGTCAAGGCGGAGATTTCAAATGCTTTTGGAAGCTGTACGTCTAGAGGGTGAGGTACCTGCCATACAAATTGAATCAAAACACCTGGTTATATAGAAATATTTACGAATTTTTTATATATGTTGGTATCATTATTGAATTGGGTATTGAATTGGGGGTTGATTTAAAGGTTAAGTTAGGGGACAATTTGCGGGTTGAGTTGAAGTTGAGTTGGAGTTGGGTTGGGGTTGGATATACAAATATTTAAGAATTTCTTTATATATGCTGGTTTGAGGATTTTGTTGGCGTAAAGTTTATGGTTGGGTTGAGGGTTAAGTTGGATTCCGTTTGTGAGTTGAATTAGTGTTGAATTGCGGTTTAGTTGGGGTTGAATTATTGTTTAGTGAGCAGTTGAGCAGTCTATATACAGGGAAACCTCACTACATTGGAAATCGACGGGACCAAAAACGTTTTCCGTTGTAGTGACGTGTCCGTTAAACTGAGGATTTGTGATTTTTTTTAGAAAACTTTTATTGGGATTCTATGTGTATCTTACCCGATTTTGATTATATCCAGCATTTGGCTATTCCTTAATTGATTATGATGGAATATGGCCAATGAGGACGGAACTAGGTTATTTCTTAACCGACTATAATGAAATTTTATGTGGCTGATGAAAATGGGATTCTAAAATGATTTTTGGATGAAGTTCTGGAATATGCCCAAGTAGGATGGAACTTGGCTATTCCTTAACGGATTATGATGAAATTTGACATGTGCGTTGGAAATGGGTTTCTAAAATGATTTAAAGATGAAGTTCTGGAAAATGGCCAATTAGGATGGAACGCCTATTTCTCAACCGATTATGGTAAAATTTCACATATATATGCGTTGAAAGTGGGATTCTAAAATGATTTTTATTTTTAGGGACACAAATATTGGTAAACAGTCTGTTTTAGCTGTTTAGTTACTAGCTGTTCCCGGGAATATCCCTTGAATGATATCTCGGAAAATCACAAGAAAATTTTAAACCAGAATCCCAGGAAATTTAAAAAAATAAAATTAATTGGAAAATAAACAAAATTTAATTAATTAATTTTTTTTTGTTTTGTTTTCAAACATTGAAAATGGTGTAAAAGCTCAATGCCTTAAATATACGAGCATAATAATTGTTTTGTAAGGGATCCTCAACGAGTGGTCTCATCCATAATCGAATGCTACCGTTCGAAGCTCAGGAATCGATGCATAGCCATCTGTCTTGAAAGTGGAAACTTTATGTCATCGTTCCTCCACAATAATCCAACTTCGTACCGGCCCTCGTTAGTTCTTCGCACTTTATTTTATTTGATTTATTTAGATATTTATTAAAATTTACAGATCTTTTGTCGTACTCTATTCTGAGTTTTTGCTCATTTGCTACAGAGCGTACAAAAATAGTCGAATTTCCTAATAATATATAATAAGAAAACGGTTGGTTTATTATCGTGGTCAGGCAGACCACGCGTTCAAATTCTTGGTAGAGGCATTGGCAGAAGATCTCGATTTAAAATATTTTAAGTTTTGTTTTAGTTATATCGACAGTTTTTGGGTGGGGCGCCCACATGATTTGCAATCCTTACTGTCTCTTTATTCCTTTTCGGCTCGCAGTTACACATCTATACTGACTACAGGATTTTCGAGTTCCGCCAGTCTTCTGTGACGGCTCCACCATTTCGGATAAAATAGTAGGGTTGTTCAGGTACTCTTGAATCTTGGCTATATTTACGATATCGCAGAACGCCTTAACTCTCATTGAAAATGCGACGATGGTTTCCAATCGTTCGAGCTTCACGGGAGGCGTTGGCTTTATCTGCTCCATAGCAGAATTGAAAACTAACTCGGGGCGTCCGTAGAGTGTCCTCAATGTACTAACGGCGTTATATGCATCCCCTATGAAGTTTGGTCGTAGCCCGGACAGCGATGGATCAAACATATGGCGCGAAACATCATTCACCTCTTGTCGGGGTCGCATGTTTAAAAGTGTATGTGTATTTGTTGCTCTGTGGTCGTAGCTGGTGGCTGAAGTATCTCTGGTGCTTGTACTGGCTCAAAATGTACCTAATTAGTATGCTTGTCCACCCCTATGGCTTCCATTGCTCTCGCTCAGCCATCTTGCTCTCCTCAACGAAAATCTTCAGCTGATCTTGCGTACTAATCCTAGACAACACGGACTTGGTCGAGATGTCCCTTGTCTTAATTGTTAACGTCTTCTTCTTTGAACGCATCGTCTTCATAGGTCTAACACAGGATTGTATGTCTTTATTTACCACTTTCCCTCCGATTTTGATAACGGTACACTAATCACAGTCCCATTTGCCATTATTGATGTCCTCATACCTGCGGTTGGTTGAGAAATTTATGTGGAATAAATACCCCAAAACATGTTTGACAGTATGTTTTGGTCTATTTGTCGGCTTGATCGCATGCTTGGCAAGCTTCTGCTTACTTCGTCCAGTATTCGAAAGGTCTCTGTATTACTTCGAAATTTTGTTGATCCCCGTTTTTTGACAATCTGGACTTCTACGGGCTTTGTACACGATTCACGATTCGTGGACTTCCCGGGAATACAAGATTAAGGCAGCGGCCAAATATCATAACCGATTGTCTCACGCGCACCTCTATCGAAGAAAATCAAACTTCTTTCGTTCTTTCTTTGCTTTATGTAGAAAATGTAAGTCTTAGGCGACGAACTAATATTTTGAACGTCTAAATCTTTCAATAAATAAAATAAAACTCAAACCACTTGATGGTCAATATTCTATTTGTTATTTAGTAACGTTGAAAATTTAATTAATTTTCGCCCGTTACAATTTTCTTCTCACTTAGGTTTTTTTCGTAAGACTTCTCCTATCAAATTTTTCCACGAAACTGAAAACTAAACCAAAAGACAAAACCGTATGCCTAATTTCACTTATTACGGTTTTCAACTAAATTATTGGCTGTAAACTCTACCTACTTTGTGTTTTTTATACTGGGCCTGGAAATTTCGGCTGCAACTGTACGCGAAACTATTGTTGCCCGTATGATGTTAGTAAATCATCTGACTGATTATTAATGCAATGTTTCAAGTGAAAATGTTAGCAGATATCGTTAGATGATCCTTTTAACTTGTCAAAACTGCCTAAATGTAATACTCGGTTCACTAAACTTGTATATCCTAATAATTAAGTTATTTTTATGTTGCCCCATAATCTGCGGCTCTCTTCTCTTTAATAATAGAGTAGGTAAGGCCTGCTACTTCTAGAGGTGATCTAATTATGCTGCATTTTTTAGGCAAAAATAGGTAATAATCCCGTTCTTGATTATAGTAAGTTCGTCAACACTGTATTTATTTGAAATGGATTGTTTTGAAATATTCAATGCAATATCACCCAGTTATGAAAGCACAAAAAATTAAAGGTTCAAAGAAACAATTTCCAAGAGTAGAGGGTGAGGACACAAATGTCAATTGCTTCAAATCTGCCATATAACAAACTTTATCAAATTTAACCCAAACCTTCATAAATTTAACCAATTTCAGAACAATCTCACTCGACATGTAATATCTTTGAATGCAACGTTCTTTTTTATCAAATTCTGCTTCTATAATGTGAAATGAAAAATTTATTCAATTTCAAAAGTTATTTCTACACTGTAGATTTATGAAATGTTTTTTAAAAAGTTAATTAAAGCGCTTACTATGTAACCAACGAAACTATTTGTACAAGAACTTTGAAAAATTTCCAATTAAGTTTTTGACTTTTTTTAACTTGACACAAAACTTGACCTGTACACAAACCAGACCCTTGTACACCTTATTTTATGTTTGCGTTGCTCACTTATGTATTCCATTCAGGTATGTAGTTAATATAAATATATATTTTGAATGAAAATATCAAATGAAAAATCACTTTATTTGCACAAAATAGAAATAAAAATAGAGCAACAACTCCTTTAATATAAAAAAAAAACTTTTTAGATTGCGTGAAAATAGTTTGCTCCAAAAACTTTTTTCGTTTTGTATACGTACTACATACTAATAAAAAAAGGATACGATTGGTATAAAATAAGGATAACCCAAAAAAAAAAAAAAATCAAATCTAAAGCGAAAACTTTTGCTCTTCAGAAGAAAAATTATTTATTCATGGAAAATATGAAATCATACAAATTTTCTTATCATTTCCTTTGTACAATTTCGTTACGATTGCATTTTCTTTAATTTAACACAAAAGTGAATGGAGCTTATAGATGTTATACGTAAAGATCTAGTGATGGAAAATCTCAAATCTTATTTGATTGTAATTTCTGGGGAAAACTACATGAGTATTATATAAATACGATAAGATAACGGGGACTAAGTATATATAACGCAGACTTGTTGAATTTTCTCGAACAACTCACGTCAAATTCTCTAATGTAATGTAACTCGCACAGACATACAATATATGTACATATATTTGTATATATTCACTAGTATATCCTCCATCGGCTGTATCATTCCAATCATTACAATAAACAACTTTTTTTTTTTTGCTTATTTTAAACAAAACAAAAAAAAAACTCTGAAAGAAAATTATAATTTTCCCATCCACTTTTCTTTTTTACATGGTACGCGTCTAAGAAAATCCCAAAAGATGATAAAATTTTTTTATTTTTTTCTTAATAACATTCTTATCATACGCTAAAAAATAATAAGGATGAAAATGAAAAAATAAAATTACGAAAATGTTTAGGAAAATGGGAAATTTATTTTTGCTTCGGGTTCAGGCATTGAATTTTAAAAGAGTTTTTTCTCGTGTTTAAAAGCTGTTTGTTTTATTGAATATAAAGAGATGGTGTGTGCGTGTATGTTTACGAAAATCGATGATGTTGAAAAAGGTCGAGAAGAATAAATGGTTTCTTACTTCTGTCGTCTGCAATCGATTACCTACATGTATATCTCTATCTACCTTATTAGTCTAAATTTATATGAATATTGTATTGTAGGAGCAAACATAGGAAAACACTAATAAAACCACTTTCTCAACTATCATGGTTTCACAATATTGCATCCATAAATTTTTTTTGTTTTTTTGTTTACCTTACCTTCCTTAAAACCCAGTACATAATATAACAACAATAAACCATACTAAAAATAAACCAAACATAACCATCTCTCTAACTCTTGATCCATGTATAAAATATATAAAATAATACACTACTATATTAGTGGGTGTAGTGTACGGTCCCAAACCAATAAGACACACCAAGCACAATTTGTGTTTTGGTCTTCATTGGAACACAGAAATTTCATAAAAAATAAGGAAGCAAAAAAAAAACTAAAATTAAAAAACTATAACTTTCGGTGTTTGTGTGTGTGTGTGTGTATTTTCCCTTATACCAAAATGTAACTTACATCTCTCGTATATAAATATATAATATGTATGGTTATGTACCAGAAGATGAAAATATAGTTTTTCCGCTTTTCCTTATTTCTCATATAAATAAATACACTCTAAAAATAGAAAGCACACCAACAACTTTGTCAAATGGAAGGATGAAACTTTTCGTTTGCCTTCAGAATCACAACTACTCGTCTCGAAGATATACCCAACACAATGTTGAAGAGATTAAAATGAATAACGTTCAGCTCTAGAATTTTCCTTTTTTTCTGTTCTAATGTACATTCTTGTGTGTATTAAAGATTTAATTGATTCAAATTAAATGACAGTTTAGAAATATGGTATGCTATTAAAACAAAAATTTAATTTACAATTTTAGACAACATGTGGTATGATCATTTTATGAAATATTCTAATTACAAATATAAATGGAGAGTGAGGAGTCTGCTGTTTGGTTAATGAATGGCCCGAATTAAATCGTGATTTAATCGCTTATCCGAGTAATTGAACAAACAAAGTTCTAAATATCAGAATACCCCGCACCCATCGGGTAAATTATTTTTATTCAAATTTCTGCTATTGTATAGATTTGACACATATAGTTTGTACACTTATCAAGCCGATTGGCAGTGCAGAACCTATTTACTTTAGTGGCAAACTTGGTCAATCCCTTCAAAAATTGCGTTAGATTGCCCCGCCAGTGGGTTTCACCATCGAACAGAATCTTTGCTCGATCTTAGAGAGACATCCAGTAGAGCCAAATAAGGAGGCGTTGGCCGCGAAACTTTAGAGATGCACGGTAAAATCAAAAACTGAAAATCTTCAAAAGTTTTTAAAGTTCACCAGCCAAATAAAACCGATCGAAGCGGAAATATCGATAAAGGAGCAGTGAAGGTTAGAGTTGTCTAGACTTTCCACCTTTGGAAACTTGGAAAAGGAACACCACAATTTTTATGGCACTTTTTTTTTAAAATATCCTAAATGTTGGATATAATCACTGTTCCTTTTGCTCTTCTTTAGTCCTTTACTAATTTTAAGTTTGAACAACCCAGAAAACATACCCAATATAATCGAACAAAAACTGAGGTTATCGTGAAGCAACTTTTAGTCTCATTACCTGGTGAAATCACATTGCTCTAGGTCTAAACAATGCAATTCATGCATTGCATGCGTAAACGGGCAAACCAAAAATATTTGAGTTATCTTCCAAACAATAATAATTTATTATTCGCATTTCTTTCTTTCGATCTTCATTTTCTTTAATAACTGCCAAAGTTTTGAGCAACTTACATTTTCCATTTTATTTTCAAATATTACACTGAAAAACGGAAATTTCAATTGAAGAAGTGTGCAAGTGACAATATAATAAATGAGGAAATGATTTTATCTGTGCCGCTGCGATAAAATGTTGTTGTAGCGATATTTGCGGTACTTAAGCTTTTTTTTTTGACGAAGAGTTTCAAAACATGTTTTTTTTTAATTTTTGTCCCAACACAATTTTACTTGACTGGCTCTGTTTTTTTTTTTGTTTTTTTTTTTTTTTGCAATCTATAATAGAGTTGATCTATACTTGGTACTTGAGAGCACATTTTTTCAACTTTATCACATTATGAAGAAAAAAAAAGCTCTTAATTAGAGAGTACCTAATTAGAGGGAATAATGCGGGGCTTTTACCTTTCGTTGTGTTTATAATGTACAATATCTACAAAAACCATGAATAATGTGAAATGATCTGGTTTTAGAGCATGATGCAATTTAACTTAAAGCAATAATTCAACAAGTCAACAATAACACACTAATAACCATACTCGAAGGTTTATTCTTCGAGATTATTTCAAATTTATTCATTTTGAATGAATTCACGCGATTAACGCCGATGAATAATCTTCAACTATAATATCGAAAGTATCGAATAATCTCGAAACCAAGCACCAAAATGCCATCTATATAACTCAACGTACAAACTAAGCTTAACTGAATCTGTACGTAACTCAACATTATGCAAATTCTAGAAAGCTTAAAAACAAAATTCTCGATAGATCACTATTTTTGTAACAAGATGCAACAAAACCCATTGCAAATTCCAAGAAATTTCGTGTAACACGAGTAATCTCGAAAAGCTTGTGCAATCTTCTGAATATAATGATAGTTCTAGAATAATCTCGATATTTATATAAAATTTTGAATATTCCAGAAAAACTTGAACAAACTTAAAATCAAAAAATAATCTTGAAAACTTTACGATATTAAGCTAAGCTACCCAATGCTGTTTAAATTTTCTCTGTAAGCCAATTCATTTGAGTGGTATGCCTACTCGTAATTCAATTCCTTGCTAAATTCGATTATTTATTTTATGTAATTACAATCTAGTCTCCTGGACTAACGAGCAATTTGTTTCTGACTTAATTTACTAACTTAAATTAATCTAAGAACTTAAGAAGTAAACCACATCTTTGTAGTGGATTTTAGATCAGCACAATGCTGTTTAAACTGACAATCACACCAGCTCAAAAGGTTTGGTTCTTGTAAGTCTGCGTACTAAATTTGTGATGAGTTGCCTCAATGTTCACATGTTAGCGGAGCCTTTCTTCATGTCTCCGTGCTTTTTCCTGGATTTCGTTTAAGATGAGGTTCATTTTAAGGTCCCTATGGAGTTCATTGTTCCTGGCATACCAAGGTGCATCAACGATGTTCCTTAATACCATATTCTGAAATCTTTGGATGATATTTATGTTGCTCTGTTTGGTACAACCCCAAAGCTGAATACCATAAGTCCAAATCGGTTTCAATATTTGCTTATAAAGTAGAAGCTTGTTGTATGTTGATAAAGAAGAGTTCCTTCCCATCAGCCAATACATTTTTCTGTATTTAAGTCTTAATTCTTCACTTTTCTTCTTGACGTGTGCTTTCCATCGTAGTTTAGCATCCAGGGTCATGCCGAGATACTTAGCTGTGTTCGCATGCGGTATTATTTCCCAATTTATGGTAATCGGAATATGTTCGAATCGTCTGTTTGTAAAGTTGATGTGAACTGATTTAGTTTCATTTAGTTTTATTCTCCATCTTTTTGTCCATTTATATATTTGAGTTATAGCTGATTGTAACTTCTGTGTTGATTCTTCGTTGCTTTTTCCAAAAGCTAAGATCGCCGTATCATCTGCAAAAGTTGCCACTGTGTTGTTTTCTAATGTAGGAAGATCGTAAGTGTATAGTAGGTATAAAACCGGCCCTAATACACTGCCCTGCGGAACTCCTGCATTGATTTCTTTCAATTCAGAAAATGTATCATCAACCTATCTTTCAAGTAAGATTCCAGTACCTTAGCAAATTGCATTTGTAGAAGATTCCTTAACTTGTGGTTAAGTCCTTCATGCCACACTCTATCAAACGCTTGTGCAACGTCTAGAAATACTGTTGAACAGATTTTTTTTCCCTCTAATGCTTTCTCTGATGATACTGATGGTTTGGGATCAAGTTTTTCTCTCGATTAGCGGATTTAATCTTTTTACCAGAAGCTTCTCAAAGAGTTTGGACATGACTGGCAATAGCGAAATTGGCCTATAAGACGATGTCATGTGTGGTGGTTTCCCAGGTTTTGGGATCATAATTACTTCTGCAATTTTCGGTGAGTTTCACCAGACCTTTCCTTGGTAGTTCTTTTAAGATTTCTGTAGTAATAAGATCGTACCCAGGAGTTTTTTTTCGTACTCATTACTAGCTTTTATCTCACGTATGACTTCTTTTGGTGTTGAGGGTAGGATTTCTTTACTTTCTTGCACAGCTGGTTCAGTTATTATCTCGGCTTCCAACGTTTGGTCTTCATGTGGCTGGAATATTTTTTCGTGGTGTTCAGCAAACTGTCGAGCTTTGTCTTCATTATTTCTAGCCCATTTCTCACCTGCTATTTTTATTGGGGGAATCTGCATTATTGGTCTTTTGATTCTTTTGGTTGCTTTCCAAAGAGAATAATCAGTACTGCTATCATTAGTTAATTTTCTTAAATAGTTGCTGATTGATTCATCTTTCAATTCTTTGATCTTCCTTCTTAACTGTTAAGTGAGATTGTTCAAATGAGTTTTATCTTGGGGGGCCTAGTTGCCTAATTTTCATAGGGTACTTGTTTTCCTTGATTTTCCTTTTTAATTTCAGGAGTATTTTCCCAAGCTGATTGCTGTATATCCTTTACAAATTTGTGAACTTCCGTGTCGACTTGTTCTTCAGTCTTTAATTGAACCATTAAGTTAATTTTTTCTTCTAGCGGTAGTCTAAAGCGTGCCCAGTTATTGTGATTATTTACTAGGAATGGGTTTCTTTCTTTCTGAATGATAAACTCGAAAAATCTCGAGTTATATTGAAAATCTCGAATAAAATCGCAATCTACAAAATTTCGGATAATAAACTAAAAAAAAACCTCGGAAAGTCCCATAAAATATCGAAAATATCGATACATCTCTAATCCTAGAACATCACGCCAATAATTGAGATATTCTCGAAAGAGAAATGGAATATTCCTGAAAATCTCGAATAAACATAGATTCTTAACCCTTTAGCCGGCCAATTTTTTTTTTGGCTGAGATAATTATGGTAGGGTTATTTTAATGTAAGAAAACCGAAAACGAAGTCAAAAATTATTTTAGATAAAAACTACGAGTGCCAGGGGCAAAAACAGGTAGGCCGCCAAAATGCGGGTTGGCCGTCACACGGGAGAAATAATACAGATTTATAATTTAATTTTTCAAATCTTTATTAGTAAAATTATACAAAAAAAAATTAAATAATTCATATAATACAGATGTATTGTGTACAATATATCTGTTATGTATATAACGTTATGGAATATTTGGAAGCACTTTTTGGCTGGCTATAAACATAGATTCAATTTGCATTTCACGCAAAACATTTGCGTCTCGGATTTGCAACCAGGTAATTTACGCAGTTTTTTGCCTGTTCTGTCCAAAATATCAGGCCAATGGCCAACACCATCAAATCGAATATCACGCGGTACTTTCTTCCAAGAAGCAGCATATTCAATAATGGTTTTTTGCGTGTTTTGAGATGGCCTTCCAACGACCTTTTTTTGCTGTTGTTGTTGGAAACGACACAAAACATTAGCAATTACCGATCGAAAATCAGCAAGTTCAAATGAAGTGAATCCTTTCTGAATGCGCCGATGGAGAAAATAAGCATTTACTATTGTTATATCAATTAAATGATAAAATAGTCGCAATGAATAACTGCTCGTCTTCAATCGTAAAATACAACGTCCAAGCAAGCCATCCATTAAATCCCCTCCCATATGATAATTATATTCCTTGATTATGTTAGGACAATCTATCTCCAAATATATCTTTTTTTACGATTGTATCTAGTCGCTTTAACTGGTCGAGGTTCGACTGCGGATTTGAATGGAATTATTCCAATATAAGTTGAAGCTAGTCTTACATTTTTTGTGCCTTTCCATAAAACAGCTGTTAAATCAACTCCACAAGCACGTCCCACATATTCCACTGAGTACCCTCTAGGCTCTCTTTGAAGCTCCTTGTCTCTATCCCTTGGAAGTTTGCAGTTGTTTATGCGACTGGCGCGAATTGTGCCTATTGAATATATTCCTCGACTTCGTAGATACACAATAGTGGTAGCGGCGTACACCAAATTATCAAAATAAAAGATATGATATTTAAAGTCAGTAATGGACTGTGACAATCGAACAACAACGCAGTCCCTAAATTTGATCTCTTGATCCAGTATACTATATATTTCGAATTTATACGAAAAGCCGTACGAATCACATAAAACAAATAATTTTATGCCCACTTATGCGGCTTGTTTGGCTGTACTGACGAAATCGCGATTTCATTTTAGTACCACACATAGTCGCGCATTTTGTGGAATTGAATGAAACCTGCAATTCAAATGATCAACAACTGGTCTAATTTTAAATAGCGGGTCGTAGCTGTCTTCACCATTTTTCTTTCTAAGAATGATGTTGTTGAAACCAAAATAGCGCCGTATTTCGTAAAATCGCATTGACGTCATTGTATTCCTTATTGCCTCGAATAAATGTTACCCCCAGTAACGCTCCAGACTTGGATAACGGTAAATAGACTTATATACCAAAATGCCGATATATTTTTTAATGTCAACATAATTTACAGAAAATTTGGTTTGAATGTCCTGTTGGAGAGCATTCAAGTTGGTTTCTTCTGCTATTTTTTCGAACAACTCATCATTAAAAAAATAATTAAAACCGGAATAAGGCGTCTTGAGATCGTTAAAACTCTCTGAAAGTTTCGAATCACGCCCCAACAAAATTTCGTTTCGATGAAGAACAAGATTTTTTTTCTCTCCAAGTTATCTTTGAAAATTCTGTTGACTTCAAGTCATTGTTTGCAGCACTACCAGCAAACCTACCATTATTTGGTTGCAAGCTAGGACCGCACTCTTCAAACACAGTTAAAGGAGAATGGGGCCGCCTTGCAGGTTTCTTCGGGAGCTTCGATAACGGTTGTGCTTGTGTCTGTTGTTTTATGTGTGATTGCATCGACGAGGTCTCTGGCTGTGGCTCAACTTCTACTGGTTGTATATGTTGTTCTGTTGTTGGTGCCTGTGATGAAAATTCAACGGGAGGTAAATCGAGGCTCGTATTTATGTTATCGGTACAAATTCCAGCTGAAGTGTTTTTCTCTGACTGGGCCACCTGAAGGTCCATTTCTTGATAATCTTCAACTGATAAATTAAAATTAGGATCAGCAATTGAGTCATTGTCATCAAAGTCACCATCATCCGTTTCATTCTCGCTTGTTGCACTGCTTATTGAATTCCACATATCCTGAATTTCCTCATCAGTCATAGAGCTAAGGTTATACGGTCGACGAAAACCTGTTGCGCGTACCTTAACCTCTTTCTGTTTCCTGTTTCGTGGCATTTCTAAAAGCAACAGTTCAATTTAGTTGACAATATAGCGAAAACAAAAACAAAACAACCAAAGATAGACCCAATCCACTTGAAATATTTTCAAACATAAACAAACATTTATATATAAAAAAAAATCGATCAATCGGCAAGTCCGCCTTTGGACGGTGTTTACATAATAGGGCACAGAGGCATGCTAATATTTTTGAATCACTAAACAAATTTCACTATCACAAAATATACAAATTTTCCAACTTACCAATAATTTTTTGAACAAAATCGACTCCAAATATTTTTTATTTATTTTTTAAAATTCGAATGCACAGAAATTAATTTTGTTATAAATTTGACATGAAAATTCGAGTTCTATTGTATGAATAATACAAAAGATACCGTTACAATATACACAACTAAACTATAGTATGGAGAACTTATACATGTGTATACTCAACTCTATGTCGAAGGTAAAAGAGAAAATAATAAGTGTCTATTTATTTTTGTTGTTTTTTGTACCCCGTCTAAAGGCAGGAGTGCCTGCTAGAGGGTGATAATGTTGAAAATCTCAAAGCTAAGGAAAAAACTCTTTCTCGCAAAAATAACTAGAATAGCTCGAATAATCTCTAACAAGTTGAATAACAGTGATAATTTTGAGTAAGTTAGGTTACAAGCAACTTATCGCTATTCAATCCCCCTTTTATCTAGATTATTCTAAAGATCTCAAAACTTCGAATTTCGGAAATTTCTTATATTTCAATTCAAATTAATTCGGACAACATCGAAATCTTAAAGAATCTCGAACAATCTATACAATTTCGAATAATATATCGCACATGACGTAGATAAATTACACAACTTTAAAAATTGAGTTTTTGAGAAAATTCGTCAAAAAGATGCGCAATGATCAATTTCATAACCATAGTGGCGTTTCATAGTGGCGTTTTCATATTTATTTTACAAAGCAAGAGACGGTTTAATTTTCCGATCTTCATTTTCTTGACGCCTCTAGAGAATAGTATAGTAAAATCCAAATTAGCATTTTTTTTCCTCTCCTGAAAAATTTGAAATTTTGAGTTGTGTCACTATTCTTTGTCACGTACGATATAAAGGCTAAACAAGTCTAAAGTAACCTTGAAAGCCTAGAAAAAAAGAATACAATCTTGAAAATCCCGATGTATTGATAAGTCGTTAATATGACGCAACCTAATTCTATTGGACAAAATTTAACCAAAAACTATAGTAGATTTCATAGAGACGTCTCATGTCGAATAAACAAAAATTCAAATTAGTTGGGTGTAGAAAATACTTAATTAGGTGTAGAAATTATATTTCGAACAATATAGTGAGACCCTACGCAATATACTTAAAACGACAAAAATGGGTTGGAACACCGGTGAGCATGATTCAAACAAGGTTAGCTTGATGTTTTGAGTCTCGTGTTCGTGACGTCATACATTCTGTCACGTGTTTATAAATAGACAGTGCAAAAGCGAAGGAAACATTTTTGTTTCAAGTTATTGCTTTTTTAATTTTTAATTTTTTTTTATTTGTTCTTGTAATTTATGTATACGCCTCTTTTAATACTAGAATTGTGTGTCGTCAGAACAAAAAAAAATTATCATTTGTTTACATATTTAGAGCTAAATACCAAAACTGGTATTAATTAATTCATGACCGGTGAGTAAAGGGAATATATGTTGGAAATGGGATCCCCAAATGTTTTTTATATGAAGTTCTGGAATATGGCCAAGTAGAATGTAACTTGACAATATATAACGTGCGATAAAAATGGGATTCTAAAATGATATTTAGGAGAAGTTCTGGGTCATGGCCCAGTAGGAAGGTACTCGGTTACTTCTCAACCGATGATGGTAAAATTCGACATGTACCAAATTAGGATGGAACAATTACCATACGATGAAGTTCAATTAGCAATTTGCCTCGCAAGTTTTTCACTTTAATCTTTGGGTTGTGCTTTACGAGTATGCTTGCTGTCAAAGCGGCAAGATCTACTGTGTTTAACCTGTATCCGGCTTAATAGGTACTTTGTACCTTTTGTGTTTTAAAATTGCGACAACTTTGTTTCTCCAAAAACAGAATGATGGATTCTCGTCACATCTCGATAATTTTGGAGTAGATTATTATAGCTTCATATAAAATAAATCAAGTTTTCTTGATGAAAATTATACAATTGTACCGTCATTAATTAATTAAGAACATATGATTTTAAGAACACTATGCTTGAAATAAAGGAAAACTGTGTGTTTCTGGCATAACAGCTGTATGTGATGAGCATAGTGTTTCTAAAAAACTATGTACATGTAATTATTACAATCAAGTTGAACAAATGTTGACTTTCCTCCTGAAATTAAGTATGTTACACTATTGTTTTTAATTTAAATTTATGGTTTTTACTTATATAATTATACGACGGTACAATTGTACCATTTTCGTTAGGAAACCTTGATTTTTTAAAATCATGCTATAATAATCTACTCCAAAAATCACAGAGGTGCGCCGAGAATCGATCCATCTGCTTTTGCAGAAACAAAGTTGTCGCAATTTTAAAACTGAAAAGGTACAAAGTACCTATCCAGCCGGATGCAGCTTAAAAACAGTCGATCTTGCTACTACGAAAGCAACATAATCGAAAAACATAGTTCACAGATTAAAGCTAAGTACTGATTGTTCCACCTTAATTGGCCATGTTCCAGAATTTCATCTAACAATAATTTTAGAGTTTACGAATAAAATGTTTTAAACGAAGTTATTAACCAGATGGAATTCTGTTTACTGTTACTCATTTTGCAGAGCCTATGTTTATTATTTATTAGTACGAATGATTTAAAATCAGTATTGATTCGAACTCGTGTAATGACTTTGTTGCGTAGGCAGCACATGCTTGCTCAACCCTAGGTTAGTCAAAGGAAGGAGGCAGGGTGTACTCATTAAAATAAATCACATTGCCTGAAGTCACACGTTGTGGATGCATTTGTTTTTCGACAATCACATGTGGGTTCTCCGAACCCCAAACACGGCAATTTTGGCGATTAACAAAGCCATCAAGGTGAAAATGTGCTTTTCTCGAAAAATCAGCATCCACTTGTTGCCGTTCAATAATCCATTCAACGAACTCTCTTCGCTGTGCATTGTCATTAGGCTTCAGTTGTTGTGTTAATTGAACTTTGTAAGGATGGATACAGAGATCTTTTGTGAGTATACGCTGTAGAGAGCTTCTTGAAATTTGCAATTCTTGTCCACGATGCCGAATTGATGTTCTAGGATTTTCACCAACACTCTCACACACTGCTTCGATATTGACATTTGAATGGCTTTTTTTTGGACGACCAGTCTTTTTAGCGTCTCCAACTGATCCAGTTGAATTTTTCAATTAATCTATTCACAGTTGACGAAGTTAAAGCACTATTCCAACCATAATTTGTATAAAATTTTCGAACTGTGGCCACCAAACTTTCATTATTTTTGTGATATTGTTCAATAATGAAAACACGTTGTTGTATCGTGTAACGCTCTATTTTTACTAGCCCTAAACTCTCAGCTGTAAAATTGTTTTTTTTTTTTCAGAGTTGTCAACAATATAAAAATTATATGCTCGTTGTGGAAGCTCTGCTGCTGGTCTAGAAACCTCACTTATACTGTTGCGATGACCATCGACTTCTCCTTCTCTTCGGACTACTATCTCAAATAAAAAATAAGACTTCATCAAATCCAGGAAATGGGAAGGTATCTTGAATTACATGGTAAATTGTATACACTTCGGTGTCTGTTTTTGAAACATTTGTTTCGGATCAAACTAAAGACAACCAAAATAACAAACGGTCAATTTCACAGTTTTAATAATGTGTTAAGTAACTAGTTCTAGAGATTGGTTTGATTTTTGGTTCAATACAAAAAAAAAAAAAAAACTGGAGAATACAGTTAGTAGTGTAGTAGGATATTTTGCCATTGAGCTTTTAAAACAGTGGTGCCTGGTGTTGGATGTTTACAAAATTTAGTAGATTTGTTTTTAATTTTTATTAATCTCACATTTTCAAATTTAATATTAAAATTCAAATTAAATATTTAATCAATATGGCAAAAGGGAATATTTCATAATGGAATATGATAATATGACATAAGGTACGAAAACGGAATATTTCAAAACAACATAATATTATGATACGACTTATGGTATAACGGTATAATTGTACAATATGGCTTATGGTACGTTACGGAATATTTAAAAACGGCATATTTCAGTACGGCATATGGTACACTATGGCATACGATACACGATGACATATTTCAATATGGCATATGGTACAATATGGCATATTCTATAGCTTGGCTATTTTTTAGCCGATTTTGATGAAATTTGACAAGTGTAATGAAAATGGAATACTAAAATGGATTTTAGACGAGGTTCTGAAATATGGCCAATTAAGGTGGAACTTAACTATTTCTTAACCGATTATGATGAAATTCAACAATTGCGATTCAAATGGAATTGTAAAATGGTTTTAATCATCAACTAATGAAGTTACCCTGTACTTACTAAAATTGTCTGGAATTTTATTTCGCTTAATATAATTTTCCTTCACTTAATGAAATTAAATTTATTCTCCCTACGGAAATAAAAATATTGGTAATGAAGAAATGTATAATCGGGAAGTGCTTAATAGTTATTCATAATTATTAATTTTTATTTAAATCTAATTTTAAAAGTAAAAATATGTATATTTAGCCTTCAGGTTTATTTTATTCATTGGAATTATTTTTAAACAAGGAACCAATTTTCTACCAACATGAAAATTACTAATTCGACACGCCACTTACCGTACCAGAGCGTAATTTATGCTTCTAAGTATTTCATCCAAAAAAATAGCTTTCTCAGATAGTATTAATAGTTGTTGCGGTTACATCATTAAAAAGTAGCAAGAAATGGTCTTTTTCGACCTACCTTTTCAAATGTTTTATAAAACTATAACTAACCCTGGGCTGAGGTGATAGCGATTGAAGAGTTTTTGACGTGGTTAAAGCATAATGTAGTATCCTCGGCTTCATTCATGTCATTCAGTAAATTAATCTCTTTAAATAGACATGTATTATGAGCGGCCTTTTTGGAGAACATGCAAGAAAGCTGCGTCTGGTAGCAAATTACTTCTGTTGAAGCCGTAAGGTCAAGGAGGAATAGAAGACTTTGGTTCACAGAAACCATAAACTTTTCGGTAAGTAAAAGACGGGGAACCTCTCGGATCCCGAAAACAGTAAAGGGAGAGATATTTCATGCTACGTAAGTATCTCGAAATGGTTACAATATGTGTGAAGGGGAAAAATCTTTTGGTGTTACAACTGACAGTCACCGGTAGTCACCTAAGTATGCCACTCTAACCTAATCTAACCTACTGCTAACCCACTTTTTTTGAAATTTGTGCATAATAGAAAAACTTGATTTGTTGTTTGTTTGTCCGAATCTTTTTTAGTATAATGTAACAGCGCACAATTCACAGGGAAAATTTTAATTAGGTGCTCAGTTAAATTATCCAAATATGAAAACAATAAATATTTCTACGATAAACTCTCGAATTATATCCTAAATGCACCTGACAACTATAAGTTTTTGGTTATTGGTGACTTCAATCTATCATGCATAACTTGGATCGTGAATATTAATGAACTTGATCCCTCATCTTATGAAGGGCGTTTCCTCATTATCTCATTGAATCAACAATGCTAGAGAATTTATCACAGCACAATCACATCGTTAAGTGGACAGGTAATATTCTGGATCTGATATTTTCCAATCTAAGTGGTTCTACAGTAGAAGTCACGCTTTGCTCGGATCCTCTTTCAAAGATGGACCGTTTTCATCCCCCTATCACTATCAACAGACTTGGATTTTCTAAAAAAAAATTACCTTATATTAGTTATTCGTATATTAATGTAAAACATTTAGCTATACTATGTTCGAATTAGTGATCAACTGTCTGTCCATGATTGGGATTCGCGATTTGCCAATACTAATCGTATTGTTCATAGCGCTGTTAACGTATTCTACTCAACAATTAGCATTTATCTAGAACGTAGGTCTTCGTTGAACAATTCACGCTCTTAGCTTCCATTTTAGGATTCTTCAAAACTACGGCACTTAATTAATCAAAAACATAAATTTCATTCGGTCCACCTTATCTACAAAAATCACAATAATCATGTAATTTTCTCAATCTATCGTAAATTAGTTAAAAAGGAAATTCGCACTTGTTCGCAGTTTTGGACTTTCACTAATTCCATTACTTCTAAATCAGGTTATGCTACCTCTATGCGACTTGTTAGTAGGGATTCTCACAATAGCGAAGTTATTTGTAATACCATATGTTTGCAGATTACTTTGAGTCAGTTTAAACACTCAGTTCTGCTTCCAATAGCGGCTTACTAAATGTACTCAATACTAATTCGGTATCTAATGCCAGTTCCTTTTTCACTGTGGAAGATGTACTACATATATTAAATTCCGTTGACGTAAACAAAGGTCCGGGTTCTGATAGCATATCGAATTACT
This sequence comes from Tipula vernalis, assembly GCA_958295665.1. Classification (NCBI taxonomy): domain Eukaryota; kingdom Metazoa; phylum Arthropoda; class Insecta; order Diptera; family Tipulidae; genus Tipula; species Tipula vernalis. Next base: position 210,936,171 of record OY282558.1, on the reverse strand, counting down.
TAGTCTTTCAGCTAAGAGAACAACTGGCTGCACCCCTAGTATATATTTTTAATTTATCATTAAATTCTGATATTTTCCCTTCTAGGTGGAAATCGCCAATTCTGGTTCCAATTTTCAAAAAAGGCGATGAAAGTATCAATGAAAACTGGAGGTGCATCTCTCTTTTAACTGCATTTAGTAAATTTTTTGAAAAACTTGTATATAATTTAAGTTGCGTTTTTTTATTCGCTCCGGATAGCTGCTATCGAGAGCCGTCATTTTTTTACCCCTAAATTTTAATTTGACGCGCTATTTATTGTTAAACTAAATTTATTTAACGTCTAACTATCACTTTTAATTCAACTGTTTAGCGAAATCTTCATATAAAAAATATTTGGATCTACCTATTTATAAGGAGCGCTATCGGGAGCCACATTTTATATGACGGCTCTCGATAGCAGCTATCCGGAGCGAATAAAAAAACGCTACATTAATATTTCAAGAAGAAAAATCTAGTATTAGTAGCTCACAGCATGGATTTTACGAAAAACGCTCAGTTTTGACAAACCTTCTGGAATTCTCAAGTTACACTTTCGATACCGTAGACAAGGACTTTCAAGTTGACTACATTTATACTGATTTTAAAAAAGGTTTTGATACAGTGTCTTCACGATGTTCTTATAAAGAAATGCTATAAAACAGAACTTTCTGATAAATTACATATAGGATTTCCATTTCAAATTAAACCATTTAAAGTTCTATCGAAACTTTTTCTAAAACAAACAAAACCTTTTCTAAACCAAGAAAAACTATTTTGAAACCAAACAAAATATTTTCAAATTCAAATCAAACTTTTTTTTCATCAATTAAAACTTTTCCAAATTCAAATGAAACTTTTTCAAAATAAAATAAAACCATTTCAAAACCAAAAGAAACTACAAAAGATCGTTATAAACAATTTCTTTGAATGTAGCGCAGTGGGGCAAGATGTTGTCTAAACTTTATTATTCTCATTACTTCCTGAAGCTGCGTCCATTGCAAATATAAACTTGAACAGCGCTAAAACTATTTTGTATAAATATAAACGTGCCGATGATGAAATTATTATTAATAAAAGAGGCAGTACCAGAAAAGGAAAGGTGACTGAGAACGTGTTGATGTTTGTCGAACGTGCAGTGGAATAAAACCAGAGCCTTCTAGAGTATAGAGCCATAATCTTAATGACGTATTTTTTAGAAGCTTTTTTAGTGGTATAACTTTTCACTGATTTCCATAGGAATCCATAGTAAAAATGGTGTTTTTTAGCTTCAAGTTTTTCAAAGAAAAAAGCAAAAATATTATAAAATGTTTATATAAAAGTTTTCTACATATCTTTAAGAACAATATACAAGAAGGCCATATTGGTATTAAGTAAATATTAATTGCAGAAATATTAAAATTAAATTATTTCTAAAATATATTTTAACGAACTTTCGTTTTGAAAAATACATCAAAGTTGGCTCTGACAAATTAAAATAATATTTGCCAAATTTGTCTTTAGTTTTACTAGTGTACGTAAGATGTCTAAAATGGTAAAAGAAAAATACGAAAAAAAATTATTTAATCGCAAAATTATCACACGTTCCTATATTTTGTGAATTTGTTTTGTTTTTTCTACAATTTTTGAACTTGAAATTTCCCCTGGTGGTAATTTTTGGTACGATTTTTTCAAATTTTTACGGCCATCACTGCCATCTATGTAATGTATATTGACTTAATGACCAAACGAATCGTAGTAAGCTTTTATTTCAATTTGACCAGAATGCTGTTGTGATGAATTTTTTTTAATATTTTGGTTTAAATAAATCAATTGTTACAAGAAAATGAAAACGATTTACTTAAACGATATTTATATATGTTGAAATTCAAACATTTATGAAAGTATTTCAGAAATCATAATTAAGAATTTGTAACGTTTTCATTTAAAAATTTGTCTTAGGAATAAAAGTGATTTCCCATATGTTTTGTGTATTTTACTATGAAAAGTTTCGTTTTTTCCTCGTTTCTAATTCCCTTATAAAAGCTCAGATTTTTTGATTATGGCTCTATAAAATACAGGGTGCTCTGATAAAACCCGTGCGTTACACTTAAGACAATTAAACAAAAATTGTTGGACCATTCGGATATAAATTTAAGTATTCAAACTTAACTCTTTTCTTAAAATAACTTTGAGAAAAGCATCAATTGAGGTTGATAAGTTCAAGAAGGTTAGAATTGAGAAGAGAGTATGCTCTAAATTTTACAGAAAATTCGCCAGAAAATAGCAGCAAAATATTTTTTATCGATGAAAGTGGATTTAATTTGCATCTGAGGCAGACTAGGGCTAGGTCACGTATAGGAATGAGCGTAAATGTGGTTGTTCCAACAGTTCGTGGAAGGAACATAACGCTAATTGCCGTTATAAATGTTGCAGGGGTGGTTCACCATAATATTCTTGTAAACTCAAACTGAAATAGCCTAAAATTTGGTTCATTTCTACGGGAATTATTGGAGAAAATAAGAATTCAAGGTTTACAGGATGTGTGGCTCGTAATGGACAATAAAAAACCATTCATAAAACAGCAGAAATAAGGAATATTGCGAATTTAAGCTCTGCTGAATATATGTTTTTGAAACACTTATTTACTGGTGAAATTAGCTGCTCAACAAATTTTGAGCGAAAATGTTGACCATCTCGATATGGTAAACGTGATTAACAAGGCGTTACAAACAGTAACCCAAAACGATTGTAACAATTACAACACAAGCATGCTAATGAAACTGCCACAAGTAGTTGATAGGCAGCCCCTGCACTGAAACAAAATCATATTTTTTTAAGCTCTTTTTTATTTTAAAATGGTTTTATTTTATTTTTAAAAAGTTTCAGTCGAATTTGAAAAAGTTTTAATTGGTGAAATAAAAGTTTGATTTGAATTTGAAAATGTTTTGTTTGTTTTCGAAAAAGTTTTACTTGGTTTGGAAAAGGTTTTGTTTGTTTTAGAAAAAGTTTCGATTGTACTTTAAATGGTGTAATTTGAAATGGAAATCCTATATTTGGTTATCTTTAAAAAATAAAATTTAATGGATAAATTTCAAGACCATTTTTAGTTATTTCCGGTGTTCAGCAAGGTTCTGCTCTTGGGCCTCTTTTGTTCACGATGCTCATTAACGACCTTTCTATCATTTTTGATTGCCCCCATTTGTGTTATACCGATGAATTGAAAATTTTTAGAAGAATTACCGATGAGACTGCTCCTCTTTCTCTGCAAATGGATCTTGATAAACTGTAAAACTGGTGCCTTGTAAATAAACTAAATTTGAAAACTGAGAAATCTTTACTAAGAAAATTCGCCCGTTATTAGTCAGTTATTATATTGCAAATTTAAACTTAAGGAGAGTTACTCAAATTGCTGACTTAGGCGTAATTTCCGAAACCAAATTGGCATTCGAAAAACACATTGACTCAATCTACGCGAAAGCACATACAATTCTTGGGTTTATTTTCCGCAGAGGAAGAAAATTTCGTAATCCCGTGGTCCGAACAATATTATACAATGGACAGTAAGAAGTAAAATAGAATACGCTTCGCAAATTTGGAAACCATTCTACGAAATTTATAGCGAGCAAGTTGAGCGAGTGCAAAGGAAATTTACGTAGTTCCTTTTTTAAACAGTACCTCATGTAGGAAGCATCCCTTATATTATAAGACTTAAGATATTTAGCTTGGCCAGCTTACTGAATAGGAGGCTAGCGTCAGAGGACTTATTGCTTTAATATTAAATTCTAAAATTGATACCGTCGTGCTATTCTTACCTGTATAGTCGCGAACCAATTTAGGTTTCGTGAATCCACTATCCAGACTTCAGCAGAGCAGATTAGATCTTGCCCCTTCAATTTGGTCGGTTGGTTGTGGATTCATTATTTAAATATTAAGTAAATATTGTTTTATTTCCATTTTTAGTATTTCCAAGTAACCGATTTTGTAGTTGTTGGTGTTGTCTGTTTTTTAATGTCATAATTTAATGGTTTCTTATAAAATTTTTGTATATTTGAAATTTATTACTTCTTATATTAATATTAATATTATTATTATTGATGTTATTGTAACTATGATATTATCATAGAATTATTATTATTCTTCAACTATTGATGTATTTATATGGTATTTTATTGAGTACACGTAATTGGACTTAGTCTGTGTGTTGCCCCATCATGGAATAAATAAATAAACACTAAATAATTGTGTGAGGTTTATTCGACACATTTATTCGACATTTTTGAAATTTTACCTTATTGAGATTTTTTCCAGAATTATCAATAATTTTCTTTCGTCATTATTCAAGATTACAATATTTTAAACCGTTGAAATTATTCGAAATTTTACGAGTTTTCAGATCATTAATCTTTAGGTAATTTTGAGATTTCTGAAAGAGAGATTTTCAAATTTAGGATTTAAAGACTTTAGCCTAATATTTTTCTGCTTTAGTAACGTTTGCGAAATTAAAAATTTTCTGGAAATCGCGCCAACCTTAATTTTAGGCAAAGCTTTAGGCTTTCGGCATAATTCAAAATTGCAGATACCTATCTAATTCGAAACTTTTTATTTTGTTGAGGTGTTTCAAGAGAATTTGAGGTTCTTTGATACATTGATTTTGAAACTTTCTAATTTTACTAAAGCTAATTAAAGTTCATAAGGTTTGAATAACCTTTTGTTCTTTGGCCACAACAATACTTCAGATAATTTTCCAGATTTTTGAGTTTATCCTAACTTATTCACATTTACATAATGCAATATGTAAAGGTTGAGTTATTACCATGTCACATTACAGAATTCGAATTTATAATCGAGATTATTGGTATTTTACTGCTGGATTTTCCAAGATTTTCGTGATTTTTCGTTAAAAAATTTCAAAAATCGTAACACGGCGCTTGAGGTGCTTAGTAATAGTGAAACTTCAAATGGCAAACTTAATTTAATTATTGAAAATACAGATTTTATAAAATTGAGACAATACTTTATTCTAGCAATTTAAATAATTAAAAATTAACAAATTTGAGTTACACATTTATTAAAGCTCAAGATAAAAACCGAAATAAGGCAGAAACTTGAGTTAATTCAAAATATCTTCATTTATTTACAGCCCTGTTAGAGAACTAAAATAAATTCTGAAGTTCTCATCCCGCCAATTTATCTGCAACGCTCTCTTTTATAACTGAAAACGACAAACTACAATGTAGATATCCGTATCTATATATTTTAGAGATTTTCATTATAAATATTTGTCGTCTTCCTACAAAACAAGCAAAAATGTGAAATAAAATATAGTTGGAAAAACTGACAGGCACCAACCATCAAGAAAAGAAAAGAAATGTATAAATTTTGTTTGAAGCAGATGTATTTTAGTTTTATGTCCCAGCTTTTTCATTTTTTTTCTTCCTCTACCGTTATGCTCTAATTTTATATTCATCTTTAACCCTCGTGCCCAAAAATAAAATAAAAAATGTGATTTGGATGGTAGCTATTGTTGTACATATTATACAAACAAAATGCGAATAAGATTTGAATTCATTGTGTAATTAAATTTTATATGAACGGGATTTTTAGAGTATTTTGTTTTTAAAGCTTTTTTAGCACAAATTTAAAAGTTATGTACACAATTTTTTTTTTTTTTGTGAAATAAGTTAATTAACTTATTAACAGCCAGTAATTAAAATCTATTGAAAATTTTCCATGTAATTTTGTTGTGTTGTATGTCGCACTCATACCGCCCGACTCGAGCAAAAGCGCAGATGAAAAAGCTTTTCCGTTTTTATTATTTAATTTTGTTCTTGATTCCATTGTACATAGATATAAATTTTATATACCGAAAATCATTTCCAGTTGTTCTTCTCTCGTGTTCAGCTAAATGGAATAGGATACAAGCAAAATAATAAAATTTTGGAAAAATTCTGTTTTTTAGTAAATTTAACTATAAAATTAAGAGGAAAATCTAGCGAGGAAATTTATTCAGACAAAGAAAGTATATAATATACATTACAGAGTAAAGCTTTCCGTTTATTTTGCTGTTATTGTTGATTACAATCGAAATGAATTTTAAAACTAAATTAAGTGTGTTAAAATAAAAAAAATAAATAATCTTTTTGTTTAAGTGTAACACTTTATTTACTGACTTTTTTCGGGTGATAAAATCTGGTTGCTATTCTTCTTACTAAATGTAGATTGCCTGACAAACGAACCATGATGGACGACAAACTATTCATCTACAACAAAATACAAATATTAATGGTAGTTAGTAAAAAAAAATACTTTTTCCAACTTGCGATAACATTTTTTCCTTCACTTTATTGATTTTCATATGAAAAATTAAGTTGAAAAGTAAAAATATAAAAAGCTTTTCAATGTGATTTTATTCGTTCCCCCTCATTTAATGTCATTTTAAATTTATTTATTCCTTTAAATATTGCATACAATTAATAGAATGAAAAATAGCAAAAACCGTGAAAATTTTAAAATTGTATTTGTTAGTTAGCCTGGTTGAATGAGTAAGCACTAACCAAAGGTTTTTTTTTATGGGTGCAAAGGAGGAGGGAAATTATTTAATAGAGAAAAAATATGAAAAATAAAGAAATGCAGGCGTATAACATTTGTTTTATTTGGAATACATTAAGATTGATTGTATTGTCAACTTGATGTAGGTGCCACATTGGAGAAATCGATAGTGTTCAGTGCAGAATATTAAACACATAAGAATCACGAAATAATTTTGGATACAAATGTATCGTTTTATAAGAGATGATGAGGGAAATAGAATTGTGATACGGTTCAATAAATGGATATCATAAAATGTTTTGTTTTGATGAAGTTTAATTTTAATCAGTTCGTTGATAAATTCTTAAATTATGCTACGAAATCTCAACGTCATTCTAATGGTCAATACTTTATAGGATAGCGTACTAGCTCTTTTGTGGAAAATAAGTGACCAATCATAGTTGTATCCTAGTTAAACAGAAAGCTTAACGGAGATTGTGATTTTTCATTTATAGTGTAACATTAGCCCAAGTTCGTGTATGCGATTAAATATTTGCAATTTTTAGGTTTTATTCCTTTCCTTTTAGTGTACTTAAATCTACAACCACTCATAAGTCTTTTTTTTTCAGGTATGGTACATCAGTTCCATAAATGGTTGTTTTCGGTATCACAGATTATAGAAAATTTAATTAATTACTTATGTTGGGCCTAAATTTTATCTTGTTAATCACTCACAAATCTATATATCTAAATTGTACCTTTGTACTACAAATTTTTGTTGTTGAATTTATAAATACCAAGCAGAAGCGCGAACCCGATTACCGTTTACTCTAAAGCCGACCAAAAATGTTTACTGTAGATTTGTGTGAATTAATAATAAATCATATTCAGCAAATTTTCACGTTTGAATGGAAAGTAAATAATTTTGATTTAGGCCCACCCGATCTTCTGATGTAGACGAAATTTTGACATCGATTTCAATCTTTGCAGCCATCTTTAATTTTCCTTTTGACTCAGTTGGGAAACAGATGGTTTTGGGTTGCTGCCATAAAGAAACTCACAAGTGATTTGATGTCATTTGGACCATCTATTGTTTCGCCGTTGTTCATTTTGTCTTTTCGAATGACTATGGTTATACCATTGTGAAAATGCCGTTAATGATCATCGAAACTCCTTACAGTGTGGGAAGCTAAGGGTCACAAACCAAAGCAGGTCCTTAAATATATACGAACTAACGAAATTGTTTCTTTATTATACACAACACTATTATAAAAAAAAAATTCGAGGTGGGCGGTGTCATGGGTATGGGTTTTGCGTGATAATGTTTATACGCAGTGAGAGTAATAACGGACTGTACATGTTTGTTAAATCAATTGATTTATTATTAGCTTCATGGAGATTTATTATTTCAATTTAAAATTAATTAACCGCCACTGTTTTTTACACTCCGCTTAGGTGGAGTCTGGAGTGTTCTTTCGCTACAGTGTTCCCAAGCATTGTAAAATGTATGGGGAGATTAATTATTTTAATTGACAATTAATCAACTACCACTTTATGTTTACGCAAATGTTGACACTAGAAGTAGGTACTCCAATTAGATAACGCGTTCTCTCGCTACAGATTTTAATTTTAATTAAAATTTATATGGAGATTAATTTTAATTTAAAATAAATAAACCACCACTTTTCTATACGCAAAAATTGACACCAGAATTGCTCCGATCGAATGAGCCATTGGGTGGAGTAAATAAAAACAAGTAAGTGCTTTAACTTGGATTTTTTTAAGTATCTGCTTGTAAGCAGGTGAATAAAATTTAAGTATATTCTTGATGCAGTAGTGAACCATTGAAGTTTAAGTCTGCTTTCTCTATAAGTAAACTCTTAAAAATTTCTCAGTACCTACTTAAAAAGGTGTGAATAAAAAAGTAAACTTTTAACGCCCTTTCGTACTAACTTGTTGTTGTTTTACAAGGTTGGATACAAGGATAGTTCGCAACGTAATCCCCAATCCAATCACCAAACCAATCGCCAACCCAACCTTAAGCTCAAATACTAGAAAAATTCGAAAACTATATTTAAAAACACTCAACTCAAATCAACTCAATCTAACCTCCTCAACCAAACCTTTGACTCAAATCCAATCAACATCAACTCTATTTAACAGTAATTCCACCCCAACTCAACTCTCAACCCAACCCAAAACTCAACCATAATTCATTCCCGCCACAACATTTAACTCAACTCCCAGTTGAACCCTCAACTCAATTCCCAACACAACGCTCAACTCAAACCGTAAATCAACACGATTCGAAAACTACGTGCGTAGAAGAACTAAACTTAATCTAATCTTCAGTTCAGAACACGTCAAGCTTACTTTGAACTCAAATTTCAACTCAACCCCAAACCAGACCTAATCAACCCCAAATCGACCACAAATTTAGTCTTCAACTCAACCTGAAACTGAATTCCCTACCAATCCCCAAATCAATATGGTCCGGAAAAATACATGCATTCTAACACAACCCACAATTCTTTCCAAATCAATGCGCAACTGAACCCCTATCTTAACCTCAACTTAACCTCAATCCAACTCCCAACTCAACCCTCAACTCACATCATATTCCATAAACTACATGTGTTTATGAACTCAACTCCATTCTAACACAACCAATAATTCGACACAAACTCAACCCTCAACTTAATCCCAAACCCAACGTCCAATACAATCCTCAAATCAACGCGACTCGAAAAACTACATTCATACATTCGTACGTTCAACTCAATCTTAATACAACCCCAAATTCCGCTCAACTCAACTTCCAAATCAACACTGTCTTAAAAACTACATGCGTGCAAGAACTCAACTGAAGCTAACTTTAATTCAACCATTAATTTTACACAGAAATAAATCTCTAGCTGAATTGCTCACTAAACCGTATAATGCAACCCCAACTCAACTCTTTTAATCATCATCAATCCAACCCGCAAACGAAACCCAATTCTACTCTCAACTTAACCGCAAACTCAACGTCCTACTCAATCCTCAAACCAGCATATATAAACAATGGCCCAACTGCTCACTAAACCCTAATCCAACCCCAACTCAACTCCAAACTAAACACCGAACTCAATTCGCATACCAGCATGTTGTATGAAAAATTGGTCAACGTGGTAACATCATCACGTGGTTTTAGATCAATTCGTTGAAATCCAGACATCAGAGCGGATATTTTTTTTTTTGCTTTTTCGGACCCAGTGATTTACACTGGGAAATGTGGTTTTGAACCAATAACATTTTTGGTCATTACTGACAGGATTTCAATAGCTTGCCCTTGGACCGAAGTTTAAATAAATTATTTATCTGGACTAAATGCAAGACTTTACACACCACACATCCTAGAAATTTTGATTTGCTAATTCGCGGAGTTGTTGTTTATTTTTGTCTAAAGTACAACTCCTAATATTTAAATTTCAAATAGCTGTCACGCAGAACGGCAGCAGGTATTCTTATAATAAATTGATAATTTTCTAATATTTTATCAGCGAATTCTTTGTCAAAATGAATCCATTCAATATTAAGAGGTTGTGGGATCCGCGCCACAAAGAAATGCTCGGCCACTGCAACGGCACTTGAGCTCTATTATTAAATATATTTCGGCTTTAATGGGATATCGGCTAAAAATTTCATGGATCTATCTACTTATATACCGGAGTTTGTAGATATTATTATTTTTATTTTGTCGCTTATCGATGCATTATCATCCTAGTTAACCTATATTCTATCATAATTTGTTATCATAAAATCCAAGCCGTTCGAATTTTGACGGAAATGGAACAATTATAAAGTAAGTAAAGTCCGAATCAGTCAATATTGCAAAATTGTCCTTATTACGAAAAACTGGATCTACTTATTAAAACTTATTCTGAGCGAATTTATAAACCTTCATGTAGAAATATAAAAAAATATTTATCGGCATCTATCTAAAATATCGAGTTTAGCCCCTCACACTCATTCCAGAGTGCTAAATTTTATTGAAAATGGATATGAATGAAGTTCTAAAAATTCAAAATCCGACAAATGCCAATATAATATCGGTATTTGCTAAGCTTGTCGAGCGAAGCGATGAAAACAACCTAAAAATTCGTTGAAGTATAACGGAAACTAAACAACTTTAAACTGATTCATTGAAAGAAATTAAAAGTTAAATTACGAATATCAGTGAAAGAATCGTTGTTATTTAAAATCAAATTGAAAGTGCAAAGTCAACTATTGAAACCCTTTTAACTGAAGTAAATTATCTGAAGCAGTAGCAACTGATAAGGGAAGTACTAATGACAGGGATACTAAATAATACTGATTTAGATGAACTATTGAAAATCATCGATATATACAAATTTTACAAAAGAAGTCTTATCATTCAATTCAAGAAGGAAAAGTCTCTAATTACGATAAAGTGTTGACTACGGTGTTAGATAAATATTCATCATCATCTGCTTCTAATTGTATGTCATTTTATCAGGATACCACTGCAATAATTAAGAAGATTACAGTAATTTACCATATGAAAATTAAACCTTGGTTTAACCCGCCACTGTTAACGCAAGCGAAACCTCATGTTTCAATTTCGATGGATATATTAAAAACTTACGATAATTATTTTTTATTAGATACCGGAGCTGATATCAGCATTGTCAAAAGATCATATGTTATTAGAAAAACTGATTGCTATCCCCATCTGAGTTGTTCTATCAGAGGTATCGGTTCAGAAAAACTCCAAATCATGGCAGTTTGCAAAGCTAATATTACGCTTGATTCAACTATTATAAAGCATGATTTTCATTTCGTTGATGACAATTTCCCTATTGCGTGTGCTGGAATTGTCGGCAATCACTTTTTAACTAAATTCCAATGCAAAATTGATTATTCTCAATCTATCTTGGAAATACCTTCAAATTCGGGAAACATTATTTTAAAACTAACTACGCTAGATGATCCACTCGAAATTCCACCACGGTCTGCAAAAATTATAAATTTGCCTGCCGATTTTCCAAACAGTGAGTATGTTTGCCAACCATTTGAAATATCCAATGTAGTCTTTGTTTGTGGAAGCATAATAAAAGTAATTAATAAATTGCCAATTTTATTGTGCTCAACACGAATAATAATAGTTTTGTGGTAAATAATTTTTAAAGATTTTCTAGATCCTTATAATTTTTACACCGTTTTCTCGTGGAACAATCCTGTCGAGAAACGTTTATGCGAGTTAGAACAAGAGCTTAACTTTACCCACTTAAATGACGAAGAAAAGCCTTCCATTACTCAAATTTGTCGAAATTTTAATGACGTATTCTTCTTGGAAGGAGATAAATTGACCACTACTTCTGCTATTTTTCATGAGAAAAAATTACTTCCAAATTCATCACCTATCAGCGTAAAGCAATACGATTACCGGAAACGTCCAAAGCAGAAATAAATTCGCAAGGTAGTCAAGTGCTGAAAGATGGCATTATAAAACATAGTAAAAGCCCATGGAATTTCCCAGCTTTAGTTGTTCCTAAAAAATCAAACATCTTGAAGAAATGGCGTTAAGTAATAGATTTTAGGAAGCTCAACGAGATAACGGTCGGTAAAGTTTTCCCTCTTCCCAATATTAGTGAAGTTTTAGGGCAGCTCGGTAAAGCATCATATTTTAGTACGCTTGACTTGAAAAACGGCCAAGTGGAACTAGTTAAAGAGGACCGCGAGAAAACTGCGTTCAGTACGAACCTAGGCCATTATGAGTTTATAAGAATGCCTTTGGGCTCAAGAATGCGCCGCCAACATTTCAAAAATTAATGAACACTATTTTGTATGGTTTAAATAGTCTCCAATCATTTGTGTATCTACATAGATGATATAATTGTGTATGGCTCTAATTTGCAGGAGCATAACGATAAATTAATAAAAATTCTTGAAATTTTTAGAAATTACAATTTAAAGTTAAACCCTGTAAAATGCTGCTTCTTACGAAAAGAAATTATATATCTCGGTCATTTGATCACTGATAGTGGTATTAAACCAGACCCAGTGAAACTCGAAGCCGTCATGAAATATCCAAAGCCTCGAAATGCAAAGGAATTAAAATCTTTCCTCGGTCTCGCTGGTTACTATCGACGGTTTGTCCAAAATTTTTCCGGTCTGTCAAAACCACTAACAAATTTGCTAAGAAAAAATAGTAAATTCGAATGGTCAGCATTTTGTGAAGAAGGATTTACAAAATTAAAAGAAATTCTCTGTAATCCTCCGGTCTTACAATATCCAAATTTTCAAGAAACATTTTTTATAACAACAGATGCCAGTGATCTCGCAATTGGAGGTGTACTCTCTCAACGGCATGATAACGCTGATTTGCCCATCGCTTATGCGAGCAGGTCGCTTAACCAAGCCGAGAAGAACTACTCTACAATAGAGAAGGAGTTACTGGCCATCGTTTGGGTGATCAAACATTTTAGACCTTACGTATTTGGAAAACCGTTCGTCGTTAATACAGATCATCGGCCGTTGGTATGGCTAAATTCAATCAAAAATCCTGCTTCTAGATTAGTGCGTTGGCGAATCGAACTCGATGATTACGATTTTATGATTAAATATTTACCCGGAAAAACAAATCGTATTGCTGATGCTCTTAGCCGTATCGAAATTCCTAATGGCTCAATCGATGAACTTTGTGTAAATCAACCTTCAACTTCATATAATTCCAAAGAAATAATGAAAGTTACAACACGATCCGAAACTCAAAATAAAATTAATGAAACCCCCGATAATAATATCTCGACTGAAATTTCCAAAACAGTCAAATCAGAAAACGTTCCTAACTCTGAAAATAAACTTCCAATCATTTTTAGAAATAATTCTGTTCAAAATATAACGAACGAAATTCAAATTAACGAAATTTTGAACGAACATCATCGAAGCAATGTTGGCGGTCATCAGGGAATTATGCGAACTTATAAGAGAATTAAAAGTTATTATTCATTTCCGAAGATGCTATCCCGTATTAAAACTTTTATTCGGAATTGTCCAGAATGTCAACAAAATAAAATTTTCCCACCTACAATATTGCCAATGGTATTGACAACCACTTCCACTAAGCCGTTCGACAGAATATTCTTAGATGTTGTCGGTCCATTACCAGTATCTTACAGTAACAACAAATACATACTGACCATGCAAGATGACCTCAGTAAAGAAGCAAGAACCATAGCCAATTCTTTCGTCGAATATCTTATTCTCAGATTTGGATCTCCAATTAGCATATTGACTGACCAAGGCTCGAATTTCTTCAGTGAAATATTTACAAATGTATGTAGATTGCTAAAAATAAAAAAATATAAGTACTGCCTATCACCCCCAAACTAATGGGGCTCTCGAGCGATCGCATCGTGGATTGGTAGAGTATCTTAGAAATTATGTAGATGGTGATTCCCAAAATTGGGACTCTTGGGTTCCATTCGCAATGTTATCTTATAATTCGACTCCGCATTCCACTACCCGATTCATACCGTTCGAAATGATTCATGGTTTCAAACCCAATTTACCAAGCTCTTTAAAACGACAACCCGAAAACAACCACCCGATTTATAACTATGACGACTATTTAATTGAATTGAAAACAAAATTGTCATGAACTCGCGAAACAAAACATTGAATTAAGTAAAGAAAAGTGTCTAAGGAATATTACGATAAAACATTAAAAATTTAAATTTTAATGTAGGAGATTTCGTGTATTTGAAAAATGAATACAAATCCTCTAAGCTAGATCCACCGTGGTTAGGACCATACAAAATCGTTGAGAAGATATCTCAAGAAAATTCAAAAATAAAAATTAATAAAAGGTTTAGAGTAGTACACAATAATATATTAAAAATGAAAATACATGAATAGACAATTAGATATAAGTATAAAGATATGTCTTTGAAATTATCAAAACTATTTAACTATATATATCATTAAAACTATATAAATTTGAGATTAATTTTAAGAAAATTTATTGAAATTTGAAATTTTGGAAGTTAATTAATCAAAATAAATAAAAATTCATATTTTGTTAAGTAAAATTAAAACTTAAATTACATATATGTATAATTTAATTTTTTTTTATTAGAAGGGAGGTGTTATATAATTGAGGTTCTACTGTATTATCAGTATGATCTTAATATTGATAAATAACCAATATTATTATGTAATTTTTATTAGTATAAGTAAACAGATGTCCAATAAAAAACAAATTTTAACTGTGGCATTATTAAAAATAAAATAAAACGTTCTTCTTGATCGAGATTTGGACGAGTCAACATAATCCGAAAAAATTACAAAATAAAATATAAATAAATGTTTTATTAACTATAGTAAACTTAGTATAAATTAAATACATATTATTTAATTAATTATAAATATGTTAATTAAAACTTTAAAACAAAAAAAATATTTTTAAGAGTTTCATTATTAAACCCAAAGTGAGCCCATGGATTCAAAACACTCCCACAAGTTATATTTGTGAAGGAATTATAGTGTGAAATTGGTGAAGTATTCTTGTCGAATCGAAGAGTCGTATTTAAGGATGATTGGGAAGGGGCAAATAACTAATTTAATTGATTTAGATTTTAGTTCAGAGAGATAATAACCGATAGATGATGAATTTAATTGAATACTAATGCTATAGCATAACAACTTAATAATTTTAGTTTATTAAATAAGTAGTTTTAATTTCTTCTGTTATTAGGGAGTGAGGTACGAGGATGGTTTTAGCGGGATCTCAATGGTTTTAGGAAGTAAAGGGAAGACATAACTAATTTCTTTATTTGTAATATATTTTTAATTTATTACTGTAATTCAATTGGTTTGTGTAAATTAGGTTTTACAAATCTTATTTCAAAGCAGGAATATTAAAATTATTACTACATTAATAAACTTATACTTTATTTCAAAGTAGTATTTAATATGATTATAATAATGATTAATTAAATCCTGACTTAGATTTAGGGATCCTGAGTAACCGGGCAGAGCTTCCAGAGAAACAAGCATCCAATCACGTAGTTAAGTTGTGTTGTCCTGTGCACACTAATTTAGAAAAAATTGTATTAACACTTTACCCTTTGGCTTGGTATCAACTACAAAGGTGTCTGTAACCGGGTCGATTTCATCCTTACTAACATTCCTTTCCTATACTTCCTTATGTGTTATATGTAACGAGTGTACGGTGGGCCCGGCGTCAACCGAGAGATAGGTCTAGGCTTGGTTATACACTCCAAGCAATAAATCAATCAAAATCAATGTCCCTATAAGGCGAAATACGGAAAGACATCTTTCATCGATTAATACTGTTAATATCAAAGACCTCAATTTCATAACAAACAATTGAAAATCAATTCATTCATTTATGTTACTACACAATTGTTAAAAAAAATTGGGACATATGTTTGCACCATTATTAGCTAAAACCATTAACTGTTGTATCAATGAACGAGTATTTCCTGGTTTTCTTAAAGTTGCTTGTGTTACCTCCGTATTTAAAAACAGGTGATCGGTGTTTAGTTAACAATTACCGACCAATCTCATATCCTCCAGTATAATTCACACAACACTAATTGACCACTTAAATTTTAATAAACTTATTAAAAACAATCAGTATGGTTTTATGACACGTTCTAGCACTACTAAAGCTGCGTTAAATGTTGTAGAAGAAATCTATGAATCTCTTGAAAATAAATTTGCAACTTCAAGTTTATATCATGACTTCAAGAAAAATATAAAGTGAAAAAAGACTTTGTTTCTTGGCCATGTTTTCCGTATCATTCAACCAGCAAGGAAGGCAATCAAATGTGAGATGGAGGGGGCCATGACTTTCAAGTCAAATGATTGTGGTTTTTTAATGTTTTTTTCAAATTTTCCTTGAAAATTTATTTTATTAAAAATAATTAATTTATTGAGAAAAGAAATTTTATTTCAAAATTGAAAAGTTTTAATGCAATATTTAATTGTAGAAGTGAAATAATATATTTGGGATTGCATATGGTATAGTCGGTAGTGACGTGTTTCATTTAGCTCCTTCATTTCACGAATTTTCTCGTCTTTTGCCCTTAAATTGATTCAAAAAAGACAACTACTTAGTATTTTCGGCGTCTGGTTCGGGACCCATGGAAATAATTTTTTCACAGTGGGACGAATTGTTGCACATTTTTGCAACTAAGGAAAGCTTCATAACCTAAAATAAAAAACAAGAAAAAATTAAAAAATACAAAAGATAAAAACCAGAGGATTTAGAGTGTGGAAGGCAAATGAAACAAATTTAAATGAAAAGTGAAGTGTGTGTCAAAGATGGGAAAGGTGGAGCTCGTTGGGCGTCTGAGGTGACGTTGATGGGACACGGGAATGCCGGAGATAGTAATTTTAAAGAAAATGGTGTGACGTTAGAAACGTAAGCAACAAACAGTGGTCCAAACGGTAAGCGTTTTGATCTCGACGTGGCGCACAGAAATAACTGACGGATCTGTAGAATGTCCCAGAAAATGGGTAAGTAAAAAAAACTAGACTATAACCAAATTTCGTGGCGGAGAAAATGATAAAGGTTACATAAGGTCAGTGGTTGTTTTTATAATTAATTTTACATAAAGTGCATAAGGGTGTAAAAGACAGCAAATGTTGTTTATGAGAAAGGCGACGTATATATTTGAGGGTTAGGTTTTTGCTTATTACTAAGTTTTGAAATTAGTGTAAGGAAAGATTGCGGAAAAAAAATTATATGAGTGTGATTGATTACTAGACCGAAGGTGTCAACGTCACATTGCGTGCTTAATCCCGGACGACAGGTATTGCATTTCAACTCTTCCAATACAATTGCAACTGATAAAAATTGGATGGAATTGACGATTGGAACATACCATTATTACAGCTGGTCCTGAGGAGCGGTACAGTTGCGCATTACAGGTGGGCTGTTGCTCACCAGAAAATCCCCAAAGACAAATTAATTAATAAAGAGCATCCAGACCCAAACTTAAAGGCAAAAGAGTGGTGTAATGAAGCGAAATGATAGGTGAGTAACGAAAATAAACGATAAGGAACACGTTAATGAGGTTTGCGGTGTGCTTTGGGGTTGTACCATGCGCAATAGAGAGACCGAGGGCAAATGGCGATAACGCTTCGCGTTGCCCACTTTCATATTGTATCTTACAGTGGCCTGAGCAAAATGGCCGTGCTAAAATGACAGGGCGACGATTGAACCTAAGGAAATTTGATATAACGGATTGAAAGGTTAGTGCTGGGTCGAGCAAACCGGTTCTTGTGCTGTCGGATACAGACGAAATAAAATTTAATATGTTCAATAGTATAAAATGATTCACCAAAGAGGCTCATTGCTACGGAGTAGACCTAATAAAATAAAATGTAAAAGTAAATAAACAGATTTAAAATAAAAAACCAAATTATGGAATCGCTTAACTAAGCCCAACTTGGTCGAGCTTAAGTAATAAGGGTAATATTTATTAAGTGCCGTACCAGAATTAAGTTCAAAGATACCGTGGTTGAGCAGCGCTTTGTATGAACCTTAGGTAGCGCAGTGATAAGTTTATTTCAAAAATCACAGCGATCTTGTCAAAATGGATAAGGGTGAGAATACCTTACGTTTGTTCCGGAGTTTGGAGCTGACGAACAGATCATTCGATATTCCTGGAGAGGTGAGAATTTATTGCAGACATGGAGAACAAGACCATTTAACGCGCAAAGCTATTGCGAAACGTGAATCACATTCTTGCAATGACAATTTCTTATAGGACGGCTGTGTTTATTTAAAGATCGATCATTCGAAAATCACTGCGCATGACACTCGCACGGTTCGCCCTTTAGGTTATATGCAGTGCCCTTGACATCGTTCCTCCAGGTTTATTGCACCTGAGATCATAAGTAAATTAGGAATAAATGTTTAACACACAAAAAATAATAACTGAAAGAATTAAGCCTGTATTCCATGAGAAAAATTGACTGACAGTAAAAAAAACGAAAAGAGAAAAATAATCTGAAGCCCCATATAAGAGACAAGGACAACGTTTTTTTTATTTTACAGCAAAATTGTTTTTCTATATAATAACAACCGTTGTCTTTGTCTCTTATATGGGGCATCAGATTATTTTTCTCTTTTCGTTTTTTTTTTTACTGTCAGTCAATTTGTCTGATGGAATACAGACAAAAAACAAACAAATGTCAAACAATATTAAGAGAGGATGATCCAAAATTTCCTTAAAGCAAATTGTGTTTTAGTACTAGTGAAAAGTGGTAAATAAAACACAGGTACCATTTAACGCAAACAAGTTGTGGTAACTGGGGGGGGGGAACATGGATATACATTTCCATAGTGGATGGGCGGTCGTGGATACAGGCTGCCCAATCAATGATGCGGTATGGTTTGAGACGTGAAAGCGGAGTGCGGAATCGTTCTAG
This sequence comes from Tipula vernalis, assembly GCA_958295665.1. Classification (NCBI taxonomy): domain Eukaryota; kingdom Metazoa; phylum Arthropoda; class Insecta; order Diptera; family Tipulidae; genus Tipula; species Tipula vernalis. The sequence continues at coordinate 210,917,174 of OY282558.1, read as the reverse complement.
GGACGTCAGTCTTAGCAATTTTTAGATTTTGGTACATGCATGAATAATGAAATTTGGTTTTTTTCTTCTATTCTTCTATAATTCGGGTCAAGCTGTCAGTTTTGTTCGGGTGGGTGGCTTTGTTTACAGTTTTGTTTCGATATGTTTGGAAAAGACAACTACTGCCATCTTTGGAAATGGTCCGTCTATTGACGATTTTTGACGACTATGTCCCTCTCGTATTATTATGATTTATTTATGAGGCGGATTTGTCGATGATGCAGTAGGGTAAAGTGGGGTACATTCGTCAACAGCGCTTTAACAGGGTTAATTTTGTTCAATTTTTTTACAAAAATTGTGAATTACCTATTTTGTAATGTCTACATCCTACTGAAGTTTGGTAGTCATTCGTCGACATTTGAATGAATAGCACGTGTTTTCCATTTTTTACCAATATTTTTCTAATATTTCGACCGTATTAGGTAAGTGTTTTTGGCTAGTTATTTTTAAGTGATTTACCATTTTGTTTGTGATACTTGTTTTTCATAAATTTATACTGTAGATCATAAATCTGAAAATAACGGTAAATCATCTTACACGTTTTTTTGTATAAAATTGTTGTTTAACCTAGTTTGGGGTAAATACTTCAGACGTGTACGGGCACTTTCGTCTATGACGAATGTACCCCAAAAATGACAAATGTGCCCCATTTAATTATTTATTTTTTATATTTAGTAAAATCACTATTATTCGTATTCATAGACGCATTAGTATTATATTAGTACATTATCATGGTCCGAAATTATAAGCGAAAAACTGAGAGAATCAATATCAGTGAAGCTGACGTAAGAAAGGCAATTTCAGATATATTAAAGAGAATTGAAACTCCAACGAGCGCCTCAGTTAAATATACATAATATAAAAAGACAAACATTAAATAGTAGGCTAAAGAAGAAAAGAGCTACGATGGATCCACTTGCACTAGATACTGTCTCTTTATATAATAAAAAGCTTCAATAGTACAGGAATTTTCCCAATTAATACGATGATATTTAAGGATGAAGATTTTATAGTTGAAGAGAATTTAAATGAAGGGGAGCCGGCTACTTTAGTTGAAGTTTTGCCCGAAATCAGTACATTTGAGGGTTTGCTTGAAAATCACAATACAGAGGAAATTGAAAATCCTATCAAAAATAATCACCAGAATAATAAAACAATTCAATTATTGACTCCAGAACAAATACGCCCAATTGCGCGTATTTTTAAGAAAACAAATTTGACAAAGAAATGTGGAAAATCTCGGATATACACATCTACGCCAGAGAAACAAAGATTGGAAGGACAGCGAAAAGGAAAAATAGATAAAGTAAATGCAACGAATTCGAAAAATCGCGTCGATATGCTAAATATGAAAATTGGCAAAAAACAAGGTGTTAAAAAAGTCGTAACGTTTTCTTCCTCTGAAGACGAATCAGATGTACCTTATGAAGAATCCGGGCAATTCTTATCTTTATCTACAAACGAAGAGAGCTCGAATGAAGAAACAGAAATGCTTCTGATTGATTCAGATGTTTTGGTAGAGGGAGACTACGTGCTCGTTAGATTTACTGTAAAATCGAAACATATATTTTACACTGCACAAATTATTGAAGCTGAAAAAAACGAAAGCTATGTTGTAAAATTTGTAATGCTTCAGCAGTTACTTTTATGAGCCTGACCACGAAGACATATCTTACATTTTACGAAGTGACATTGTAATGAAGTTGCCAATTCCAGACCATCCAGTAGGCACATCACGTTCTGCCACAAAATTCAACTTTAAAATTGACTTGACGAAATACAATTACGATAATTTTATTTTAATTTGATGCAAATGTTTGTAATTTTTGTTATGTTGTTTTATGTTATTTTTTGGTAAAAAAAGGTAATATACCTGTGAGACTGACACTGAATTTTGAGACCTTTATAGATATTAAATAAAGCGTGGTATTTCCGTATGCTTATAGCTTTTTATTAAACAACTTATGAACGAATGAATTAAAATTAGTTAAACTCCTTTTGAAAAACTAATTTCTTTAAGATTTATAAATTTTGCAAAGTATTTAAAGTAAGCGACTGATGTACCCCAGCGAATGACAAAAGTACCCGAGCACTGGGGTACATTTATCTTATTGAATCCTTCAAGGAAAATTTAAAAACTAAAGATTTTAATTTCAATGGGGAAACTATTAATAAATTAAAACTGTTCCTAACATATAGCATTATCAGCTACCGTATAAAACCATTCAAAAATGTTCTCATTTTTGTTTTTACAGAGGTTAGAAAAAAAAGTGACAAATGTACCCCGCTTTACCCTACTATTGATAAGTGAAAGTTAGTAGGTACATACTGGTATACGTTCAGTGAAGTTAGCTTGAACTTTTGGAACATAAATAATTAAAAAAATTAATTGTTATATAATTCGTGTCAGATTGTCGGTTTATTAGTTTTGGAGGCTTTTGCATACATTTTGTTGTTTGCCATCTCTAGAAATTTCCCATTTATGGTCGTTTTGGACGGCAATGTCCCTTGTGGCACCATAGCTTATATTTCAAAACAATCGAGCTTGATGTGTACACACTCAAGAGACATCGAGAAGTTTTTCCATAGCAAGCAGGAGGTCAATAAATATACAGCGGTAAGGCAGTTTAACTTATTCGGGAAATTGCCACCGATAAACTTTGAGAGAGGTTAGCTTTAAGAGTTTGAATTGAATAAATGAAAAGGGAAATAAAATTAGTGATTTGCTAATTCAGCTTTGGTTGTCTGTTTATTGTGTTTGTGGTTCTTTTACATTTAAAACAAAAAGAAGAAAAAACATTAAATTTCGCTTTTGCGATCAAAGACGAAATTTATTCGATAGGAAGTTTTGTAGATAATGCAGTTGGACTTTTAGCTTTTGGCGACTGGTGACATTAACTGTGGTTCATCACAGGGCAGCTTCATCACGTAGAGGGCTTCTGTGGTCTCGGTGGCCGGTTGCGGAAACACTTCATTAAAATAGCAGTTTGAGCAAAACTTTAGTTGTGGGTTGCGGCAGGGGTTGCTGAATCTAATCTAATTAAATTTGTTCCCAGAGCTGCTGTTATAAGTTTTAATTGAAATTTAGAGTGGTCATGACTATAACGTTTGGAAGTGTACAGAGGTCTGAGCCGGCAAACTAGTGGTATGTTGTAGTAGTTTCAAGGGTAGCAACAGGTTTACAGGAGCAAGCGATGAAATCGGAGGTATTCAGGAGAGGCAGATTGCTAATACCGACATTGAAATTGTACTTAAGGTTAATTCATGGCATGTTCGTGGAAATTAAGTTAAATTTAAATCATAAATAAATTAATTAAGAGTATGACTGGTGTTTCGGGAAATAATACAGATCTTAATTTTAGAAATTATTTAAAATTATAAAAAATAAAAAAAAATAAAACCTGAATCAGCTTTAGGGGAACGTGAGCAGAAATTGGGCTTGCAATTGGAGGCTGCTTTGTCTTGTGCTGGCTTTTTTACTGTATTTGTTGCCAACGGGCTCACTAGCTGTCAGCTGCTTGGATGTCTGGAGCCGGATTAATTCTCTGTTACTAATATAATATAATTTATTTGTTTTTATTAATTGTTAGTAATTTATTTAGTTACTTTATTTATTCATATAAATGAGTGGTTTGTACCTACTATTTAATAGCTTTAATGGATTTTTTGGGTATCAAGGTGGGACGCGTCATAATTTCCATTTTAGGTTTCACTCCTCGGAGCGAGCCGGGAAAGGGATAGATGATGAGAGCTGTAGCGGCAGAGTGATTTGTGTTTTTATAAAATTGAAACTTGTTTTTTCTTTAAGGTCTTATTTATTTCAGCCAAGGGAAATGAACACTAATATTAACATTAAGGTTGTGTAGTACTTAAAGTTTAGTTTGTAACAGGTTTATAGAAATTAAATTAAACATAAATTTAAACTTAAATGATTGAGAGTAGAACTAGTTATTTAAAAGCCAATCAACCAATCAAAAACGGTCGGAGGAAGTAAGGTGGTGGGAAAATATAAGGGGTAATTGATAACTAATTAATATTTAATTCAGGATGCCAAGGATCGAAAGCAGTTCTTAGAAAAAATGTAGTAAAGTAATCCTTAGAAAAAATGTAACTACTAACAATTGACCGTCAAAGTGTATGTAACCGGGTCGATCTCAATCATATCCAATCCTTCCAAGTAAATGTAAAAAAGGGTGTACGGTGGGCCCGGCGTCAAAAATTCTTAGAATTACCGGGAGATTTTGCTAATTCATTGGTCGTACATTCAAAATCAATCAAATCAATCAATTTACTGACTGCATGAAATGTCAGATGATACCGAGAAGCAATTGTCCTTCCTTGTAATCATGATTTGGTATTTGTCCATATTTTTGACTGAATTAAATTTTGTGATAATGATAAAATCAAGGTTTACAAGCAAACAAAGAAATATTTTTTTTCTCACATGCAACAATTCCTTTTTTGTGAAACTGAGCTATAATTTCGGTTTTTCAAATCCTTTCTGATAATCAAAAATCAATTGAGTGAACATAGTCGAGGAAAAAAAAACATCGTAAGATTTCCTTCTGATAGATTTTTTTTTTTTTTCTAAAATTTAAATTGAAAAATAGATAAAATTTATGTTAATACAAATTTGGTTGCTGTATCCTTTTTTGCTGCCAAGACAATATAGGATTTGGATCATAAATCCATCATACGGTATATCTATCTATAGATGCGAATCAATTTATTTAAAATTAAGAATATAATTGGAACTGAAAACAAAATTTTCAGGTACATAAATATTATACTGAACACACCCACACATTCGGAATTTGCTTGTTTTGCAAAAAAAAAATTCAACTTCAACTTCAAATTATTCTGTTTCACAAACTTGCAGAAAAATTGGTAAATTTTGTTGCTTTTTTTTCTGTAACTTAATATTGTTTTGATATTGTTTCTCCCATTGGAACATTTAGGGAAAATTGTTGAAACACAATAAGTTTTTGTTGATAAACAGAAATGGATGCAATTGATTTTTATTAGGAAAGGAGGTGGATCGGAAACTAAAAAGTCACTGCATTAGTTTGACTTCTTACTAAGTAATGAATATACCTGTATAAATGTTTCTTAAAACTCTTTACACACGTACAAACATCTTCTTGTATTATTTTTTTTTTAAATATTACTTCATGCCTCAGATATAAGTTATTCCAAGTTTGTTATCAGGAAAAGTACAAGATTCATTTCCCAAACAGTACAAAAACCGTAATGTAGGAAGAAGTAAATTTATTTATTTTTCTGTTTGTTTATCATCATCACCATCAGCATCATAATCATCAGCATCAGCATAATCAGTAACAGAAGCAACATTATTTTCATTATCATAATCAACAACAACAACGGTACAACTTTGCTTTGTTAGTTGTATGGTACTCTTCTATTTTACAACTCCTATTCTTAAAGTGTATACTTTGTAAAGAAAACAACGACGACGACGACGACGAATGATGGATTTTGATTTGAATAAATTTATGTTAATCAGTGTTTTGTGTTATGAAGAAGTGCGAAAGTGTATACGCAACACAAAAAGGATATGTTTTTTTTTAGGAAATGTAATATGATAATCAATATTATTATATGCTGATTTACATAATCATGTCATGGTATAGATAAAAAGAAGTGTGTTACATGTCAATAACTCATCCGCAAACACGTTTTAACAATGTATCTTCCATGTATACCTACGTATAGATAGAAGAGTATTAATCTTTTATACTGTAGTGTGTCAATTACCTTTCGTACAAATTGAACAAATGTACATACATTATTCCATTAGTAAAGAATCATCATAACCTAAACAATTTATATTCATTCATTTCTATATTTTTAATGAATATATGAATGAAAATTTAACTTAAGGAGAGACGAGTTAGAGGAGCATGAAAATTCATCTCTCAAATATCAAAACTAAATAATAAATTTTTCCATTTATTCTTAAAATAAAACAGAACAAATTCCCATTGTAGTCATTCGAATGTTAAAATCTTTAGTTTTTTTTTTTTTTGTTTGTATATATTTTATTCCATTTCACCCCCAAACGTATCCCAATCATACTGTCTTTACCGAACTAACAAAAAAAAAAAATTCAATCGAATCAAATAAAATAATAATGTTCTCATTTTTATTTGGCTCTCTACATGGAAAACTTGAAATTGAAAATATCAATTTTCATTTTCTACCCACTATTATGTTGTACATATACCATACACAAACACCTTTTATGTGAATAATAAGAATAATATACGAAAGCTCTGTTCCCATCGTTGTTCTTTCTGTGCACACACATATACTGTACATATGTACAACACAAAACTTTAGTCTTTCTTGAACTAACTTTCAAAATTCTTTAATAATTCATGGAAAATGTGAAAAACTTTTATTTTTTTGTTTCTCGCGAAAATTATGCTTTTTCTTCTAAATAGTATCTCAAAGTATATCGTTATTTTGTTGCTACAGTGCTTTTTCGGTGTGTTTAAATATTATATATATGGAAGACACCAACACGTACTACGGAATATTTTTGGGTTTAAAAATATTTTGCTGTGAGACCTATAATTTAACATGCGTTGTATATAAATCAAAACGAAAAGCTTTGGTTAATTAAAGAAATATTTTAAACGATTTAATATTTTTGTTATGTATACCTTGAAAATTATTATTACAAACGAGATACATTTTTTTCCCATCAATCAAGTCGAGTTATGTTTTCCATTAGTCCAAATCGAACATTTTTTTTTTCATTAATCAAATTTTATTTTATTTTCCTGTACGTATACGATTCATATAGATTTAATATAGTCATCATCATTCATAGAGTCAATTATGTGAGATACATAAAAATACGTTGTGTCCATAATTGATATGTGTACCTGTACTAAAAATTAAGTGAGCAAAAAATTCTCGGTTGCATAAACCAAATACTATACATACTACCATCAACCACATGCATAATGGAAAATCAATGAAATTTTTGTTTTTGTTTTAGAATTCAGTAAACGGAATCAAAATAAAGTTCAAGGGCATATACCATAATAACAGAGCATAGCAATTTGAACAATATGTTTCAATGTAATAACAATTTTAATAAAAAAAAAAAATAAAAAACAATAATAATAATAATAATACTAATAATAAAAATAACAATAATAATTTTTTCCGATCTTTTCTTTATTTTATATAGATTTTCTATATTTAAATTACGTATATTGTACAGAATATATTCCGGCGACTGAATATAAAAAATAAAAAAATTGTAAAACACACAGAAAAACTCTTTCGTCTCATTTTGTAACGAATTTTGTGTAAACAAGGCAAAATAAATTATAAATTTCGCATGGAATGAATATTGTGTTGGGCCAAATTGTTTGGTCGTCTCATTGCATTGTAATTGGGGTTGAATTATTGCCTAATTTAGTAAAACAAAACAAAAAAACGAATGTTTCAACCCTAAAGAACATTGCCCAAAATAATCCTCAGAAATCCCAAAATCTAGTGGTTTGTTTATTATAAAATCGTTACGAGCAACAAATACCTATTAGGCGGCAATAATGTCTATTTCGATGGCTTAATTTGAAGACCAAGTAAAGGGAAACATGTGCTGATCACAAACTTAGAAAATTAAGTGCAGCACAGGCGAACTAAATGACATTGGCATAAGCAATATTTAATTTGTTTACTTGTGCTTATTTTTTGTTACTTATAATAATAAAAATAACCTAGCTATTTTAGATGATTTTAGGCACGGCGAAAGTGGCCTACTATAAATATTTTGTATATTAGTTTCCACTACAGCCTACTTTTTAGAAATATTTTATCGATTTACAAGGGTAGGGAAAAAATTACATTATTTGTACAAGAAAAAATTTCGGATCTCCGACTCCTCCAATAACAATGATTTACTCTTGTTTATCCCCCCCCCCCCGGATCTCCAATAACAATGATTAACCCTTGTTTATTATAGCAACTTGCTAAAGTGTTTCATTACTAAGACAATTTATTTAGAGATAATTTCTTATCAATCATCAACATGTCATGTATAAGGCAAAAAATTAGCAAAATAGAAAGGGAATAATACATTACTTAAGACAAACAGAAAGAGCAATAAGCTGATAGTCCAAATTTGTTATTTAGATTTTGACCTTCCGAAATACTATAAAAGTACAATTTTCATTTTAAAAGCCTATTGGTTGGTTAATTATGATATAAATATTTAAAATAAGGTAGGACATATTTATAATAATGGTTTCGAGTAGTTTTTTTTTTAGTTTTATTACTGTTGCAAAATCGTTTCAGGAAGAGTAATAAAACAACTCGTGCCTTAGAATGGAAAATATAAAAAATACTATTTATTCGAAAAATAACTAGGATAATCGTTAATTTGTTGTTGCTCGGACGATGGACGCCAAGCGACTTCGTTCATTTATAAAATTGAAATTCGCGTGAAGTTTATCCTAAACTATCCTAAAAAAAAAAAAAAAAAAATAGGATCGTTTAGGAAAAACTTCACGTCTTTGCGCAAATGTGTGAAGTTTTTCCTAAAGATTAATAGCTTTGCATGTGTTCGTGATTATAATATACTTAATTCGAATTAACCGATAATTAGCATTATATAAAGAAGAAAACGCAATTCGAATTACATAGTTTATAAAATTAATATGGCCTAAAATGAGCCCAAACCTAAACTTTCCTAAAATGAGAACATCATCATTTGAATAATAAATAAAAATAAAGCGAAATACCTAGTGTAGTTTTGGACAGCAAATTTAGTTTGAAGCCTAATATTTTAGAAAGGGTAAAGAAAGCTATTATACGCTATACACCTTTAAAAGTGCTATTGGAAAACGATGTGGTCTTGAACCCCATATCTTATACTGGCTCTATGCTTCAATGATAAGGCCCATACTTTCATATGGGATTGTTGTTTGGTGGCCAGCCTTAAATAGTAAGGCTAACCAAAAGTTGCTGATGAAAATTTAGAGAACTTCCACCCTTTCCACCATGCACTCAGGATACACCCACTCAGGCATTAAGGATCAAATCCATTTCTATGTGGACCTGTAGCAATACAGGATACTCATCTTTATAGTTTAACAGAGATATCCTTGGTACCACCGATTACTTGTTTCCATTACCATCTTTTATGGAAAGGTTTCGTACTGATATTCCCTTCTATGGACCTTAAAATGAACCTCATCATAAAGAAAATTCAGAAAAAAGCACGGAGACATGAAGAAAGGCTCCGCCAACATGTGAACTTAAAAGAACCAAACCTTTTGAGCTTGTGTGATTGTCAGTTTAAACAGCATTGTGCTGATCTAAAATCCACTACAAAGAAGTGGTTTACTTCAATTTACCAAACACTATGGAACGCCAATGGGAAGAAGCCATAGCTTAATTTAAGTTAGTAAGTTAAGTCAGAAACAAATTGCTCATTGGTTCAGGAGACTAGAATGTAATTACATAAAATAAATAAATAAAATTTATTTTAAATAAAAAAAAAAAAAAAAAAATCCCTTCAGAGAGGACTATTTTTGCATAGAAACTTAAACTAGTTTAGCTAAATCGGATTTATTAAATCACAGTCTGTCTAGGGTATAAGGGTGTTTAGTATAACAGAATCATATTATGCATAATGAATCATATTATGCATAATGGATCATATTATTATCAAGCATTTTCCGTAACTTAGAAAAACCGGCCAGCGAGCAGAAATGTTTAAACTGTTTTATGAAAATAAATTTTCAGTTTGTTGCTCTCAAAGAGCATTTCGATCAAAATGTCGTTGTCTAAAGACGCCTAAAAGAGAACAAGACGTTTATCAAGCGAGAATATTGATATTGTGTGTGATGATGTCAATGAAAACTCGGGAACATCAACAAGAAAACGTGCACCGCAATTGGTATGTAATCCCACCCCTTGGCGTCGAATTTTGAACAAATTTATATTAACACAATTTAATGCCTATTATCCTCGCCAATTAAATCGAACCAAACTTTTGGTTGAAATTTATCATGAGCGATGAACCGCATTATTGTTCAATTGCAGTGCAAAATAAGCAAAACAGTTTTTACTAGGTATCCGAAAATTCTCGAATTATTCACGAGAAAGCTCAATTCGACAAAAAAGTAATTCTGGTGCGAGATTTGCTCGAAACGAATCATATTAACAATACTTTTTTGTATTTAACTAAGGGAAGGCTGTTACTGTCAATGATAATCGCTAGAGAGACAACGTAATGCTACGCGAATTTTTTGGCACAAGAAGTGGACGAACTTGGTATTGAAGGCCTGTAATTTCAGCAGGACCGCAACGGGCCATGCTACACATCCGGCCAAACAACGACCATTTTGCAACAAATGTTTCGTGGAAGTGTCATATCAACGTTCGGTGATATTATGGACACTGCATAGCCCAATTTGACACCACCACACTTTTTGTGGGTCAAATTGCCAACATTTCGACCGAAATACTACCGACACGCCATAAAAAATGCACAAAAATGAGCCGAAATCTATATCCAGCACCTGGCGGACATATTTTTCTTAAGAATTTAATTTGTCTGTCTGTAAATCATTTGATTTTATCGGATTTTTTATAGACAAATATATTAATTGTTCATGGCAACCCCAATATTTTCGATTTGGTAAATCAGAAAAATAAAGAGGCCAATCCCCCATAACATATCTACTGGAAAAAGAAGAAATATCATTCCCCCCTCCCTGTAATTTTAGCCCAAGGCCAAGAGTTATACCAATGTATTACTCTTCAAACACAAAAGTGAAGTTTCTAAATATACTAAAAAATATACTTAATATTTTTGGCCGGTTTTTCTAAGTTGCGGAAAATGCTTGGGAAATTTACGTAAAATATATACGGAAACCGCAATATGATTTTGTTATACTAAACACCCTTAGTCTCTACAACTTTTCAAACGATGATGTTTTCTGTTAGTTTACATGCACAGTTACTCAAAAATATACTTAGTATTTTTGGCCGGTTTTTCTAAGTTGCGGAAATGCTTGGGAAATTTACGTAAGACAAATACGGAAACCGTAATATGATTTTGTTATACTAAACATCCTTAGCCTCTACAACTTTTCAAACGATGATGTTTTTCTGTTAGTTTACATTCACAGTTACTCAAAAATATACTTAGTATTTTTGGCCGGTTTTTCTAAGTTGCGGAAATGCTTGGGAAATTTACGTAAGACAAATACGGAAACCGTAATATGATTTTGTTATACTAAACATCCTTAGTCTCTACAACTTTTCAAACGATGATGTTTTTCTGTTAGTCTACATGCACAGTTACTCAAAAATATACTTAGTATTTTGGCCGGTTTTTCTAAGTTGCGGAAAATGCTTGGGAAATTTACGTAAGACATATACGGAAACCGTAATATGATTTTGTTATACTAAACACCCTTAGTCTCTACAACTTTTCAAACGATGATGTTTTTCTGTTAGTTTACATGCACAGTTACTCAAAAATATACTTAGTATTTTGGCCGGTTTTTCTAAGTTGCGGAAAATGCTTGGGAAATTTACGTAAGACATATACGGAAACCGTAATATGATTTTGTTATACTAAACATCCTTAGTCTCTACAACTTTTCAAACGATGATGTTTTTCTGTTAGTTTACATTCACAGTTACTCAAAAATATACTTAGTATTTTTGGCCGGTTTTTCTAAGTTGCGGAAATGCTTGGGAGATTTACGTAAGACAAATACGGAAACCGTAATATGATTTTGTTATACTAAACACCCTTAGTCTCTACAACTTTTCAAACGATGATGTTTTTCTGTTAGTTTACATCCACAGTTAGGTTCTCAAAAATACACTTAGGATTTTGGGCCGGTGTTTCTAAGTATCGGAAAACGTTCGGAAATTCGACGTATGGTATTGAACATTAGTATTTTTATCAACATAAATTATCATACAGAAATTAATAATGGAATATTGAAAAAATATTACACATAATATTTAGACGTATCAATACAAAAGGTTGAATATCCTTTACTTATTGAGTAATGTATAATTTATTCATTAATGCGTAGTTTTACTCATACATTCTCACAATTTGTTGTTTTTGTGATTTTAGGAAAGTTTAGGAAGAAATTCACATTAATAAATTGAAGCGCACACGTAAGATCAACGCATGCTCAGTCGCAAAAACTTGAAAAACCAAAAATCATAAGAAACTACTAATAAAATTCGCCGTGGCGCTCACAATATGATCTACATTTTTCAACATTCTCCCACCTTTTTAAATTGCTTTAATTGACAATTTCGGTAATTTAACAAACGTCCATATAGATAATGATTTATTTTAACATGTCATTCGATGTAGCGTTTCGGCATCTTGACTGCCCGCCCTCGTCGTGTCTGCAGTACCTGCTGCACTTCGGATGCGTTTTGTAGGGGCTCCATGGTGTCACCCGAACTTGATCCGCCCCTGTCTTGTCGATCTTCGTCGATTGGTTCTTCAGAACATTCCTCTGGTGTTGACTTTTCTGTCGACTTTTCCACGGATTTAGGGAGATATTCATCCGAATCCGCTTCCAGTGAATCAATCGCTGAACTTGCAAGCCTTTTGGTTATCAGTTGAAATGAAGAATAAGTCATCGACCTTTAAAATTTTACAGAGATCTTTATTGACTTTTGTTCTTTGGAAAGTTGACCGAAGTACTCTGTGCGAAAACGATCTTTGATTTCCTCGCGCAGTCGCTGCCGACAACGGTACTTGCAAGATAGCGTTGTTTTTTCAATTTCGTCTATATCTGGTACGCCGTCTACGTGAATTTCTTTCAAAAACATGTCTGGGCTTATGACACAAATGTTGTTTTTATCTTCCGGTGAATAGGTGATGGAACGAGCATTAATGACCGATTCGCATTCGCAGAGTGTGGTGTTCAATTCCTCGTAACTGAGACTTGTAATGCCAAGGGTTCTTTTCAGAAGATCTTTTACAAGGCGTACCATTCTCTCCCACCACCCACCCACCCCATCATGGGGCGGATGGAGGATTAAAAACCCACTCAATTTTTTCGGTCGCATAATAACTCGTCATTTTCTCCCAATTGACGTGTTGCAGTAAACGGTTAGCTTTGACAAAATTGGTACCGTTATCGCTGTAAATGTAGCTCGGTCTGTAGCAATGTCTTAACTAGCTCAAGATCAATGGCACGGTGTACTGCGCAGGTAAATAAACAGATGTAGCACTTTTGACCTTCTCGTAGAAAGAGAGGCCCTGCGTAGTCTACTCCCGTGATTTCAAAAATTGTTGCATCTCTGACTCTCCTTGCGGGCAAACTCGTAGGCGGTGTTTTTAATGTTTTTCCTGCAAAACGGCGACAGGTAACACACTTTTGTATGACATTTTTTACAGCACGCCGACTTGAAGTAATCCAAAAATTGTGTCTCAAAATTTTTAACATTGTGTTGATGCCCGTGTGATTATTTTTCAGGTGTGTATGCGTAACAAGCAGTTTGACCAATTCATGATTATGGCTTAAAACTATCGGAAATCTGAAGCGAAAACTGTCATCGCGATTTGAAACCAGTGATTTCGTTCTAATTAATCCAGTGCTTTCTTCTTTATAGACTTTAAGGGCCTTTAATCTTGAATCGTTTATTCCTTCAGAGGCCTTGTCTGATTTCACCCTTTTGGCGGCATTCTGGATTTACTTTGCAATTTCGCGCAAATCGAAAAATCCAAGCAATCATTCGGACGGTTTTTAAATAACTTGACATTCTGAGCAAATACTACGGTGGATCAGATTCTCTGATAATCACATTAGCACAACTGAGTACCGGAGCCTCATGAATTAAATTTTTGGGCGTAGTTTTCTCTGCGTTTTTCTTCAACTCTGCGTTAACTTCATCCTCGTTAATCTCAAAACGATCAGCTGGCCAGTGATCAAGAGAATCTTTTAGCCAGTCTGGTCCCTCCCACCATCTGGAATTTATGAGCTGTCTGGTTGTACACCCTCGTGACGGCAGATGGTTGTACACCCTCGTGACGGCAGATCGGCCGGATTGCCTGGTACGTGACGCCAAGTTTTGATATCAGTGGTCGCTCGTATTTCTGTTATTCTATTCCACACAAAAACTGCCCATTGACCATTACGACGAATCCAGGACAAAACAGTTGACGAATCCGTCCAAAAAATTACCTCTACCTTCTTTAATTTTAACGAATCGATTGTAGTTTTCATCAAGCGTGCTCCAAGCATTGCTGCTAAGAGTTCCATGCGTGGAATCGAAATATCTTTTCGTGGCTTCACTCGTGATTTCGCTTATACCAGCTGAACGGACGTACCATTTTCTCCTTCCACTCGAATAAAAAGTGCAGCCGCATATGCGGTTTTGCTTGCGTCGACAAACATGTGGAACGTTACTTTGTCCCGTGGGTCTCCGAAAATCCACCGTGGGACACTTAGATCTCGAAGTTGAGGAATCTGATCGTACCAGGCTTGAAACTGTTTTTGGTAGTCATCTGGGATCTCATCGTCCCAATTTAATTCTTTGATTCCCCATAAATTTTGGAGCAATATTTTCGAAGGTACCAAAGTGGGCGTGGCCCAACCGAGTGGGTCGAAAACTTTATGCGCCGCGGATAGAATAAAACGTTTCGTAATTTTTTCTGGTCGTTTTTCCGTTATTGTTATATTAAGTCCCAATGTATCTTGATCCTTGTTCCAAATCACTCCGAGTACGGCACTGTTGTCAGATTGGCCGTTATCGTGCGTCATCTCCCACCCTCGGAGGTCAAAACAGGTTTCTTTCATGATCAGTGTAGCTTCGTCTTGGAAATACTGGGCCTCCATTTCCGATTTCACGCTCGTGACACAATTATCGACGTAGAATGAGTCGCGTATTTTCTCTATCAACTCTGATTCTTCAATGTTCGTGGATTTTTGAACCATTTTTTCCAAATGACAATCGATTGTTGCTCCTAGCAGAAATGGGCTACAGGTCAACCCGAAAACAACGCGTGTTGAAATGTAATAATTTTTCTTGGTTCTATCTTGCTCCACCAAAAAAATTTCAAAAATTGTCTATCCGAAGGCGCAATGTTTATTTGTAAAAATGCTTTTGCAATGTCAGCAACTATTCCAATTTCATGATTCCTGAATCTCAACAAAATATTAGGGATCATTTCTATTAGGTTTGGACCAGTTTCAAGGCATTTGTTGAGTGAAACTCCGTCTTTTGTTTTCGCGGAAGCATCGAATACTGGTCGAACCGGTGTGGTGCTACTAATTTTTAGAACATGACGATGTGGCAAATAATAATCATGCTCTGATAACTGATAACTGGGCACTTCTTCGATAATGCCGTCTTTTTCCCAAAGTGTCAATAAATCGTCGTACTTCTCAAACAAGTATTCATTTTTCAATTTATTGGTCAGATTAAACAATCTCTTTTCGACTATAAAACGATTATTTGCGAGTGAGGGGGTGCTTCTCCTTCCAGGGAAGCGCCACTTCGTAGCGCGCTTCTTGAGTGACCCGAGTGGTTTCCTTTGAAACTCTCTCAGCTGGATCTGTAATTCCCAGCGCATCAAGTCTCCATTAATCCGTAATATCTGCTTCTCTAGCAAACATCGAAATAACTGTGAGAGTAGCATCTTGGCGTTCCGAAAAATTTGTTGAATTTTTCCCCATTATAGTCCAGCCAAGGAGAGTTTCCACCGCGGTCTCACCAGTGGGAATTTGTACAATTTTACCTGTGTAGAGTCGTCAGACCACATCCGCGCCTATCAACATAGCTATAGGTTCGATGTCGTTGCCAATGTCGGATAAGTAGATTCCTTTACTTTTCAGCTCGTTTCATATGCCGCAATATTTTGACAAATGATCTCCTCGTGAAATGTCGAAAAAATACAATTGAAAGTACCATCAAGTTTACTTCAAGTTTACGTCACGTGATGCGTGAAACTTGGTGTTGTCGGGGTTCTGACATCCCCCCACCGAACAATAAGTGTACCATCTTCTTTTCACCGATATTTTCGAAACCTAATTTTTCGGCAAAACTGACTAACACGTACGATTTATGCGACCCGGTGTCAATGACCGCGCAAACAACTCGTTCTCTCGTTGGCCCTTTCAACTTGACGCGGAGCATCTGCAAATAAACTTGGAGATCTTGGAAGGCTACGTTGACGAGAGCGAGATATTTTGTCATTGTCTGGATTTCACCCACGGTCTGATCGCTATCATTTTTGGTCACTTCCCGACACATCAACAAAGCATGTTTTTTACCACACCAGGCACACTTTATTCTAGAACGACACTTATTGAAGCTGTGGTTCAATTTCAAACACGCAAAACACGCTTTTTTGTCTTTCACAATATCTTGTCTCGCACTCAAACTCAATTTTTTTGCTTTTTTACACGAATCGCTGTCGTGACTCTCCCCGCAAAAAATACACTTACTCGGAATTTTGTTTGTTTCGTTCGATGTAAACAAAGCAGCCGCGGTTGGTACTGAAGTTTCTGTCACACTTCTGTTTTTCTTCGTACTTTTGTTGTTGTTGTGACTTGGTTTTTGCTCATCGAATCCGTTTATCGCTAATGAAATTCTCTCTTCGTTTTGCACTTCTGATTCCAAGAATTTCATCAAAACTTTCAATCGATCTTGGGCATTATCAACTCTAGTATTTTGGCGTTGCAAGGCACGCAAAATCTATTCGGGTAGAGAGGATTCGACGAGAGGAAATAACATTGCGGCGCTCATTTCCCTGGTGACGCCCAATGATTCAAGAGCTCTCAAATGCGTTTCCAACTTATCGTAAATCTGTGTTAAATTACCTTTCGACTTGCAGAGCACGAGTTTCAATAATTCCCGGACGTAAATTTCTACTAGAAGATCTGTAACGCTGCTTGGTGCTACGGTGCACATGCTTGCTCATTTTAATATATAACCTGAGTGCTCAGGGCTGGGAGGGTTCACTATACGGTAAATTAGTGACCATTAGCATTACAAAAAAAATTATTCATGTGCAAAACAAAAAAAAACCACAACACACACCATATTACGTCCACTGCCTCATCTGCTACCGCCCCACAAATTGATCACTTAATCAGACATCATAAATAATAGAAAATCCAAAGAAAATAAATTCATATTTAAATGATAGCTTTAATAAAAATTAAATTAATTTCACAATGAAAATATGTATAAATGTATATATATATATAAATACAATCGTCCTTTAAGAGGATTTCAAACATGATTTTAAGTCTTTAATTAGATAGTAAACAAAAACTCGAAGTAACCAATGTTATTCTGGCAATTCTTTTTTTTTTTTTTTCCGTTTTATTTTAATTTTTTTTAAAAAAAAGTGAGCAAAAAAAAAAAATAAAATGGTTGATTCCACCAAAATAGGAACGTTAAATCAACCAGTTATATTCACTCAAAAGGAATTAGTGGCAGTTGTAAAATTTCAGCTATGCACAATCAAAATTTAATAAATATAATGTATAAAAAAAAAACTCACCAACAAACTCCTGAGCGCTCTGGGTTGCTGTGGAAAGGATAATTACATCCAACCTAAAATAAATTTTGGTTATGCACAAACAACAAAAATTTTCACAACCATAACAACCAAGTAACCAAATGATTATTCTTAACAGTTTTTGGTTTTTTCTTTCTTCATTGATTACTTAGTCATTACCTCAAAAGTATCACTATGCACTGAAACACACTATTACTTAGTGAAAGAAAAAAAAAACTACCAAAAATAATATAAATTAACACTTTGGTTCACGAGAAGAAAACTTAAAAATAAAAATAAATTCAACGATTGCAATTATTAAAATACCGTTAACCAATGAATATGAAATTATTAATGAAAAATTAAACAAGAATTAAATAAACTTTTCACAATAGGACAACGGTATCAGTCGAACAAAACGGCTTTGCTTTTATCCTACGTATATTGGTTGAGTAGTAGCGATGTGGTTGTTTAGGTTTCTCGCCACTTCCTTTGATTTCGCTGAATTTAATTCTGCCCAAATAAGTATGCTGACGTACCGAACATACTTTGGATATGTGTTTTTTTTTCCGTTACTTTATTTTTAAATATAAAGGAATAATAAAATACTATAGCCGCGGTGCGCATTAGCGGCGGTAAGCAGCGAAATACGCTATATGATAATAGCGGCTGTTTATATATATATTTTTTTTTCCCCAAACAAAATTAAGAAAAAGTCTTAGTGTACACCCGGCTATTAGAAAAAAAAATGAAATATTCCCAAATAAATAATTGTATAAATAATAGACCCCATGATAATATTTACCTATAGTATCGCTGCAATTAATAAAAAAAAATGACGAGATTAGAAATTCCTGAATGGAAATTTCTTTCGTTTTGTTTTTATTTATCTTTTAGTTAGTTTGCGCACTTTTTTTAATTGTGTAATTTTTTCTTGATTTGTACAAGATAATCCAATTAATTTCTCGTTGCTGTTTTGATCACCACCGCAAGTAAAGAACGAATGATTAAATGTGGTTGGGAAATCGCATAAACTTGAACTAGGCTGATACCGTTGTCAAAAGGTGGGAGTGCAACGATTATGTCCGACCAAAAAACAAACGTATACGAAATTCAACCGGATGAACCAAAATAATAACAACTTCCACAATAAAAATTTTCCCCTGACCACACAGATGAACACATTACATTTATTCCGAATTACATTAGAGATGAACGCGACGCAAATGAAAATATTTGGATATCAACTTTTAGGGGTAAATCAAACAACAATTCACCACAATCAAGTACGTACATATATCAAAACGTTACAGATCGTCCCGTCCGAATCTATTTTTCAAACTTTCAACTGCTTTCGTGTAGTTTGCCGCCGTCGGCGGGTAACTGTTCACAACTTCGCTCGCACTTGATTCCTCACACATCGATTGGATTAAATATTGGAAGTTATCTTCGGTTCGAATTAGGGGGTCTTCGTGCACTTTCTCAAACATGCTCCAAAACTGCAACCAGTCTTTTGGATCGTCGTTGAAACGCTTCAGCTCGAGTTTTGGTAGCCTAAATTTTCGCGAATTTTCTTGTGGAACGTTCACTGTCGAATTATTTCCACCATTTTCTTGGGTTACCGGTGTGGAAAATCGATTGAATGCAGCTTTTGCCTTTTGGAAACTACTTTTATATTCATCAGCACTTATATCTTCTGTCTTAAAATCCGCTTCAGAGCTATCCGCTTGTATCATGTGTTCAAAAAGCTTCTTGTTTGTTTCTTCAAGTTCAGAAGCTTTTTCTGAGAGTATTGCAAACTGAGCCGTTACTACATCGGCCGATGGATTTTCGTTTTCCATTTCAGCGTTCAGTTTGCCTAAACCTCTTGTAAACGCTTGTCTCTGCACTTTCCGAACTTTCTTGATATCGTTCATTGTTTTTCACGAATTGATACAGCTCCACACTAACTAAAATTTTCTTCGCAACAACACTAAACTTGTCCTGTCATGGTCGCCAGATGTGGCAAAATCGTTTTAGGAAGAGTAATAAAACAACTCGTGCCTTAGAATGGAAAATATAAAAAAATACTATTTATTCGAAAAATAACTAGGATAATCATTAATTTGTTGTTGCTCGGACGATGGATGCCAAGCGACTTCGTTCATTTATAAAATTGAAGCGCATACGTAAGATCAACGCGTGCTCAGTCGCAAAAACTTGAAAAACCAAAAATCATAAGAAGTGGCGCTCACAATATGATCTACATTTTTCAACATTCTCCCACCTTTTTAAATTGCTCTAATTGACGATTTCGGTAATTTAACAAACGTCCATATAGATAATGATTTATTTTAACATGTCATTCGATGTAGCGTTTCGGCATCTTGACTGCCCGCCCTCGTCGTGTCTGCAGTACCTGCTGCACTTCGGATGCGTTTTGTGGGGGCTCCATGGTGTCACCCGAACTTGATCCGCCCCTGTCTTGTCGATCTTCGTCGATTGGTTCTTCAGAACATTCCTCTGGTGTTGACTTTTCCGTCGACTTTTCCACGGATTTAGGGAGATATTCATCCGAATCCGCTTCCATTGAAATCAATCGCTGAACTAGTCTAACCAATACGTTTTACTGTCCTAATTTTTCCGTCGTTGTCGGGAATTAGTTCTTGTATTCTGGCTAAAGGCCACTTGCAAGCCTTTTGGTTATCAGTTAAAATGAAGAATAAGTCACCGACCTTCAAAATTTTACAGAGATCTTTATTGACTTTTGTTCTTCTGGAAAGTTTACCGAGGTACTCTGTGCGAAAACGATCTTTGATTTCCTCGCGTAGTCGCTGCAGACAACGTAACTTGAGGGATAGCGATGTTTTTTCAATTTCGTCTATATCTGGTACGCCGTCTATGTGAATTTCTTTCAAAAACATGTCTGGGCTTATGACACAAATGTGTTTTTTATCTTCCGGTGAATAGGTGATGGGACGAGCATTAATGACCGATTCGCATTCGCAGAGTGTGGTGTTCAATTCCTCGTAACTGAGACTTGTAATGCCAGGGGTTCTTTTCAGAAGATCTTTTACAAGGCGTACCATTCTCTCCCACCACCCACCCCACCATGGGGCGGATGGAGGATTAAAAACCCACTCAATTTTTTGACTTCGTTCATTTATAAAATTGAAGCGCACACGTAAGATCAACGCATGCTCAGTCGCAAAAACTTGAAAAACCAAAAATTATACGAAACTACAGATAAAATTCGCCGTGGCGCTCACAATATGATCTACATTTTTCAACAATTATAACTGAGACTGCGCTCATCTAGCAATTTTGCTTTCAAATACAAATTTTTATGTTTCTAATAAAATTCTCTTTTGTTGGGGTATAACGCAATGGTTAGTCCCATAATTAATAAAACCTATTTACTAATTTTAATTTGGTAAGCTCACTAGGTCAAGTGGCTTCGTTCTTTGGAGTCTTCTTTTAGCGACAGGGTTATCTATCATATGGCGAATATAGGGGTTTCCATGATCCTGGAGCCTCATTTCGTTTATTTCATTTTTGATGTATTCCATCCGTAGGTCCCTGTGAAGGTCCTCATTTGTTGTGTACCACGGAGCATTGACGATGCTATGAGGAACCTTGTTTTTGCTTGCTTGGTACATCGCCAGAGTTGTATACGGTGCTGTTGCTCTGAAAATTTTAAACGGAGTACTTTTCAAATTTTCAGAGGAGTATTTCTAGTTATATAGGAGTATATACGAAATACGATAGTTAGACCCCTTATACATACATAATTGTTGGTGTTTTGAGTTTAAGAAAATCACGGTCCAGCAAATTACTCTAAAGCTGCTTTTGAAAGAAAACTGTTTTATTTATTGGTTTAGAGCTCTTTATCTGATCGACCACAACACTCCAAGAAATCACAGATATAATTCAACGCAAATAGATTAATACAAATTTTTGATGTCAAGTAATGGTTTAACTTCTGATATCAATGCTCCAACTAGGATTGTTAATTTGTCTTCTACTTGTATTGACCATGTTTATTTCAAGTTGTAAGGATCTGGTCGTTACAGGCATTCTCTTCTTTGTTGAAAGACTTTGTTAGCGGTAATAACATTAGCGGTACTAATAGCGGTCATCTGTTGTTTTATGTGATGGAGCAATAAAAACAATTACGTCACAATCTTAGTGAGGTGGTCTATTGTTTTAAGCAATCGATAATTTTAATATTCGAACTGGCGTAATTCTGCAAATAAATGGAATTCTGGAAAATAAATTAAAACCAAAGATTTTCCGGCCTATACAATTGATTTGTGAGCGTTACGTACGAGTTTTTTTTTTCAATCAATACGCGCGAGTTTTTTTTTTTTTATTTCTTTCACAGTTCAGGTATCCTCGGGATCGGAGAGCTCGAAGAGTCCACAGTTATGATAATTTTGGTTGTTCGACATAAACTTGAATCATGAAGCGTTGAAAAATTATTGTGTTCAGGGGGTGACCATGAAGGTAGTGTGTGTGACTGGATGAAATAATGAAATGAAGTGACCTTAATGCAGCTTTCAAGGCCCTGAATGGACACCACCACCACTCACGACAGACTGCGCGATAGCCGGAGCAAATGCTGCAGTTGGTGACGTCGGGCATTCTGTTTAACGAAGCCAACCACAAGTTGTCCCCGTTACACTGTCTTAGATTTGAAAATTACTGATCATTGCGCTATGTTCGTAACTCTATTATTAGAAGACAACCCTATTATTCAATCTGTTCCGAAAGTTACAACTGCTTATTTTAAGATAGATTTTAAATTATTCAGTAATTTGTTAGTTCAAGAATCGTGTCCGCTGTATTGGCTCTAGTTAATATTTCAGAAGCGTTTGATTTGTTTCTCTACATTTTAAATAATTATATCACTAAATGTAAATATGTATTTGCAAGGCGTAAAAAAACTGTAAAACGCAAACCTTGGATTACAGATGCTTTGGTTTTTAACGTAATAAAGAAAAACCAACTTCGCAAGAAACTTAAAAAACATAGTCAAAATTCCAATCTGAAGAAGTACTATTATAAGTATTCGACTGAATTGAATAAACAAACGGACGCGTTGCAACGCAATCTCTGAAATAATCGATGAATCGGGTATACAAATTTCTTCACATATTGATATTGCAAATTGTTACAATTTGTATTTTCAAAATATTGCTACATCGATGATTAATTACAACATTGTTGATATTTTGTGCGAGCTATTTAATCGTAGTATTACTGAAGGTATTTTTCCGCAATCATTAAAAACCGCGACGAAGGTGATCGCTTATTATTATGGAATTATCGACCGGTTATCTCAAAAATCTTTGAGAAATCGGTAAAATCCCGTTTTATTGACATCATAAACTTTTTTAATTATCTTAGTTCTTGTCAATTTGGGTTCAGAACTGGTCTTGGAACAGAAGATGCTCTACTTAATTTAATGAATCCGCTACACGAAGGTCTTAACAATTCTCATACATCAGCTGCTCTATTCATCGATATAAGTAAAGCCTTTGATATGGTGGACCACCGAATACTTTTGGATAAACTTTGGCACATTGGATTTAGAGGTTGCTTGTATGAGTGGCTTAAGTCGTTTTTGGAACGTCGTTCGCAGCGAGTTAGTATTAGTGGTTGCCTGAGTCGCACTGTTGAACTTAATGTAGGTGTGCCTCAAGGTTCCGTTCTGGGGCCCATCTTATTTCTTGTTTATGTCAATTCTATTTTTAAACAAAATTTCTTTGGCAAAGTTGTTGCATATGCGGATGATACGGCATTTGCTTGTGATTGCTGCAACTAATCAACGGCTGTCTCTCGTATTAATACAGATCTTAATATTTTGAGTGAATGGTTTGCTGTTCACAAACTTGTACTTAGTGCAAAGACTTAAGTTGTATTGCTTAATTTAATCACGATTAATCCGTCGTTTAACCGTGATATTATGTTCCACGACGTTATCTGCTCTAGAAGTGGTGCTTGTATGGTTAATTGCATGGTAATTGAATCAGTCAGCTCTATTAAATACCTAGGATTAAATGTTGATTGTCATTTAGACTGGAAATCTCATGTAGCTGCTTAGAAGAGTTCCCTCCATTCCAATATCAGGATGTTGTATCTATTACGTTCACATCGTCCTTTTGGGTTTTTAAAAAGTTATTATAACTAGGGGTGTAACTGTTGGTTTTTATAATTGATTTTGTTCACGTGGCCGCACACCTATGATTGGGTAGAATCTAGTCGGCTAGGGGGGTTCCGTTAGCCACGATATACAATAAGCCACATTACAAAAAAAAACTGTTGTGCGTTATATATAGTATATAAAAAGAGGTAACCCTAAAGAAAAGAAACTACCGATAAACTGCGTACATACCATATGTACTTATATGGACCGGAGCCTTGCGTTCAACCTAACTATCGGTGTTCATCCCATCAAAATAAAAATAACCTACTCGCTGCTCATCTTAGCTATCGGACTAAGATTTAAAAAAAAAATAACATTATTTTTTTTTTTTAATTTCGAAATATTCTAACTTTAGCAATTTTCAGATAGCGTAACAATGTGGACTCTAGATAAATTAATAAGTTAAAAGAAAATTTTAAATATGTACATATTATAGAAAAAAAAAAAAATTATGTAGTTTACTTAACTAAATAGATATGTCAATAAGGATATCATTATTGATTAGCATATAAATAACAGTAATTGATAAATAAAAATTAACAACAAAACGAATCGAATAAGCAAAGCAAAAATTAATTGAAATTCTTTTTCTTTTATTACCTCTTTATTATTAGATATCCTAATTGATTCGCTCACTGGAACTAGTTGACTTCGCGAAACCAGACCGGTTGACCATGTGATGGTACTTAATTGTAAATCATAACAGTAATGCCTATTCCAACTATACTGCCACTGCTGCTTCGACTGCATGCACTTATTCAACACTTCCAAGTCATAGTATGTATATACGGTATGACACAATAATACGTATCGGCGCAATGTGATTGCACTATTTATATCCACCACTGCAGCAATCAATTTTCAATCTTGTTATATAGAACTATGAAAATTGATGATTTTGTGTGTCCAATTGTATGCATCGTGATCAATTTTATGATGAATTGATACATATACAAATTTGTAATTTACGTTGCGATTACCAAGTAAATACTATACACTACCCCTAACGGCGATTCTAATTTATTTTACGATGATTACCACAACAGTATGGTTACATATAATCATGTGACTATCTGTTTTATTTTAATGTTTATTATCACAAAGAGATATAACTTTAACTTTTAATTATTTCACAATAACCCTGTTGCACTATCATGTCCGAGCAACTTGCACTCAAAGATTTTCAGACCGTTCTCGCCAGACACCGAATTTAAAACAAAGACTTGCGATTTAATAAATATCATATAGTTTATGTTTGTTTATTATTATTTTCGTTACATACAATTTACATTTATGTTTATTTAATTTACACAAATCTACCTCGGTTAGGTTTTATTTTTTTTTTTTTATGTATTTTTCATTTTTATTTCACAATTGAAAATTAGTTTTTATTTTTTTTTTACTTTCGGTTTTTAATATTATATTCTAAAGCTTACATACTCTTAGAAGTCAAATCACCATCTGAATTTTTGCAAAAATTGATGTCCCCAACTCACCTTGGTGGACCGTTCTTTTCACCTCATTTCTCAATCATTATTCTCTTATTTCCCGTTTTCCATATTTCTATCAGTTCATATTTCCATAATCATTAATTTGTTTTTTTTTCTTTAAACCCGTCCGATACCAATAAATTCGCGCCAAAACAAGGTAGTGTATTGCCCGACCATTTATGCTAATCATTACACATTGAATCGCGTAAGCGTTGGAATCCATAAAAAAATAGGTCAATAGAATGACTGCATCTAAATGTTTTGATTCGGATATTTAATACAGACACATACGTATTTCAAAACATTATAATAATAATTACAGTACAGGAAGTAACTACGTGGATAGTTCAATCTGTTACAGGGGCTCTGCCGCTGAGCGCGAAGCGCCCCAACCTTCCACTGCCACTTCGCGGCAGCATCTGGGTGCGAAGCGTCTCAACCCCGCACTGCCGCTTCGCGGCAGCATTTTAACTCCTATACTCCGTGCCAATCAACCAACGTCAAACTTTGATGAGAATAACTATAGTATAGTATATAAGCTTATTTGTTTGTTTGTTTGATTTATTGATTTATTTTTTACCGTCCTACTTTACGAATGGAGTAGCCAAATCGAGGACGGGCGGCTACAGATCCGTCTTTTTCTTGAAAACCACCTGCATATTGCATTGCTTCATGCCAACCTGTAGTGCTGACATGAAAGGTGGGTCGGCCCATGGATTCTGCACTCTCAACAGGGGGTTATAGATGTGTTCATTTTCATCACCGATTGTAATCAGATGATGAAAAATCCCTTTTGCATCCCGCCCCTATAGGGATTCAAACCCGGTACCTCCCGATCCAACCGCCGCAGCTTTAACCACTGTGCCGTTTGCTCGGTTAGTATATAAGCTTTGTTTTCGTTATGTAATTTTTACAAAATTTATTAGGATTTAACACTTGTAACATGGCAGATTAGGCCGAAAATAGCGTAGTGTTTCCTGGACTTAATTATAAAACTATAAAAGATGTATGTACTACTTTCACACCACCATTGAGGTAGAGTACAGGCGCGTTTTTTTTATGTGGTGTCCCCCGTAGGCCTAATCGACAATACAAAGAAATCTAAACAAATCAAATAAAAAAAAAAAAAAAAGTCGTCCGAGCAAGAGTTATTCGTCCATTTTGATAATCCATACATGGTAACAAATATTACGTATATAATATAATACTGAAGTTTAGGTTTTTTTTGGGAACTAAGGGTCAATAATTTCCTTATAAACAATATTTTTTGCAAATACTCTCTCATTATTAGATAAATGGCCCTGATCTAAAGTATCTGTAATGTAAAATCGCAATCCACCAAACGAACGAACTCTACTGGCAGCAATATACAATTGTCCATGGGTAAACACAGGTTGTCGTACATAACTGGGAATTGAGTACGTTTAAAATGAAAAGGTAAAAGTGTACCTGAATAAGTGAAATGAATCCGAGGAATTAAAATTCGTGTGTTACGTGCAACGCCTGTCAAAATTTCACAATCAATAGTATTTGTATCCTTTTTGTTTCACACTCATTCGAGTTCCATTCACCAATGCATTCTTTGTATTTAAATTACGTATGAGTAACACAATACAATTCTCTTTCAAAACCAATTTGTGTGGCGGTAAACCGGTAACAGTCAAAGAGTTTAAAAATTCAACCGGATAATTAATTGCTTTGTTCTCGAATATCATCGCTAATAATCGTATCAAAACTATAGTATACTTTTTCATCGCCTGGTATACGATTCATAATTTCGGAATTGATAAAATGACAATCAACATTTTTTGGGGCCAAAATAACAATATTTAAAATATTCGAAGATAGAAAGGTTTCTGAAATATTGCCAAACATATCTTGTATGATATTTGAAGAATCAGACAGCAGATGTGCTGGAATTTCAATAACATTTTGACCTTATTGAGGGAAAATTTGCATATCACCATTACCAATAGATTTAAGGAATTTAACAAACCCAATTTCATGAGGTAGAGTTCTCATATTTTGTGTTAAAGTAACACGGTGAAAAGTTGAAAATTCAGACCAAGGTTAGGTTAGGTTAGGTTGGAGTGGCTGCTTACGCACACTTAGACCGGTGACGGTCCATTGTGATACCACAGGATGTATCCCCTTTTACCCCTATTGGAACCATTTCGAGCTACTTATGTAGCGTAAGACGTCCCGCACTTTAATGTTTTCGAGATCCGAGAGGCAGTCCATCCTGAACTTACCTAAGTGTTTGTGCCTTCTGAGAGCCAATGCTGGACACGAGCAAAGGAAGTGGACCAACGTCTCTTCCTCCTCTTCGTCCAAGCAGCTTCTGCAGAAGTCATTAGCCTCCAGACCCAGCCTTCTTGCATGTTCTCCAAAAAGGCAGTGTCCCGTGAGTATTCCTACGACCGTTCTTAATTCACGTCTTCGTAAGGATATTAATGCCCTAGTGCGCCCCAAGTCCAGCTTTGGCCAAACTTGTCTTGCAACTCTACAGGTTAGGGTGTTAGACCACCTTTCCCCCGCTGAGGATAGCGCCTGCTTCCCAAGTGCTTGTCTTAGCGCTGTGATAGGCCTCCCCAGACTTGCCCTTTCCGGTTGCAGCTGGAGAGTCGTACCATGCCTAGCAAGTTCATCTGCCCTGCAGTTCCCCATGACGCCCGAGTGACCTGGGACCCAGACTACCTGGATGTTGAAATGCTCACCCATCTCATTTAGAGATGAGTGACAACTCAACGCCACCCGTGACGCCAAAGACACCGATTCTAACGACCGGATCACCGCTTGACTGTCCACATAGATTGTGATATCGTCTGAGGATAACACATTATGCTTCAACCACGTCATGACTTCCTCAATCGCTACGACTTCAGCTTGGTACACGCTGCAGTAATCAGGGAGACGAATAGAAATATTTACATTTAATTTGTCACAGAATACTCCAGCTCCTACTTTGCCGTCTAGCTTGGAGCCATCTGTGAAGAATTGCAACGCTTCAGTTTCCGATGACGGTCTATCCCTCCAGGATTCCCTTGAAGGGAAGGAGGTCCGAAATCGCTTTTCGAAGCGTAGAGTAGGTTTAATGTAGTCAAGATTCGCCAGCTCATCCTTCAACGATCTGACGATAGTAGAGTGTCCTATACTAAGACACCTCCACTGAGAGATGGCTGCAAGTCGTACAGCCGTATTTGCCGCCATCTGTTTGCCAAAAATGTCGACAGGAAGAAGGTGCAACATAACCTCTAAGGCACTTGTCGGTGTCGACCTCAATGCCCCGCTAACAAGCATACAGGCCGTTCTTTGCACTCTCTCAATCTTACTTTTGTAAGTTATCTTGTCCAGAGCTGGCCACCAAACACCCACCCCGTACATGAGTACAGGTCTCACTACGGCGGTGTAGAGCCAGTGTACCAGCTCCGGCTTCAGACCCCATCTATGACCAATGGCGTTCCTACAGGAGTACAAAGCAATAGTAGCTTTGTTTATTCTCTCCAACATGTTGGGCTTCCAACTAAGCTTACTGTCCAAGATAATGCCCAGATATCTAGCTATATCAGTAAAAGCAAGTCTCGTGCCATTTAAGGTAGGTGGGACAACTACCGGGATTTTGTATTTCTTAGTAAAGAGTACCAGCTCTGTCTTGGACGGGTTAATACCAAGTCCACATTTGCCAGCCCATTTCGTAACGATGGTAAGCGCATTCTGCATTACGTCTACAATCGTGCCCTGGAATTTCCCGGTAACAGCTAAAGCTACGTCATCTGCGTACGCAATAACTTCAATACCCTCTCTCTCCAATTCAAGTAGTAACCCGTTTACCACTATGTTCCAGAGAAGAGGGGACAGAACCCCCCCCTGCGGAGTTCCCCTAGTTACTCGCCTCTTGAAGGTGGATTCCCCCAACTTCGAGCTAACAATCCTGCTTCCCAGCATATAATTGATTAACCCTATCAGAGGAACGTCCACCTCCAAAAATGACAATCCCTCCTTGATTGCCTCCGCTTTCACATTATTAAAGGCGCCTTCTATATCCAGGAAGGCCACCAAACAGAATTCCTTCGAATTAATCGATTTCTCAATCGTAGACACCAAGGCGTGCAGAGCAGTGTCCACAGATCTACTCTTTGTGTACGCGTGCTGAGACGATGCCCACTTCCTGGCACCTATTTTATCTCTGATGTATACATCCAGCAGCCTTTCTAATGTTTTCAAAAGAAAGGATGATAGAGTTATTGGTCTTAGGTCCTTAGGATAGACATGTGAGCTTTTCCCCGCTTTCGGTATGAACACTACATTGACCTCCGTCCAGTACCTTATATAGCCCAGCTTCAAACACCCTTTGAATATAGCTTCCAGGTAGGGAAGAATAATTACTGAGTTGTTTTGAAGTTCCGCTGGTATAATTTGATCCGGACCAGCCGATTTAAATGGTTTAAAACCCCTCAGTGCCCATAGGATCCGTTTTCTGGTTACGATATCCTCTGTGGTTACTGACAGTGATTCCTGATGATTAAAACGCACCAACAGGTCTTCAAAGCTCCCTGGGAAGTGTGTCTCGAAGAGAAGCTCCAGAGATTCCCCACTAGAAGTTGTCCAAGATCCGTCCGGTTTTATCAAAAAACTAGGACTAGATGTACTTTTGGAAAGAATCTTCCTAAGGCGGGAGGTTTCGGATACCTCTTCCATATTATCACAGAAGATTCTCCAAGACCTCCTTTGTGCCTTTCTTAATTCTTTCTTATAAGTTCCGAGTTTCTCCTTATAGGAGTCCCAATCCTGAGCCTCCCTTGTATTTTTGGCTCTATTAAAGGCTATCCTACAAGCCTTTCGATAGGTTCCCAGTTCCCTGGACCACCATACCGGTTTTTGCCTACCCCTAGGCTTAGCCAGTGGGCAGGCAGCGCGAAAGGATCGGTTGCATGCGCTAGTAACGCTAGCCACCATGTCCTCCAGCTCCCCAACGGTCGTCGGGGGCTCCATAGCCCTCGTCGGTAACATTTCCTCCAATAATTCCCCATATTTGCTCCAGTTGGTCCTTCTAGGGTTCCTGAAGGCTTCCCCGGTAGCAGGGTGAATATCGAGGCTATAGGTTAAATATCGATGATCAGAAAAGGAGTGTTCCTTATCCACCCTCCAATTTTTAACCATATGAAGAATATTATTTGAGGCAAGGGTCACGTCTAGAACCTCCTGCATGTTACTAGTAATAAATGTGGGTTCCCGCCCAATAGTACACACTGAAAGGTTAGTACTCATCAAATAATCAAAAAGCGACTCACCTCTTTCATTAATGTCTGTGCTTCCCCAGATAGTGTGATGCGCATTAGCATCCACTCCCAGTACCACACCTACCTTTGATTGTTCCGCTTTACGGATCAGCTCCTCCAGGTTATCCGGAGGAACCTCCTTCTCCCGGTCCATGTAGGCTGAAACCAGCCAGAATCTACAAGTGCCTACTTCCAGGCTAACTGCAGTAGTGTCACCATTGCTGTATTGAGAGAGAAGGAAAAGATTAATATTATTTTTCCCAAGAATACAAGATCTGATCTTCCCAGACTTACTAGAGGATATAATTTTATACCCCTTGGTTCTGAGGCCACAGATCCTGTTGTTGTTAATCCAAGGTTCTTGGATTAGTATCACATCCTCACCCGAACTAGTCAGCCTGAGGAGTAGAGCTGCCGAAGCAGCCTTAGAATGGTGAAGGTTAATTTGAGTTATCTTAATCATAACCATTTCACCTCTACCTACCTCCATGATAAATTCCTGCTACCGCAGGAATATTAATTCCCGGTAATTTGGGATGCGCCGGATACGCCCGTCTCGCCACCCCTCGTACCCTCTATAGAGGACTTGTCAGTGCCCCCCCGTCTGGCCGGGCTGTCGACATCCTCCTCCATCGGTACACCAGCTCCTTCGCTTATGTGCACCTCCTCATCCTTCGAGAGAGTCCTTGCCCTCCCAAGGTCGCCGGACTCACTCTCCTCCCTACCCTCAGCTTCTTCCCCCATGCTGCTGGTACCCCCTTCAGGCCTGGGCGGGTTGCCACCGTCCTCCGGTTGGCCTCCCGTACGCGCTTCCGCCCCATCCTTCTTATAAACGTTGAGAGTAATTGACCCGAAACCGAAGTCAATTACTCCCTTCGTTTTGTGAAGGAGGGCAAGGGACTCCTTATTTATCACCATGATTGATAATTTCGAGCCCCCCTTGGCCTCCTCCTGCTTGACGATCTTCCAATTTCCTGTCGGAAGATTCGGGTTACTGGCCTGAATGATTTTCAAAGCCCCGTCCGGGCTAGCCGGTTCGGATGGCAGCCATACACGTGCCCGCGGCCTGCTGGGAATTTCCTCCCGGCTAACTGCCGCAAGCTTTGCGCCTGGCCACACCTCCCCTACTTTGGCTATAGCCTTTTTGTACAGATCCACAGATCTAGAGTCCGAGCATGCAGTCATCTTTACACGCCCTTGATACCATCCCGCATCTCTGCAGGATGGGGGTGGTCCCGGATTTTCACCCAGGACCTTTAAAAAGACGAGGTTGAGTGCATTATACACCAACCTCCATTTTTCCGCCGTGATGCTCCCATCTTCTTGACTTTCGTCAATGACGGCTAGCATCAACACATGCTCCCTCAGGACCTCGCTGAACAGCTTTGTCCCTGAGTTGGAGCTCGGCTTCTTTTCAGTCACCAACTTGGTCCGCTTGCTGTTGACTACTTCCACCTCGTCCTGGGACCGCTGTCTTTTCGACATATGGTCCCTTTCCGAGCTTACGCAGCCCACAGTGCTCCTTGCCCAAGCTACTGATCTTCTTTGCTCTTCCGTAAGCTGCCCCTCGGGGGTCGCAGCCCACTTCTCGAGAATTCGGAGCGCCGAGCGGCGATTCCTGTATCGCCTTTTCGCCGGAGGAATGTCTCTCGTCCCACTCCCCTGTGCTGCGTTGGTACCGCTAACTCCCGGGACTTGTGCCCTAGAGTCAACCACCTTTGCAACCTTAGAGGCCCCACCCGTCTGGTTCGAGGTACCTCCCTCCGCTGATACCGGCTTTTGAGGAGAGCCGGTGCCCTTTGTTTTTGTGTTTGATCTTACCATTTGATTCCCACGAGTATCGGAGAAATAAAGGTCCGCCTGCGCAGAGATCCGTATACGCAGGTAAGGCTAATTACAACTGGAGGTCGCCAGGTATCCAGAGGGCTCCGTTAGCGACTGGGCTTTGTTAAATGGGCCCCCAGCCTAGTAGACCATCAGCACGGGTCGCTTAACGCCTTAATCCAGCCCATTCGGCTCGCTAGCACCCCAGCCTCCCTGCACCCCCTTCCCTCCGCCCATTCTCTCCCCCATTCACCTAATCACATGGAGAGCCCAATCCAATGGGATCCATTCCATTCACCGGGTCACCCGTTTATAGGGTCCCCCACTCATCACCCGCGGAGACTCCGGAGGTGCAGAGAGGACGTGACGCCCAGTCCGCCGTGGTTATTGGTCGATGGTTTTCTGGCGCCATCTGTTCGCCTTTCCATGCTGGGCATCATAGGCACTCAGAATTTAATGAACTCAGGTTAACCATTCCCCAGTTCCCTGAGACTCTCCCCCCAGCTGGGCTGCGGTTGGGGGCGGCTTATTTAATTCACCGCTAGCCTACCTATCGATAGGCCGTCCACTATCCACCACCTGTGACCCCCCCGATAGCTGCAGTACGCCACGGGAAATTCAGACCAAGATATAATACAATTCTCAATTAGGGTGACACGTGATCCATGAGGTATTATTGGCAAAATTTGCCGAAAGTCACCGCACAACAGAATTGTTTTACCCCCAAATAATTTTTCTCTACTTTCATTCATAGTCAAATCTCTCAATAATCTATCAATCATTTTTAAGGCATATAGTGGACACATTGATACTTCATCAATAATTATCAATGAAGCTGATTTAATGTATCGACCTTAAGCACTGTTGGCAGTAATGCTTGATACTGAGTTTTCTAAAATTGGAATAGGTAACTTGAAAACATTATGCAAAGATCGGCCACTCGTTCGGTTTATTTTCTATTTATGTCGAACAAAAAAAAAATGAAAAAATACACATATTGTTGTTGTAATTGAATTACGTTGTTTAACTGACAATATAAAATCATCAAAACAATGAAAGAGGTGACAATATAAAAATCAAAACGGATTTAATATGATTCGTATTAATATGATTCCTATTTGATTCCTATATGAAAATATACAAATGTTGTTGTTGTAATGTGTTATTTTTAAACCGTTATAACTCAGCCATCTGATATCCGATTTATTTAAGACACAGATTGTGCACACCTACAGAAGAACACCGTTCGAATGGTGTAATTTTTATGAAAATCGGTTGGATAGTTTCGGCGTAAAAGGGAGGACTAAATTCATGTTTGTCTATTAATATAATGATGATGATGATAATGATGATGGTACCATCTTTCATTACTCTCTTTTCAAAATGGCCGCTGAAATATTATTTTTGAATTTTCTATGTGCTTATTTTACCCTTTTTTGGGTATAAAACTGAAATTTTAAAGTTGTTCTTCTCAAGTTTCTGAAAACCGATCTTTTTGGGGAAACCTCATAAAGTAACCTCATAAAGTTTAAAGAAAGAAAAAAACATAGGGTACACCAATTAGTAAAATAAAAATAAAATGTTGGCATGAGGCAAGCATTTTGTTAGGTCCAACCACTCTCTGATAATATTTGTGAAACGGCTTTAAAAACACGTATAATAAATAACAAGAATAATAACAGGTATATATATCTAATTAAAACACGGGTATAACAGGTATAATTGTTGGTATAAATTAGTGTCTGAGTCGAACTGTTCGAAAAATTTAAGAAAAGGTAATGATCGTATTAAATCGTTATTCTGCTATTTCAAGATCATTGCTAAGGATTGGATAATTTATGAGATTATTAGAAAAACGCATTTTTGGACAATGAGGAAGCTGAATTGTATAATTCAGTCTAGTGGTTTTGAAACGATCGATGCAACTTCTAAAATATTTGAAACCACTAGATAAATTTATGGATTATTTCCTCATTGCTCCACTTCACTACAACAATCTAGCTTTATAAAAAACATAAAATTAAGTCCTACATAAGTACCTGTTTCTTGTGATCTTACAGAAAAGCATGCATTTATAATGCAAAATGCAGCACAAGGTTCCAACAAACACGAATTAATATTTTTGGTTGCAGATACACCAACGCATGAGATTTACGAATATACTGTTTTACGGTATAGTTTCTGGCTTTATTGACACCGTATATTAGTTACAAAAAGATTTTAATTTTGATTTTGAAACATTAGGTTGTTCCAGAATTAGCCAGATAGATAATTCTCCCTTTCGTAAATTGATTTTTATTTTCTTAATAAGTTACAATTTAGCTTAGGTTCGGCTGACTGCGGCTATTTCCTCAGCATATTTTGTTTTATTTACAAAAACATCAATTTGTTTATATATGACAATACAATATTTAATTATTTATTACCAACTTCATACTTATATACAATCTGGTTACAATTTCAATAACACATTAATATATACTAAGAATTTAATTAAAAAAAAACAAGTAAAATTAAACAGACATGAAAAATTACCAATAATTTAAAAGAACATTAGACATTAAATTCTTAAATGCATCCCTAGATCGATTAAAGTCGAAAGCCGATCGAACTTTATTAAAAGAAACAGTAGATTGATAAACAGGTTCATATTTACCGTAGTTATGCCTAATATAGGGCAGTTTAGTTTGGAAATCTCTAACGCGAAGGGTCCGTAACGGAGGATATATATCGTACAACACCAACAAGTCTCTAACCAAAACGCGCCATTTTCGATTCTGCGGATAAAGAGCGGCTCAATATTTATTAATTTACATCTACCTCGATACGGTGGGAGTATAAAAGCGGGTAGATCCGCATCTCTGGGCAGCATTCGCAGAGAAAATCTTAAAAAGCGCTTTTGAACACTTTCTATTTGGGCTGAACAGTTACCATAAAACGAATTCCAAATTGCAGCACCATATTCCAACAACGAGCGCACAAACGAGATATATAATATTTTAATAGAATAAGGATCTTGAAAATCTCTCGAAAACCTTTTAATAAACCTAAGCATGGAATTCGCTTTAGAAATGCAAATATCTACGTGCTTATTGAACGATAAGTTCGACGTAAATGTTATACCTAGATCCATAAACGTATCAACATTATCAATAATACAGCCATCCAGGAAAAAATCAAAATTAGCGGGCGTGATTGCACGGGTAAAACGGATTGTTTTACATTTGGAAATGTTTAGGGTCAAATTCTGAGCTGTGCATCACATACTGAAATTATTTAAGTCAGATTGGAAGTCTCTTGCGTCATTAGTGCATGAAATGGTTTTAAAAATTTTAATGTCGTCCGCATAGATGAGGATGTCGGAATAACTCAAACAATTCACTACGTCATTGATGAATAGTATGAAAAGCATAGGACCCAAATGACTACCTTGAGGCACTCCCGAAGTGACATTAATAACTCTGGATGTGAAACCACCAATCTTAACTATCTGAGTTCTGAAATCAAGATAAAATCTGATCCAGTCCAGTGGGAGAAAACTACAATGCAAGGAATCAAGTTTCTTCAACAGCAAGTCATGATCAATCTTATCAAAGGCCTTACAGAAATACACAACCTGCACAATTTTACCTCTATGTAAGGCATTAGAGACACAATTTGTAAGCAAGAGTAAATTAGTAACAGTTGATCTGCCTGGAAAGGAACCATGCTGTTTAGGATAGATAAAAGTTTTCACGTGAAAGAATAATTGATCTTTAACAAGTTTCTCAAACAACTTGGGTAAGACTGAAATTATACAAATACCCCTATAGTTCTCAATATTAACACTAATCCCGGATTTGAAAATACGTTTAATAAGCGATCGCTTCCAAAGAGTGGGGAAATATCCCTCTCTTAGACTTCTATTAAATAGAAAGAACACCGGAGCGGCAATTGCGTTACCGGTCAATTTCAAAAATAAAGGCGGTAACGAATCAAAGCCGGCACTATGGTTAATGTCAAGATTTGACAATTCCGATAAGATTGTATCAATTTCCAAACGAAACATTGAAAATTTCTTATTACTCGTGAGATTATTCAAGCTGCAGAGATTAGAACCTGAATCTGGATTACAAACGCTCTCAAAGAAATCAGCAAACAAATTAACCTTATCTAGAATGTTATCACAGAATCGGTCTTTCAAATACATTGTGGAAGGATAACCATCAGATTTTCTTTTATAGTTAACAAAATGCCAAAAGTGATTGGGTTTCGATTTAATTTGTGATTCCACCTCCAAAACATAATTACTGTAAAGAAATCGGTTAAGAAATATATACTTTTTACGTAAAACCTTAAATGAGTTTTAATTTACTGTATTCGGAGATAGTTTATAACGTTTATGAGCCTTATCCTTTCTATTTTTTAAATTTATCAATTCATTGTTATACCACGGTTCCTTCTTGGCGCCTGAAACTACCAATCTATGAATGAATGTTTCAATGCCCATTTGAACAATTTTATAAAATTCGTTCAACATATCGTCTATATTAAAAATGGAGACCAATTATACTCATCAAGAAATGCACTTAAAGAAACATAATCACCCATTTTAAAGTTATAGATGACAGAGTCGGTATTATTTTCGATTAATTCACTGTATTCAAACAAGACTGAAATATTTAGTGGCAAATGATGAATACTTGAAGATCCAGCTAAATCATCACAGGTTGTGACGGTCATCTCATAATCAAATGGCACAAAGGCTAGGTCTAACACGTTGTTACTGCAATTCTTCACATTGATACATTGTTTCAGTCCCAACGAAAATATTTCAGATATGAACTTATCCACATCATCGTTCATGTTTATGGGAGTTAAATTGTTATCCATATACTCGCATACAATACCTGGCAAGTTAAAATCACCAAAGATAAATAAGCGGTCCTCAGGTTGAAGAAGTGCAGTAATATTAAGTTTCACGGTGTCCAAAAACATATCATAAACCGCGACGCTTGAATGACATGGTATACATGTGACACAAATGATCAGCGAGTATGAATGAAACCGTAAGCGCACAGCAACAACTTCAGTACCGCAGTTGGTTAACATTATCGGCATAGATGAGTATTTGTTAGAGACGACTATTATAATACCACCCCCCACGGCATAAGTGTCCTGCTGTAGATGTATGTCTCTCCGATAAACTGCATAAGTTGGTGGAAAATACTCCTCGGTTCTGTAATGGGCAGTCAACCACGTTTCCGTGATGCAAATAACGTCGTAATTCTCCTCCAAAATTGACAGATATAGAGACTTAGATTTAGTTCGAATGCCGCTCGAATTAGGGTAATATATATTTAAGAATGAATAAGGCTGGGGATTTGTTCCGCAGCTAAAAGGCTTAAAAGATGGTGTGATGGCAGGCGCCGATGTTATTGTTTGGTTGGGAATGTTACACCAGTCCGGTTTTTTGCCACACGTGGATAGCTGGTATTACCCCAAGTGGCTAAGCCTCAGAATTATTGAGCGTATTGTAATAGGTTTCCTTAAATCCGATTTTAAATTAGATGAATGTTAGTGAGTTATCGATAACACGATCCTTGGATAGTAACAATTTACATTCAACGTCCTCTGATGAATAGTCCTGCAGTTTGTCACAAACGTACTCCACGATTCGATCAGAAGTGACAGATGGATCAAAACGACTAATATATAAAAATTTTTTGTTCGGCAGAAGTACAGTTCCAATCGAGTTGATCTGTGTGCCAGTACCCATGACTTCCTGTGTTAGTCCTGGCGAAGTATAGCTAATGGGATTGGACACTGTCTCAGCTACTACTACAGATAATGGTTTATTAGCAACATCAACAGTATTTTTATCCAGCAAGGCATTGATTAATTTGCGATTTTGAGCAACCTCCGTTTCAATTTTTTTTAAGTCCAATTTTTCGGCAGCTCTGTCAACAATCACGTCAATTTTTTTTAAGAGCTTTGTCATATCCTTATTTACGAACCAAATTTCACAGCTTTTGCAGAAGTACATAAATTAATAAGAGCTATGTACAAAAATGTGCAGAAGTAGTAAATACCACTGTTGCTCTCATTATCAATTATAAGTTTGGTATCAATTATCGATTGGTATACATAAACAATATAATCTGAAATAGGACGCGGAGGCGTATTAATTGTGAGCAAAAATATTATTAGATTTTGGTTACCACACAACAGACAGGCGACTATTCATCCGTGTGTAATTTACAAATAGTAGGAGAAAATTCAGCTACATTATTATTATTTACTGGAGGGCCATGTGGGCGATAAGCCACCTCGCACCGCGACCTAAAAGATCTATTGTGCTGGACCCTACTTAATTATCCGTCCAGTCAATATTCAGGCTCTTAATGAATCTGACAATACTACTGGCCGGTACAAGATACATACTATCCGGTCTCATTGTTCTCCCTCCTAGATGTTGCTGTCTTTGCTGGAAAATGGCTGGGCAATGG
Source organism: Tipula vernalis (assembly GCA_958295665.1). NCBI lineage: Eukaryota > Metazoa > Arthropoda > Insecta > Diptera > Tipulidae > Tipula > Tipula vernalis. Next base: position 210,878,322 of record OY282558.1, on the reverse strand, counting down.
CACAGAACATGTTTCGCTGATTCCGCTTCCAGACCGCAGAAGCGGCATCCATCTGTCGTACTTAGGCCCATCTTCTTAAGGTGATACCTTAAGGGGACATGACCTGTGAGGAAGCCAGTAAGCAGCCTCAACTCAGGTTTCCTAAGTTCAAGACACTCCTTAACCCTGACAGACGAAGGTGATATAAATTTCTTCGCCTGCCGTAAACCTGGAATTCTGCGCCAGTAGGAGGACTTTTGAACATCCTCCCAGCGTTTTACCGCTGCTCTAAGGTGTCCCTTAGTGACACCGCAGAAGGGTTCTGGTCCAATAAATGGAGAGCCAGAACCCTCACGGGCGAGGCCATCAGCTGCCTCGTTTCCTTCGATTCCAGTATGACCTGGCACCCACATAAGTGTTACCTTATTTGAGCCTGCCAGATGTTTAATAACCTTCAGACAATCCCATACCAGCCTTGACTCAACGGTACAAGACCTAAGAGCTTTTAAGGCCGATTGGCTGTCTGATACAATATAAATCTTTGCATCGTTTAGGCCTTTTGCTATGCCTATCCTAGCGCAAAGTTCTATAGCATGTACTTCTGCTTGAAAAACGGTAGCATTGGTACCCAAGGACTTCGAGAGGGTAGTGCCACTCCCGTGTATTCCTATCCCCGCCCCATCTTCCGTTTTTGATCCATCTGTAAACCATACCATGGACCCTAGCTCAAATGATGGTCCACCTGCCCTCCACACATCCCGGTCAGGTAACCTAACACAGAATGGTTTGTGGAAGTCCAGTTTAGCTGGCATACAGTCGGAAGGCATTCCTATGGTAGGGTCTGTCTGAAATTCCTTAAGGATTTCCATATGACCCACCATATTGCCTGGCTTGATATTTCCTTCCGCCTGCATTTTCAGGGCCATACTTGCAGCGTCCTTTTTAATATGTAGGTGTAACGGTGTCAGTCCTAGAAGTGTCTCCACCCCCGCGGTTGGACATGACTTCATTGAGCCCGTAACACCGATGCAGGCTACACGCTGAACCTTATTCAATAAGGTTTGCGTTGTCTTCTGCTCAGTTTTAGGCCACCATACAACCGATGCGTAGGTGACCATAGGCCTAATGATTGTAAGAAATGACCAGTAGATCATTTTTGGTTGTAGTCCCCAAGTACGCCCATAGAGTCTTTGACAGGCCCAGAGAGCCTTGATGACTCTATTTTGAACTTTCAACAAATGCTGGTTCCAGTTCAGTCTTTGATCTAGGATAACCCCTAGATATTTAACCTCGCTGGAAAAAGGCACAGTAGTACCGTTTAACGAGGGAGCTGTAAGCGCAAGCTTTTTCCTCCTCGTAAAAGGAACAATGACAGTTTTGCTTGGATTGACACTGAGTCCTTCCTGGTAACACCACTGCCATATTATATTGAGTGCATTTTGCATGCGATCAGAAATGACCTCATCAAACTTGCCTCTGATTATGATAGCCACATCATCCGCATAGCCCTGGACATCAAACCCATGGCTACTCAGAAGGACCAGTAGTCTGTCAATAACCAATGACCACAAAAGAGGAGATAGAGGATTTACAACCTTGATGGTTACTGACTCGCCACCTAGTCTGGCAGTAATCTCACGATGTTCCAGCATGGAACGGATCCACCTAATTGTAGAAAGTGGAACCCTTTTTCCCATTGCTGCCCTCTCTATAGATCCATAGGAGGTATTGTCAAACGCCCCCTCAATGTCCACAAAGGCACAAATGGCAATTTCTTTATATGTCACTGCTTTTTCAATCCTCGTGACTAGCCCGCTAAGGGCCATAACCGTGGATTTACCAGTTTGATACGCAAACTGGTCCCGATGCAGCGGATTCTTTCCAAGGACCTCACTTCTTATTTGATAGTCCAGGATTTTTTCCATCGTCTTCAAAAGAAACGATGTGAGGCTAATTGGCCGATATGCCCTGGCCTGTATAAAGCCTTGGTATAAAGACCACATTTACTTTCCTCCACAGTTTCGGAATATAGTTAAAAACATAACTTGCCCGAAACATCTGGATCAAGCTGGGGAGTATTTCCTCAATACCTTTTTGAAGTAAAGCTGGAAAGATACCATCCCCTTCAGCGGAGGGGATATTATAATATCATATTATCTTCACCTTGACACTACAGCGGTTTACTTGTTGATCGAAAAATTGATGATTTTTTTTAAACTAAAACTCCTGATTTATCTAACAGAAACAGAGTCCGTAACACTCCAAAGCTCCTCAAGATCATCAAATGTCGGATTCACAGAAATCCGCAAATCAAGATACATTATGTAGCCAGGGGTCTATAAGAAAACTACAAAACAGTTTGAAAACCTTAACAAGTATCCTTACAAGCTCCAAAAAGCCCATCTTCTTACGAATAAAATAAAGCTCACACTTATTGAAGCGGTTCGGGGCCAAAAAATCCAGAAAAATTAGTTTCACTGATTAAAATTTATGGAACAATGCTGCAATCGTTACCACCCTCCGCCCGCTCCGGAAAAGCTACAATTGCTGCCAGAAGCTAAAAGCCTAAATCTATTATTGTTTAGACTATTTTATTTGAACATACTTGGAGACCAAAGGCTGCGACATGCCACATACAAATTTGGAGTCATTACATGCTGCCATTGTAAAAGTGTTGATTGAAATACCTCTAACAATGCTCCGAACTGCTGCTGATAATTTTAGAAAACGTTTAAAGTTATGTATAAATTTATTTTCTATTAAACGTGTTATTTATCAGAATTTTAATAGAATTTACAAATGATTTGGTTAAAATTCTTTTGGAATTTAATCAGTCTCCCTATTTTATTGTCAACCGGTATTTAATAATGCATTTGCTATTTATTCAAAGCGACCATATCGATGCAATTGCACTAATATATTGCTTTCAGTGCAAATATATTGTTTGTTTCTAAAAACCAAACAACTTTAAATTGTTTGTTTAACTAAAAAAAAAAGTACGGAAATCCTTATAACTAATAAAAATAAATCATCAAGCTTTTAAGCTCATAAAATTTAATTGACTTTTAAGATCAACAACAAACAAACCACAAACGAATGAAATAAAACCAGAAAGTCCTAAGCAAATAATTTTCAAATTCAACAACAACAACAACAACATTTTATTTATAATTTTTCTACATGTTCCTATTCTTCTTCTTCTTCTTCTCTCAATCGTTATCTTTCTAAATAAGATTCATCCGAGTCGGAAGAGCGAGACCAAAACTAAATAAAAATAATAAAATTGTTGAATGTAGTAAAAAAAAAAGTTCGTTTAGCTTAGACAAAACACATACCAAAATCGTAAAAGACGTAATCACAATGTAAGGGAAAATTTTTTAACAAGAAAAGCACAAAACTTTTGTTTTTTTTTGTTGCTTTACGGGTTTTCTTGTTGTATATATTATAGAAATATTTTCTTCACTCGAAATGGCCTTTTATTTTTTCATTAGTTTTATTATGTTTTCGTGTTACGGCAAAAATGTCCAACCAGAAGAAGCCCAAACTGAGTACAAAATTTACACCACAAAAAAAAGCTCATTCTATCCTTTTTTGTTGTTGTTTTGTAATTATTTCGGCAATGGATTATTCAAGAAGTAATTTTTGTGTTTGAATTTATCTTTATTATCTCATTTTTAATCCATCCTTCTATATACAAAGCACATTGATGTATGAAGTGTACACAAAATTCATCCTTTTATATAACCGTTATGGCGTTATATATCACATTATGTAAGTTCACCAAAAAAGGATGTTTTTTTGTCTATAATACATCGATTAGATAACCCGAAAAATAGTTACGGTTACTTGATATATCGCACATAACGAATATTATATTAATCAACTGAAATACTCATTTATCGATCGATTCAAATGACACACTTAAAATCCAAATTTTTTTTATGTTTTTGGTGTGTGTTTTGGTGCTTCTTCTGCCACCGTTTTTTTTTTGCTTTTTATTTCGTTTCAAGTATTCAAGATGAATAAAAAACTAAATTCGAAGAAAAAATGTGGAAAAAGAAAACGCTAAACTCTACAAGGACCTATTTTCATTTTTCCGTTTTTCGTACATTCATTCGTTTATAGTCGTACGAGACGAAGAGGAGAGCAACAAAAAAACACTTTGAAAAATTCGTTTTCTTAAACAACTATACAATGTTTCCCTAAAGGGTTACAACCATATTGTTTATGTAAACATTCATTTAGTTCTGATATTCTCTCTATATATGTACATATTTTTTGCTATACACCAAAATGATATTATTGTGTATATCGTGTGCCGTCATTTTCTTGGTATCCCCCATTCTGCTGTGAACCTTTCCCGAACGTATACGTATAAAAAGTGTTGTCGAATAAATTTTGAAAAGGCGCGTGGTAAGCATTTCCTCATTCCTCGTGCTTAGTGTTTTTTTTAACCATTCCGTCTTCTTTAAGTTTTATTTTTATTGTTTTTTATAGCTCTATGAAAATCAACCAAAAAGTACAATGGTATTTTCCTTTCATTTCCCTCGTTTTGTTTCATTTTTTTTTTTTGTGCAGAATACACCATACGTACGTAGATGAATTCAATTTCAATATTTTCCGCTAAAATTTTCATTGAATTCAAGACAGTTTTTCTTTTGGGTATATTAGCGAATATTTATGAAGGTGGATATACTCAAATTTGGAAAATGTTACACTGTGTGCGCGTTTAGATTGAATTATAAAAATATATGTGTATGCAGAATAAAGATGAGATACACAAAATGTTGCCAGAGAACGTAAAGGGACGCATACATTAAAGTGTTGATTCTTTTAACTCGACGCTGTACTAATTGAATGTTAAGGTTAGTTGCTTGTCATGCGATATTAAGAAAAACGATTACTGGATAGGAAAATATTTTTTGTTTAGTCATGGCTGAAGAAATTTGTATCACTCTTCAACTCAACAAAATCTATTAATTTTATAGCATTATTAATATGCCAAAAAGTCAGTTTAACTAATGTTAAAGGCTTTATAAAATAAATTGGCCAATCTGTAGTTTTGTTGTGTTAATTAATTAATAGACATCAATTAACATATCTTTTCCTTTGTTACACCATTTATAAGTAACATTGGCCACGAAATTTGAGGGGTCACTGTTTTTGGTATAGAATAGAATGAGTCGAACATCCAATAGTGGTTTGACTCCCAAATTCAATGCAAATATTTAGGCATCGAAAGTTTTTATTTTACAGCTAAAGGTCGTGTTTACCATTATCCCTCTTTAACGAAATTAAATTGAATGAATTCTTCCTGACTCAAAGGAATAAATCGTAATCTCTGCAATTTGACTATCAAATATTTTGTTTACTGCCTCTCACGTTTTGACGAGTTGCACTAATAAATTTGAATCACAAATACGACCTTAATGTCTTCTTCGAAAGTTCGTGATGTTTAATTATATTAGAAATTTCACAAATATTTTAAATCTCTAAGACGTGGCACTGAAAGAAGAATTTATTTAACGTTGTTTACCGTTCCGGTAAGTTACTTCAAAACCAATTGTAAAGCCTGAAACAAAATTCGTATTACCCTGAACAGTGAAGAGCTCATTCTTGAGTTTTCTTTTATCGTAACTTTTAAGTTTGATATTACAAGCCTGCTGTCGGTCAAACTCTATACTCCTTCGTAATATTAGTTAGTTTAGTAAACCACATATGCCGGCACCACTTTCGAAAATTGCTGAGTTATCTTGTCAGCCACAGTCCAAGGTAAGGTCTCATGAGCGAATACAAATAACGTCTAAATCAGAGTTGAACTCGACTCGGTTAATTAAGATATTTTAAAGAAACTACTGTTGAAATATAGGAGAGTGTGGTTTCGATAGAATGAACCGCCCCTCTAACATCCATTAACATTTCGTTATTAATCGACCAATACACTACAATATTTATTCAAATACCAATAAATTTTAAAAAATTATTGAAGTTAGCAACGAACAACAATGTCAACGCTTACATAAATATCACGCGTAAGTAACTTGTAAATTCCTGATAGTATAAAAATATCATGAGAAAATAATTGTAATTGATAACTTTTTTAGATAAATGCTAAATTAGCAAATGTTGTAACATATAATTAGACACCTTTTAAATTATGTTTTAACGTGTAAATTCATGTTAGGAATTTTCAAGTGAAAATATTTGAACTCGACACCCGCCAAGCCATGTGCCGATTTTTCTATTCTAGTTTTTAAATAAAAAATATTGTAGGATTAGTTGTAAAAGTATTGTAGAAGAAAGAACATTACAAATAAATCATTTTTTTTTTATATCTCTACGAAACAACTCCGTTAACTGGCGCCGAAACAGTGAGCCGTCACAAAAATTATTTAGTAACTGCATTAGTGAATAGTTAAGTTCTAAGTGATTTAATAATTTAGTGAATTGTGAAGTGAGAATTCAAGCGACTCTATCCCCAAGGGAACATAGCGGTCTAAGCCACTATACCCGCAAGAGAACAGAGGTGGTGATCAACTGAAACTCCAAATATTTCATTAATATTGTGATCGTGTAATTAACGTGATAAAGTGCATACTACGAGTAAGTCATCTACTAATATAAACGCAGACCACTCAAAGGGAGAAACTACGGCTTATCCGACAAACTAAGCGAGATACAATCGACGGTTTACAAGTGTACTTCACCGGCTGTACACTATAAATCCCTTTGAAGAAACTTCAAATCTTCAAATAAATAAAAAATATAAAAACCCAGGACATGATCCTCATAATAGTAATGTAAGCAAACCAAGTAAATACCAACATATAATTAAAATTTTATAAGAAATATAACAAAATACGAAATAATAAACTAAAACGACAGTAATTAATAAAAATAATATAAATCATTAATCATCGAAGTAATAAACGATAAAAATTAACCAAAAAAGGAAATCTAGTGTTATAGTGAATAATAGAGATCCTTCTCTTAACTAAAGATAAAATTAATTAAAAGTGTAAACAATAAAAAATAATTTTTCTCAACAATGGAGGAAGTAAAAAATTCTTTAAGAACCTTGGAAGGAGCTGTAAATGCTCTTATGGAGCAAATTAAACAAATTAACGGAAGATTGGGAAAATTAGAAAATCCGATAGTTCACCAACCAACAACAACATTGACACCTCCAAAAACGGGACACGATCTACATGACATCAGCAAATTGCCAGACAGCGTTAAAGAGCTTCAACATTTCGATGGCAACCCCACCCAGTACATTTCCTGGGTGTACAACGTGGAAAATATATTAAGCGATTATGAAATCATGCGCAACAAGCCTATATATAGAGCTATACTTCAAAGCATCTGACAAAAAATAAGAGGCAATGCAGATTCAGCGCTTATTTCATATAATATTTTCGATAACGAATGGGTAACAATTAAGAAGTGCTTATCTCAACACTACGCTGACAAAAGAGATTTGCGAACCCTCGAACATCAACTAAGCAATATCTACCAACGAAACATGAGCTTGGATGAATTCTACGCAAACGTGAACCACCAGTTTTCGCTCATAGTGAACAAAATAAAAACGGAGCACTACACACCTGAGACTATTAAAGTTCTCATCGCAATCTACCGGAATCGGGCATTAAACGTATTTATCAGAGGTTTGAATGGCGACCTGTCAAGAATGCTAATGACTCAAAGACCACAAACTCTTCCGAAAGCGTACACATCTTGTCTAGAAATGCATAATCTGAACTTCAGGAACGTACCAATTCATAAAAGAAATTATAATAATTCTGTAACCGTTAATCCAGTTCCGCCTAGACCAAACAATCCTAAACCACCGGTACCAATAAGTGTTGACCCATCGGTGCAAACAAGACAGGTCAATTACATCAATCGCCCGAACTATCAAAATAATCAACAATTTAAACGGGAAAACTCGTCTCAAAATGAACCACGGAAACTACAGAGAATTAATCACATGGAAACTCAAGAGGAAGTGGATGATCATTATAACCAACTAGTGGAAGAAAATCCTAATCGACACCGGAGCTAATAAAAATTTTGTAAAGCCAGAATTAGCTAAAACCGCCGGCCCAACCAACGTTCAATTTAAAATCAGATCAGCAGCAGGAGATATAGGAATCAGCAAAAAAATTAGTGGACAATTTTTCAAAAGCTTAGGCATCAACGACGTGATTGATTTCTTCGTTTTGCCTGGCTTAAAAATATTCGACGGTATTATCGATGACGATACCTTGAAAGAATTAGGTGCAATTATTGATCGCGGGAACAACACATTAACGATATCACCGAACATCAAAATTCCACTCTACGAAAAAAAAAAATCAGATCAGGTCAACAATATTGAAATTCACGACAATCATCTGTTAAAGAACACGAAGCAAAAACTCCAAACCGTTGTTTCAACATTTCATGCACTTTTCGGACCTGTTAGTAATAAGGAAACAATCACCACTGAAGTAAGAGAAGAAATTAAGACAAAGACCGAAGAACCAATCTACACTTAGTCGTACCCGTATCCAAACCACATTCGGCAGGAAGTGGAAAAACAAATGACCAACTCCTAGCGGATGGAATAATTAAACATTCTAAAAGCCCGTACAATTCACCGATTTGGATCGTTGAAAAGAAAATGGATACGTCATAGACAAAACAATATAGGATGGTGATTGACTTCAAAAGATTGAATGCAGTAACAACAGCGGACACATATCCACCATATCACCATCGATTTAACGTCACGATTTCATCAGATAAAGATGAAGGAAGCCGATATACCCAAGACCTCGCTCTCAACAATGAACGGCAAATACGAGTTTTTAAGGGTCCCATTTGGTTTTAAGAACGCACCCGCCATCTTTCACAGAATGATAGATGACGTCCTAAAACAATTTATCGGCGAGATATGTTACGTCTATATAGACGATATAATAGTATTCGGAGGGAGAACTGAGGAAGAACATCTAACGAACATCAGGCAAGTTTTTTTAAACTTAGAAAAGGCCAACTTATGGGTTAATCTGGATTCAGACAGAATTCTTAAAAACACAAACCGAATTTCTCGGATACCTAATCACGGATAAAAGTATCAAACCGGACCCAAAGAAAATCTCCGCTATTCGAAGCATCAAGAAACCCGACAACTTGAAGGACTTAAAATCATTTCTAGGATTGGCATCATACTATAGACGCTTCATTCGAGAATTCGCCAAAATAGTGAAACCATTGACTAATCTGACAAGGGGCGAAAACGCTCAAATCAGGGCAAACCAGTCAAAGAAAATTATGATCAATATGAACGAGAAGGAACTTGAAGCATTTCGAAATATCAAGGAGCTACTAACGTCCTCGGAAATACTAATTTTCCCGGACTTCAACAAACCATTTATACTCTCTACCGATGCTTCATCATTTGCAATCGGCGCGGTGTTATCACAAGGTGAAGTCAGCATAGGCCGATAACCTACATTTCCAGATCCTTAAATAAAACTGAGAAGAATTATGCGGCCAATGAGAAGGAAATGCTGGACATTATCTGGGCATTGGATAATCTTCGAAATTACTTATACGGGGCAAATAAATCAAAATTCTGACAGATCATCAACCTTTAACATTTACACTGTGCAACAGAAATAATAATGCTAAGCTTAAGAGGTGGAAAGCCCGATTAGAAGAATACAATTATGAGCAACCCACAAACCTGGATGCACTAATAAAGTCGCTGATGCCTTATCGAGACTGGAACTGGAGGCTAACACACTCACAACCGGAACAGTACACAGCGCTGAAGAATATTCCACAGAATTAATTTAATATTGCGATGCACCAATTTATGTATTCAGAAACCAACTCATAATTAAGAAAGGCAAAAATATTTATGCCTACCAAGAACCTCATCCAACATACAGCAGACATCACATCAGTCTACCAGAAATAACAAAAGAAAGAAAACTTCGACCTCAGTTGGTCCATCAAATAAATCAAATAGGGCAATTTATTTCGGAACTCTAAGGACAGAATACCAGAGCCGAACGATCAATCAACTGGATCGGGAGCGCATGGAAGTGGATCGCGGGATCGCCAGATGCCACAGATTGGGATCAGATCGTTAAAAGTCAAAAACAAATTATTACTAATAACAACCAACAGTATAAAATTAACAAAGCCTTAATGGACACAACAAACCAAATGCTCATCGAATTCAATAAGATTATGGACCATGTAAATGATGACTCGGATGATAAGCTGCAACAAATTCTATTCAATCGACTCCTTATTATCAAAGAGGAAATAAAAGAGATAGTTAGAGCAGCGCAATTAGCAAAAGCAAAAATCATCAACACTAATTTATTGGACCAGATGGAAATTAGCCGCTTAATAACGGAAGTAGAAACGCTTCCATTTCTAATGAAATTGAAGCAATCGAATATGATGTTAATCAAGAATTCCATAATTCTCTACGTTGTATCAATACCCAAAACAAATAAAGAAGACTACAATCACGGCATCATAAGATCATCAATAGACAAAGATAAACAGGTACACCTATAGAATTCAACGAAGTACTACTCAACCAGAACCAGTTATTTGGAATTGCTCGGAAATGCAACCTTTTCCGTGAGACAACAATTTGCGAATTGAATTGCCTAAAAGAACTAAAGGCAGATCATTGCATTAACCAGCTAATAAGGGGTGCCAACGCCAACTACGAATTCCAATTCAACAAAAATCAAATCATCGAAAGATTGAACGAAAACTTTTTTTTATTTTATTTGATTTAGTGAATAATAATTCGCTATGTCAGTACGTTCTGGCCAGATACTTAATGTATGTGGCTAGAGTGGAAATTTTTGTAGTTTGGTCGTAGCTGCCTGATGAGTAGACCATACTTTTCAGTACGAAACCAAACTACCAACAGAAAGAACTCATGGAGGGTTCTCATTTTTGCATAGTGGTACATTGGTATAACTCTTTGGGCCTTCAGCCAAAATTACAGGGAAGATATTTCTACTTTTTTTCAGTAGATATATTATGAGCGATTGGCCTCTGTATTTTTCTGATTTACCAAATCGAAAATATTGGGATTGCCATGAACAATTAATATATTTGTCTATAAAAAATGCCGAAAAATCAACTTATTACAGACAGACAAATTAAATTCTTAACATATAAAAATATTATGAGAAAATAATTGTAATTGAAAATTTTTTTAGATAAATGCTAAATTAACAAATGTTGTAACATATAATTAGACACCTTTTAAATTATGTTTTAACGTGTAAAATCATGTTAGAAATTTTCATGTGAAAATATTTGAACTCGACACCCGCCAAGCCATGTACCGATTTTTCTATTCTAGTTTTTAAATAAAAAATATTGTAGGATTAGTTGTAAAAGTATTGTAGAAGAAAGAACATTACAAAATAAATCATTTTTTTTTTATATCTCTACGAAACAACTCCGTTAACTTTGATAAGATTGAATGATCAATTTTACTAAAACAGACGCATTTAATAGCGGACAGATTAGCCGAAGGATAGTATCTAGTTACAATAATATGACATCTTATACCCAATATTTAATTCAGTCGAAAGAAAGATATTTACCACGGATCAGGAATGCGCCAGTTAAGTGCCTCTTGGGCATTCTTATTAACATCAAGACAGCTAATGTCTTCCTTGTCTCGCTAATAGAAATTCCCCCCTTTGCAAAATTTTGAACACATTTTTGCCACCAGTTGTATATTGATAAATCTACCTGGGTTTAGAAACTTGAATTGCATGTTACATCATAGTAGTTTGTTCATTGTGTCTTAATATCACCTATGGAATAATAACTGTTGGAAATTGTTTGGTTTATAAACTATAGAAAGATATTTGTTTGAAATGTTTTGTATTATCTCTCACGGACTATTTCAATACACTTCAAGATTTGTAAGCTGATAGAAACTAGATTGTCTCATTTATCACGATCTAAAAAGTAAACTTAAAGTTAATACAAACTATTAAAATTTGTGAGAATGGGAGGACAAATTAAAATGAAAAATGTGTGACCGGATCGGATACGCGGCAGTACATTACAAAAGGAACATTGATTTTACCAAGTTATAATATAAAAAACCGAGTTTTTCATATAAAACATGGAAAACACCGGTGTGAAGTACTTACCGTTAAGTGAAAAGTGTAGTTACCCAAACTTACAGAAAAGTGACATTTACACAAAAAAGTGGAAAATCCAAACGCCTTAATGTAATTATCGTTAGTAAAATTAATGCCTGAAAATACGTAAATTAGAAAGTAAAAAAAGCCACTACTTTAAGGTAGTTTGACCAAAAACCATTACAGACCAGAATCGATGTGAGGAGGTTCCCATATTGTGACTACTCGTATATACGATGTATAAATTATAGAACATGGAATCACGTTAGATTGAGAACTATAAAAATCTGTTCGTTGGCTTATTTATTTATTTTGGGGTTATAAATAGTTCCAAAGATTTCATTAAGCCACTTCGCCACGTCACGTGTTTTTACTGTTCTTTGGGTTATTTTCTGTTTTTTTTTCTTTTGTTGATTTTGTTAAATAAACAAAGAGATGTGTGTTTTCATTTTTTACTTACAGGTTTGTATGAATTTTCAACATAACTACAAAAATTTTTGCTCGTTATGTTGAAAATTTATACAAACCTGCAAGTCAAAAGTGAAAAGTTCTTTTATTGTGAATGTTCTGTGACTTTTGTTGCCGAACTTGTTTCCATCGAAAACTGGAACTAATCGTCAGAAACATCCCAACTATTATTACGTCTTTTAATCAACACTCGAAAATGACCCGGTGCATAATGAATAATCGCTTTTAGGTGAAGCAGTTTCTCTTATGCTAATTTTATTTTTTAGCTTAAAATATGTAGATGAATTTTTATATTTTAGCATTTAATTGTGTTTAGTATAGCATTTAGTTTCACATCTATAGTGGCAATAAAGTGTTCAAAAAATATTTTTTTGCTTTTCTGTCCTTGGGATCTAGAACAATCTATTGAAGATTTCAAACTAGTACCTAGTCAGTGACTTTTGCTGGAAATCAAAAATATTTTGAAGAGGAATATAAAATGGTGGCCTTAGCTTAGATATCTCTTCACATTTTAGACATTTTTTTTGTCTCAGTTAATGGTGAAGGAAGAACTTTTTCCAGAATAAATAAAATTGCGCATGTCACATCCCATACAATTCTTTTGTTTGTAGCCTCTAACGCCTGGACTTTTTTTATACAAATCTACTAGCAACTGATAACTTAATTTGTAAGCTGTAGACGAATCTTTGAAATAACAACAATTAATCCAGTTACCGCGGCCTGATGAGAGGATTGATTTTTTCATAGTCAAAAGCTCATCAGTTCGAAACTGAATTAAATTCTCTTACAATTTTCGGAAATATTAACTTCAAATAAATTTTTTTTCAATCTTTCGAGAAACGTTTGATGATATCAGCATCAGCACCGAAGAAATTAATTTACCTTTTTCGAATTAAAAATGAAGCGTGGCAGTAGAAATTAGAATATATACTTTTTTCCAACGTACAAGGTCGTTGGTTTCTAGTACTTCGGATTTCAACTTTCGAATTGTCGTTACAGGAATGAAGGATTAGGAATTTCCTTTTTTGAACAATTCTGTATTCCTCTCGTTAGCCTAATCTTGAGCGATGTTGTGACAATTACCTCTAATAGTTTTTGTAAGGCAAACACGTCTAGACACTCGATTTGCCATTGGTAAAAATACCGAGCACACTACCTTTGTTTATTGTAATTTTTTTATTTTTTTTTTGGGGATTTTTTTTGCAATGACCATAAACCACAATAAGGTATTAGCTTTTTTTAATTGTATAATTGTTTATGATAAGACACTACGCATGGGTTGCTAATTTTTTTCAAACAGGTATCAACTTGATGTCTGATTTCTTCCCGGTTTCCTATGTCAAATACTTCACCTGAAAGTTGAATGCTTTTTAACAGTCTAAACTTATCTTTGGGATGTTGGAGCTGCTAAATTGCATTAATACCTTAATTATACATTAAATCTGGATTTAATTCTTGACAGTCAGAAAAATTGGAATCGTCACCGATTTCAGGGTTTGATCCATTCGTATCTTAAATTGAGTCATTTGTCAATACAACATTCCTTATCAATTCATCGTCATTACCAACATTTAATTGTAGTTCATTATCGATATTAATTTTAAAATTAGTCTTAGCGGTAAAATTATTTTAGTTCTTGGGTGAATTTAGAAAATCGTTTATTATTTTTGTATTTTTGCTTAAAATATAAAGAATTTTTACAACGTTTCCTTCTAGTACATTTAATTTTTAGTGCCCGACAAAGATTAGTGATCAATTCACAGTTTTACCCTTTTCTAAAATTCGCACCACTGATGTTACTGATTTTTAATTACACTACTCCAAAAAATTAGAGGAACAAAATTTTTTTTCAATATTTTTAGTGTTTATTGAAGGCCAAGAAAGAAAAGCATTTTTAAGCTTCAAGCCTCTAGTTTTAGCGCAAGACAAAAATTTTTCAATTTTTCTTTAAGGATCCACGGGCTCGAGAAATTTTTTTTTAAATTAAACCAATGCATCGGCAGTTAGCTTGTTAATTAAGCTTCAATTTAATTTCTATTTGGTCTCTCTACGTCGATTTTGTGCTAAGATATTTGACTTTGAATGAAAAAGAATCCTCTTATCCTCAGCAACCAATGATTGCACAGTAAATCAGTAAATTTTAGTGCAGCTTTAAAAACTTGAGTAAATTTCCTACAAGATCTTTAACGATTTTTTAAAAAAAAAAATATTTTCACCCTCAACACTAATTTGAAAAAAGTAAAAAAATATGACTTTTTATGTTTTTTTCGTAAATCTACCATTACTTTACAAATATTGATGAGAAGACTAATGTTGTCAGGTTTTTTTACAGCTTAATGTACCCGTAATAGCCCTGTACATTTTCAACAGGACAGATTGATCAAAGTTTTACAAAACAATAAAAGGAAGAAGTGATCATCAAAATAAAAAAATAAAAATTTTCGACCTTTTTCACAATTTTACTTTAGTTACTTGTTAATCCTTAAGGATCGAGATATTTTGTTTGTAATACTCGCCCATAAGACGACCGAATATTAGACGAAATTCTGGAATTTGGGTTAAGTTCTGGATTTAGAAAATTTCTGAACCTGAAAACGAACATCTTTTTCATATAATTGTTCCACCAAAGAATCAATAAATGCTTGTACACTATGCCCCACGCTGTACTTTTATCCATTTTGTTTAGATCCGTAATTATGCCTAAATCGCAATTGGATTTTATTGACATCGGGCCGATACATATCTTCGCGTACCACATTATATATATATATATATATATATATATATATATATATATATATATATATATATATATATATATATATATATATATATATATATATATATATATATATATATATATATATATAAATATATATATATATATATATATATATATATATATATATATATATATATAAATGTATATATATATATGTAAATATATATATATATATATGTATAATTAAAAGTCTTTTTAATAAAAACCCTTAAGGCTTTGGTTAGGGCTTAACTCTAGCATCACCTAAGTTTTGTTCACATTATCACGCTTAAGCGATACCAAGGATTTATTTTATTTTGCAGGCTTAAACATTCATTGATTAAGAATAAAACCCTTTGGTTTCGTCTTTTCGTGATTGTGGGGCCCTTAAACTTTTCAAATATAAATTAAAAATCTTTACAAATTACCTTGAGTGGTAAAAATAAATAATATTAAAATTATTAAAAACTCAATTCTTATTATGTATAATTATGATGACTTACCAAGGAGATATTTCAATACTTTAAACGGCGGTTTTATTTAATAAATTTATTTTATTTCGTATATCCAAATCAAAATTAACGTTCATTATCTTTTGTAGGCAAACCCCATCTCCTTGCCACATAGCATTTCATTATCTATATCTCCCAGCGCATTTCTCCTAAACTTGCCACACCGTAATGGCGTGATATTATTTAAAAGGCGTCCAATAGTGTAATTTGCTATTAAGATTTATACACGACCTTTAATACCAAGAGAATTTATTGCTCAGAAATAATACCTTTAAATGCGTGGAATTTCAATCAAGTCGTTGAAATTTCAATCATTAAAATGTCATAAAATGTTAATAAAACGTCACAGAAATATCAGTGGCAGAAATTTCAATGTAACAGAAATAGGAATCGCTTGATATATATGTATATAAAAGCTTAATAGATATATTTAATTTTTAAATATTGACGAGATTATTTGCCACCAGCAAAGTATTTTAGGTAAATTTAGAAAATTAAATTCCATATTGCACGGTAATCTCTTCATTTTGTCTTACAGACACCTATGGAACAATTATTTGAATTTGGAAGGTGTATTAATCGTAAAAAACTATTTCTTTCTCTAACCACACCATCGCCTCCCACCAACTTACCAACAACTCTATCCTCATATTATTTTTACCGATTTTCCATCGTCATAGTATAATAGTATTATACTATTATACTACGACGATGGCAAACCGAAGTTGATAGTATAATAGTATAGATATAATATTTTGTTATACTAGCTATCAAAAATATAATAGGTAGCAAATTGTGTTTTTAACATTGTAAATTTATCTGACAGTGTATTATTTTGACAATTCACTAAATTACCATTCGATTTTTTTTTGTTTTTTTTTTGTAGTATCTGCATAGTCCATACATTTTATTAATTTTTTAAAAACACAACTAATGCGTATGCTTGGTTATTTTTAATTGTTTTTTTATTATGAATAGACGTTAAAATTTTCAAAATAAGAATTATACCTACGTTCACATAAAAAAAATTATAATTGGTGCTAACTTCATCGCGTGCGATGGAAAACCGACAAGGGATAATAGTATAATAGTATTATACTATTATGCTATTATACTATTGACGATGGAAAATCGGTATTTGGCACCTGTAATATCCGTGGTATCAACAACGCACAAAAGCGCAACACAATCGATACTCTTTTGCACCACCATAATATCATTCTCATGAGTTCGGGTGTATGTTCCACCACAAACTACACCTGGTATCTCACCAAAGACCCAAAGAGTCCTCGAAGAGGTGTGGGAATTCTCGTGAGAAAAAATTCCATCCTCAAACCTCAAGGAATGAAATATTATTATGGAGCCATAATCACCTTACTTGGTCAATTCCCTAATAGAAAACGGATTCACTTCATCACTGTGTATGTCCCACCACATACCTCATCTTCCAATCGGCGATTATCCTCCAAAATTTTCTCAACAGTTTCCTCAATACTTGATCGGTGCCCAAAAACCCGCGATGTGGTGATTCTCGGTGATTTTAACGCCCATATTGGAAGCCAAGATAATTGGGACAGAATATACTCGGACACAATTTATTTCATCATGAAACCAATGCAAACGAATACTCTTTAGGCCAATTCGTCAATCTAGCACAACTAGTAGTACATACTACTAAAGGACGTCGAATAATCATCACACGATCCGATGGACGGCACCACTCACAAGTAGATCATATCTTGACCAAAGAGAAGAATTACAGCATCTATATTAATTCCGTCAAAATTTATATTCTTCGCCCCAGCATCAGTGATCATCGCCTTATATGGTTAAATTGTATCCATCGAAAAGGAACACACCAAACAACTTTAGCCCCTTCCACTATTACCAAAAAATCCATCACATCCTTCACCTATAATTTTAGAACCCTAAATTTTACTAAAAGATAACAAAATTGCGGCTCAATATGAGGACACTCTTCAAGAAGTCCATGAAAAACATCTCTCAGAACACGGACGTGATCAACTATGGACTATAATTCTTGATAGTTTGAAAACCTCCTCTCAGCTTGTTCTAACGTCTCGGACACCCTTGACTCCTAAACGAAGAAAAGCCCTAGCTTATTTTAAGAGTGTAAAGTATTTTCAACATATATCCACTCCCTCTGCCGCCTACCGATTAAGAGAAGCCAGACGGAATTTAAATAAAGCCTATTCCGAGTATAGAACCCTTGAATGTCAAGAATTTTTTACAAAACTGGCAAATTTTAAACCCTCTGACCGATAACATATGACATATCATTTTTTTAGACTGTACAGAAGAACCTCCCAAAAGAATCAGTCACTTTTTCTCCCCATTTCTGCCTGGTATCATGAGTTGAAAAAATCCGAAGGTGACTGGCCTATGCTAATAGGAGAGATCGATCATCACCCACTAGGACCACCCCCTACCCAAGAGGAGATTCAAATGTCGATCAAATTCATCCGATCGGGCACTGCTCCCGGATAAGATGGGGTTCCCATTGAGCTATTTAAAAACGCTCCAGATAATGTAATACGCTCCCTTCATGCCTTAATTGAACAGATCTGGATCACCAATCGGATTCCACCAGAATGGATCGATACCCTACAAGTCCCTATCCCAAAGATACAAAGACCAAAAGTAGTTACCGACTACCGAAGGATCACCTTGTGCAATGTAGGCTATAAAATGTACGCCAAGCTTCTACTAGATCGTCTAGATCAGCATTTATATAAGCCTCCCTCATATCAAGCCGCCTTCCTAACCCAACGATCAACAGATGATCATATGTACACTATACTTCGTATCCTTGATGAAGAATGGCGAGCTGGCCATCGAATATACATCCTGTCACTAGACCTAGCAAAAGCTTTCGATACAATAGATTTAAACACAGTAACCGAATGTCTACAGCAATATATACCCCATTATTTGGTCAACCGAATAATCACAGCCTGTTTTTGGGAAACCACATCCATCAAATGGTTCAATCAAACTACTGGGAAGATCAAGAAAAACAAGGGCGTTAAACAAGGTTGCCCTGTATCACCCCGGCTTTCCACTTTCATCTTAAATGAAGTACTCCTTACCGTAGTCGATCGGCTCCCCGAGCTCAAACTGGAGCAGCGCGACCGCCTTCAATTACCTCTTATTCTTGCCTATGCTGATGACCTTATTTTAATCACCCGAAATATCACTACTATTAAACCTATCTTAAATGAACTACTAACCGACTTAAAATACGCTGGACTCGACGTAAATCCCCATAAATGTACCAGCCTCATTCGAGACCCCGATTCATCTTTTAATCCGCTTAATACTCTTATTATATCAGAAATCACCTTTACCGTTGTTAAAATGATGCGATACCTAGGAACATATTTGACCTCCCGGCTTAGTAGACCATTCACGATTCAGACTCGATGTCGTCAGGCAAATAATACTGTACGAGTTATGCAGAACTTTATAAAAATTAACAAAATTCCAGCACAAACCGCCATCACTATGTACAACACCGTGACAGTTCCCATGCTTACTTATGGCCTTAAAACAGCTGCTCTTACCTCCGCAAATCGCCGACGACTAAGAAAATACGAATCTCTTTTCCTTCGAAAACTACTAGAATTTAGTACCGACAAGCCCCCGTTCAGAAAAGTCAAGGATATTCTAAATGGTAAAACCATAACTAAACGAATCAAGGCCCACCGAATCAATTATTGGGGACATATTTATCGTCGAGGACCCACACCCCTACTAACAGCGGCATCCACCTATATAGCAGGACCGAGAAAAATAGGACGGACCTGCTTTACTTGGAATGATTCTCTTCTACAAGATTTAAAATATTATGAAACTACCTCTTCCCAATGGGAAGACCTACTACCTCATCGGCTTGAATTGCGAAACGCCGCCGCTGAAATGTACTATATTCCAAATCCGAGTCCGATTCCAGTGAGTCAATTGGATGTGAGGATGAGGAAGAGCAAGGTAGAATACATAGTCTACTCTGAACGCTTCTACCCACTCACGTCCAAATTCATACATCCGACTCAGGTATTAGGCTTTATTTGATCCGTAATCCTTTAAAACAAAAGTGAACTGAAGCCTATTTCCTAGATTATGACGGAAACCAATACTTACTCAAACGACACTATTACCCCCAATGCTCTTCAAATTCATTCATTTGTATCATCTTCCGAACCTCTACTTAATGAGAACCATATTCCTTTTCTAAACACTCTTTACTATTTTTCAATATTTCACGTATGTCAATTCTCGTTCTATGAAAAAATCTAATGAAAAAAATGTTTCCGTTTTGTTTCCATCAAGTTTTTTTCATTTATAACATTTCACAAAACGATAATAAGCGATTCTCGATGTCCAAATGAAAAAGAATCGTGAAAAAACGCTGAATAAGTTGTTTTCATAGTAAGCTACACTGTAAACAGACATTTTATCGAGTTTCATATAGATTTCCGCTAGATGATACAGCAATTGGTTGAAATATTAACTAAATTAATGATAAAGTAGATTTACTTAATCAGTTTTTGTCATTGGCTGTCAAAATATAAAATAAATTATAAAATTGATCAAATTATTTTAAAGACTTAACTAAATTAATTATTTGGAGGCTTTTCTTAAATAAATGGAATAGTTTTTAATAGATTTACTTATTCGTTAAGTTTAAAGTGAATCATATTATAGTTTAAATGCACATTTAATGCTAAAAATACAAATTTGGTTTTTATAGAATTTTATTACCATATTTATGATGCTCTCACCGCCAAAATGGTCGGTGAGAAAGTTTTATTCATATGAAAAAGATTTTGACGTCATTTTTTCCTTCTCAAGGAACATGAATCAGAAATGTGTATTTCTCACTGAAAATACTTTTCATTATACTTTTCACGGAACGAGAATTGACCCCCTGGTTTCATCATATTCTTTGTCTCTTTACAAAATATTGTTCAACTACTTTCATATCACCATTTGTGATCCAAAATCAATTTTGGATCAAATGTTGTTGTTGCTTCACATGTAAATTTTGATCTGATCCGGATCACTACGAGCCAAGAAATGCAGCTATTAATTCACGAGATTACTTTGTAATATAATTATTTACTATTTCGAATGACAATTTTTATTTGAATTCAATTAATTAAAAACCGTTATAATTAGAATTTTATTTTTTTTATTTTCACCACCATACTCTTTTAGCTAATTATTGTATGCGCCATTGACATGTAAGTGAGGGAAAAATTAGTTGGCGACGTTTGGGAAGGAAAACATCGAATAGAAATATGTTGCAGTCTTTTCCAGTTCTGTTTTCGACAGATGATGCGTGGAAGAATTTGAATAGTGATTATTTTTGTGTAACTTTTGAATCATTTTATTCGAAGGATCCAATTATCTTCTAAACTACTGTTGTGTATTTAGACAAAAATTGTTAAAGACAATGGAGAGGAGGCTTATATAAAACCATGTGAAGGTCAAGCTCATTTTTTTAAATGGAAACCCTTATTTTTGACACCGGATTCTAATACAGTGGGAAATTTTACGTCCGAATATGTATTTTCCATGACGCAAAGTCACCTGAAGGAATATATTTTGGTTATAATACTTATGATTAGCTACGCAAATTAAAAAAAACTTTTTTCATTTTCATAGCAAATCATAAGCATTAAAACTAAAATATATTCCTTGAGGTGACCTTTCGAGGACATGGATAATACATATTCGGCCGTCAAATTTTCCACTCTTTTTTAATCCTGTGTCAAAGGGGGTACCATTTAGACAAATGAGCTTGACCTTCAAATGACCTTTTCCAAAGCCATTTTCAGAGCATTAATACAGATAGATGACCCCCATTGTATATGACAATTTTTGTCTAAACAATCTTTTTCGTAGCTGGCGTATTTTAGGAGATATTTGGATCCTTCGATTAAAATGGCTCACTCTGTATGTAATCAACAAATTCAACAACCGATCATATTATCCAAATATCCAAAAAAAAATTAATGAAGTATATTTATAAATTTACTCCAAATCAATATATTTATATTATCGGCTCTCCTCTCTTAATCATATCATTCTTCTGCTCCAATTACATTTGATTTTCAATACATAGCTTTGATCTCGAGTTGCAATAAATTAATATGTTATGGAAATGGGGAAATAATCATTCAGTTTTCCAAAAGATCAAATACTTATACAGGGTGACTGACACGAAGTGTTACCAAAACAAAACGCCACAGAATTTTAATTTTTTGATGAATTTTATTGAATCAAAGTAAAAAATGTTCACAAATATTTAAATTTTCGAATTACATTAGCAATTTTCGATTTGGCCACCCTTAGCCGCGATTATGGCCTTCAAACGGCCGCCAAACGGTGACTCATCGGAGAAAACCAAATTCGGCAAATCGCCACTTTCGTGCAAGCGTAACAACTCCTTTGCTCTTTCCACTCTAACTTTTTTTTTAGCATCGGTGAGACCATGCGTTTTATGGAATTTCAAAACCTTTAGTCCAAGATGATCTTTCAATATGTGCTGCATCCGTTCGAGCGAAATGTTCGCCTCACAAGCCATTTTTCTGCCGCTACGGCGCGGATTCCGAGCCAATTTGGCCTTCACCTTCCGAATGATATACGGCGATGTTGCAGTGCGTTTCGGTCCATCACCATGGCGTTTTGCAATGCTGCCAGTATCGTTATAACGATTTATGGTGCGATAATAACTTTTTTTCTGAATATTTCCCACTAAAATGCTTCTGTACGCTTGTAAACAATGGAATGAACTGTCATTAGTATAAATTTGAGTGCTCTGTCATCACTGGTTTGACAGCAATAACAGTCTGAATTTGGTAACACTTCGTGTCAGTCACCCTCTATATAGAACGAATGAGGAGAGAGAGGAAGATTGCCAAAAAAAAAATTAACACAATTGCAACGCATAACGAAGACAAATAAACTTTATATACTTGGAAGTTAACTTAGATAATTAAAATAATTGCGTTAGAATCAAAAAAAATCAACATCAAAATTGCTACACTTTTATATCCCCAAAACCTGATACCATAACCTCCTTTGTCAATTTTGGCCACTTTGGCTCTTTTAGAGCAGAATAATCGGGCTCAGTCCACTCTGCAGTTTGTTGTCGCAATTTAGGATCATAATGGTAAATCAATTTCGTCTTTCGAAAACGGTCCAAATGTTGTTGAGAAAATTGGAATCGACATTTTTTCAGTAATTTCAGAATTAGTCTGTCGCCTGTCTACCATAATCAAATCATGTACAGAATCAATCATTTCATCGATAGTAGCAGTTTTTGGACGTCCAGAACGTGGGATCCTCTTCAAAGCTTGTATGACCTCATTGAAATTCGGAAGCCCTGAATTTTAAAGGAGCAGAACCAGCTAACACATTTAACATTTCATTATAAATTTCCAAAGCCTTTAAACTATTTTTCACAAAGAATTTAGGGACAGCATGATTCCCAATTTTTCCATTATAAAAAAATGCAAAAACATGTTTAGTTTAATGCAAAAACATGTTTAGTTTAATGTCTGAATAAAACTATCCGATCGACCGATCCGATTTCTACTGGTAGAATATAGGTGACGTTCCAGGAACTTTTCAAATCACCTAAATAAAACTTCAAGCTGAATGATGATTTTGGCTTTGTAAAGTCCAGGCTGCTTTGATAAGAGATATTTTTACCAATCGTGCTCTATCTAAAAAATGTTTTTGCATTTTTCGAAATCGGTTATATTGTTTTACCGTATGATGATCTCTTCATTGTTGTAACCGGGTTGGTGCGGTTACAGTCGCTGTGTCTACACGCCTCATTTTCAACAATTTTATGATTTTTGTGTCGCACACAAATAGTAGAGTCAAAAGATGTTTAAGGATAGGATGTTCATTCCTAGGGGAGGCAATTATTAAAGTATACAAAAGCAAAACTTTATTTCCAATTAAATTAATAGTTGAAATCCTTAGAGATAAATTCGCATGAAATTAGGGTGTGATTTTTCCAACTTCCATTTATGTTATGTATGTATGTATGTAATTTATGTAATGTAATTTACATATCCATCAATATTTTCAAACACAAAACAAATGTTTCTTCTAATCACATTCTTAATCGACATTAACCTAAATCAATTGAAATTTCACCGTAAAATTAATGAGGCATTACGTAAATAGGGCGGGGGTTTTTGGTTTTCGAAATTTTCAAATTAAATAATCCATTAGGCAGAATGTACAAAACACAAAAATGTTTTGTATTTACCTCGTACATTGGTGTATACGTACCTACCAATATAAAAATGAAATTTTGGTTTAGGTAAAAATTTTAATTATTTTAGAGTTTGGACAAACAATGTTTGTAGGACCGATGGGGAGCAAACATGAATTTATATCTCTTAATATACACAAAAAACCTAACTGTCATTAATCACTTTGAAGATTATCCAAGTACATATTTTTCGTAATATTATGACGAAGATATGTTAAAGAAATTAAAAATTTTGTTTGTTTAGTTTATTGTACACACAATATCTAAATATATACCAAAATAATTTGATGGATGGATTGGGATACATTTTTGGTTTTTTTTTTATGGTGGGGGCGCTTCGTAATATACGGCATCAATTTAATTTATGTTTTTATTTTGAATATTGATTAACTCATTAGGGATATAAAATAAAATAAAAATGTTTACATTTTGTATGCTATTACATTATTTTAATTAGGCGAAGTGTAATAATTACGATGTCATATAAAAACAACTGTGTGTACTATTTGAAATGAAATGTGTGCGGAAAATTTATTTCTGTCACGAAAAAGCAAAAAAATATAACTTTGGATGACCATAAAGCAAAACTTTGCCTTTTGTGTATGTGTACAACAAATATATTCGTTCTTCAAAATATGTCATATTTACGAGAGCAAATGTGTGATACTCGTCTAATATATAAAGCAAACAACATAACACTTGTTTAAAAATCCACTAGAAAAGCACCAAATTGAATTTTCCTTTTTTTGTTTTTGTCTTCATATCATCGAATAAATAAAAATGTTTTTCCATTTTCCTTAAATAAATTTTCAAGATTTTTTTTTTTATATTAGTCGTTGCGTTATGGTTCGGTTTTGATGATGGAAGTATTTGCTAAATAAATTTTCCAAATTTCTTTTTTCTTTTTTTGTCTGTCCTGTTTTTGTCTTTTTTTGTCTTCTCAATGATGATTGAGATCTTTTTTTTTCCTTTTTTTTTGTGTGCTAAAAGTGGATAGTGACTGTCATAAATTTTCTCGGAAAAGCGAGAAATATTTTTTGTTGTTGCTCGTTTTATTAGTGCCGCTGGATTTTTCAATGACGCCATAATGCTCAAATCCGATAGGTAATTGCGCGTAAACCTTCTCAGTTTTAAAGCACTAAATCGCAAACAAAAATTAGTGAGTGTCAGGGAAAATAGGTTGGTATTTTTCTATAAAATGTATAAATCACAGTTTAATTACATTTCGAGCGGCGAGAAGAAAAGAAATTTTCTTAACTTTACTTTTAACTAAATATTCGTACAGTAGAAAAGCTCGGGTGAGTTGTTTTATGTTTTTTTTTTCTATCTACCTTTACCTCGGCATATTGTTGTTACTATTAGATTTAATGGAAAAAAAATTTTTTTTTGGGTGAACATAAATTAAATTATATACAATCAAAAAGATGTGCGTTCCGCATAGAAATTTTATTACAATTGAAATAGAAGTAGCAACGCGTGTATATATTTAAAGGAGATTTATATGATTCATTAGAGTCTATATTATACAATTAAATAGGGGCTATTAGTATTATACAAACCTGTTGAAATTGTATATTTTGTATCTTTAATATATGTAAGCGAGGGCTACCAAACAAAAATATTTTCCAATAATAACACAAAGAATACGCCAAAATATTTTCACAATTCATTTCATCTACTTAAAATATCATAACTCTTAACCCCCAAGCCGTAAACATATAAAAAGGCATGCATACCATGTATGAGACGTGTATACGAAGAATAACACTCCAACATTAAAACGATGGAAAATACATAAAATTCTCGCATAAAAGTTATATCTTCTGCAAATAATACATAAGCGGAATGATTTATATATTCTAGAGCTTTTTAATTATTTACGACGAAAGTTAAATAACGGGAATACATTGAATACCACCCTGTAGAAAAATATATATACATACATGAGGAGAGAGGGGGCTGTTTGAATGGTACACACACACATTTGTTTTTTGGAAAATGAAATGACTTCAAGTCGAAGAAATAAGAAAATTATAATAAATAAATTTGTTACAACAATAAATCATTTAATATGTGTACATACATCCATTTATATTTATGTATGTGATGAGAGAATATGATGACGATGATAATGATGATGAAGTCTACATTGTTTTTTATACATTTATACGTACAGCTAAGTATTATAAAAATTGGATACAATCAAATGTGGGAGGATTTTCTTTTAGTATTCTCGCACTTTTCTTTTTATTCTTGTGTGTGCGGTTCAACAAATTAGACTGAAAATCTAATCAATTTATTGATGTTGGAATATTTTTTTTTTCTATTCTAACGTTATTTATTATTATTCGAAATGGTTGGTGTTGTGTCGATTTAAGTGGATTTTAATCATTCGACGAAATAAAATTGGAAAATTGAGATGTTTTAATGATGCGAATGAATTTTTAGAATAATTAGTTGAATCATTTTAGAGTGTTGAATACCATATGGTAATAAAACGTGTAGATGACTTTTTTTGTCGCCTTTAACTTTTTTCGTGATTTTTTCTTGGAAAGGACACTAACAAGTTATTTTCAAACCATTTAATTTGGTCAATTGGAATTATAAAGGCTTAAACCTTTATTTGTCATACTGCGATACAAACATTATGACTGCCGTGTATCCTTTATTTGCTTTCGTGATGAGAGCGTTGTTTTGTGGTAACTTCTTCTTGATTCTTTCCTAAAAATGTTGTCCGTTGTAGTAAGGTGTCCGTTAAACTGAGGATTTGTGAATGGGATTTTGAAATAATTTTTAGACTAAATTCTAGAATATGGCCAATTAGGAAGGAACGTGGCCATTTTTTATCCGATTTGGATGAAAATCAGCATGCGATGAGGTTGGAATGGTCGATTAGGTAAGTACTTCATTATTTCTGAACCGATTATGGTGAAATTCAGTACGTACGATGGGAACGGGATTCTAAAATGATTTATAGAAATAGCTCTTAAAAATAGTAAATTTTAAAATCCCAATTTCCATCGTGCTTGCTGAATTTCATCATAATCGGTTCAGAGATAACTGCGTTCCTTCCGAATTGGCCATAATTCAGAAGTTCATTCAAAAATCATTTAGGAAGCCCATTTCCATCGTTCATGCTGGTGTTCATCAAAATCGGAAAAGAAACGGCCAAGTTTCTTGCTGATTGGCCAAATTCTAGAAATGCATTTAAAAAGCATTCTAGAATCCATTCTAGGAAACAAAAGGAACCACAAAAACTTTGTTTAACCTTTCGCATGTAAATAAAATAGGAAAAAAATTAAAATGCTCCTATCATCACAGGAATGTCTGACCCCTCTAATAAAGTTTCTGCTTAACTAAGGCAGGTTTTCATGGAAAAACTTCTGTTTTGCATGGGAATTAAAAGTTTGCCCGTTGAAGTTAGGTGTCGGCTAAAGTGAGTGTACGTTGAAATGAGGTTTCACTATATTTTGTTTCATGCCTTTGTTCAACAAGACTTCGTCATTTTTGCTGAATATGATTTCCGTCAGGTTGTCTCACCGTTTGTAAAATTTGGTCTGCTTGAGGTGTTTTTTGGTTCATCATTTGTTGAAATGCGTTTTGCCATTTTCAAGTTTTGTAATTTATTTGTGATATTTTGCTTGTAACTCCGTTATTTTTTCCACTTTAGCAATAATATATCATATTATCAACAAAACAAAATTCCACAATTAAAAGCATTTAAAAAAAATATTAGGACGAAAATTTCGCCCTTCTATGTTGTTGTAGTCGCCTTTCACTTACAAAATTCAAGTGACATCTGTCGTATAAAGCGACTTTAGGTGTAACAAACGACTAAGAGAATGATGTGACGTGACTACAGTCATAAAAAATGACGTGCTACGACTATGGGAATTGGGGTGTATAGTTTGTGGAATATTCCAGATAAATATAATTGAGACGTTCGTTTACAGTACGATTTAGAGAACAGTAAACAATAAGGGCGGAATAAATATAAACGAAAATATGCCCGTTTAAGAATTAGTAAATACTAATGTTAATGATTTAATATCGTTTTATTGAGATCGTCACTCGATCGATATTTGCAATCAACTGCTTTTAAATTTAAATTTATTTTTATCAATTTTTTAAGGGGCAATTCAACGATTATAGATTCTATAAAATACAAACATATATAAATTTAGAGGAATGCCAGTGGCGTAACAAATATTTAATTAAGAATTTCATGACTCGTCCCCGTTTAAGAAAAAGGTAAAATACTCTCCCAAGCTTTTGTGAGATCACTCTAATGAACCATTAAAATTCGATCCTTGATCAGTCAGAATAGATTTAGGTGAACCGTATATGCAAATCACTTCTTCTACAATAGCTGTTGCTATGCTTCGGTGTCTTGAACTGTAATTGGAATAGATAGATAACTACGTCCAAAAATATTTTTTCGAATGGTTTTTCAGAAGTAGTGGTAATCTTCATAGGAACTTTGGTCATCTGGAGAGGTTTATTTTTTTTACAAGATTCGCAAACTTGATCCTCCAAGTAGAATAACATGAAATCCTTTGTTATCGAGAAGTCGATACGTCTTTCTCGTTGTCTCTATATTATGAATCTATAATATTATGAATGGAAATTAGTTTGTGAATCAGTACAAATACTAGATTTAATTAAATTTTCGACTCTATATTTGAATTAGGAAGATTTACTTTGGTTTGAGATCGAGTCATAAATAATTTTACTTCGGTCTAAAAAGACCAAAGTATTGAAATATTTTCCAGGGTCCAAAACCACTTTTCTCGAAGTTAGTTTTGAAAGTCGCTGAGTCTAAAAAAGCAAAAAACAAATTTATGTACCCATGGTATCTCGAGAACGGCTTATCCTGTTTCTATGGTCAAGGCGGTGATTTGGAAACTTTTGGAACCTGCACGTCAAGAGGGTCGGGTATCTGCCATACGAATTGACCCAAAACACCTGGCTATAGAAATATTTATCAATTTGTTATGTATGCTGGTTTGAATATTTAGTTGGGCATTGAGTTTGGGGTTGAGTTGAAGGTTAAGTTAGGGGTCAATTTGCGGGTTGAGAAGTTGAGTTGGGGTTGAGTTGGGGTTGGATTAAGATATAGTGAGCAGTTAGCCAATGTTTTATATGGTAAATGCTGGTTTGAGGATTGCATTGAAAGAGAGTCTTCGTTTGGGTTGAGTTGTGGGCTGTTCGCAGGTTGAGTTGGGATTGGATTAGTGTTTAGTGAGCAGATGAGCAATCTATATAAATGAGTGTTTGTAAACAAATATTGTTTAAGACTTAAGAAAGGGCACTATCAGGGTTATAGCTCAAACAAGGTCAGCTTAATATCTCAAACCTCAAAATGAACCTTAACATTTCAAGTTGAATCTTTAGCTAATTATATAAATGTCCAATTAGGATGTCTTTTCTATTTCTTAACGGATTTTAGTCAAATTTGAAATCCGTTTTGGAAATAATATTCCAAAATGATTTTTGGATGAAGTTCTGGAATATTTCCAAGTATGATGGAACTTGCCTATTTCTCAACCGATTATGAGGAAATTTGACATGTGCATTGGAAGTAGTAGAGAGGAAGTATAATGGAATTTGCCTATTTCTCAGCCGATTATGATGAAATTTGACATGTACATTAAAAATGGGATTCTAAAATGATTTCTGGATGAAGTTCTGGAATATGGCCAAGTATGACGGAACTTGCCTATTTCTCAATCAATTACGATGAAATTCGACTATTTCGTTGGAAATGGGGTTTTAAAATTATTTTGGATAAAGTTCTGGAATATGGCCAAGTACCATGGCCTATTTTTCAACCGATTATGGTGAAATTTGGCTGTGTGTTGGAAATGGGATTTTAAAATGATTTTTGGATGAAATTCTGCAATACACCCAAGTATGATGGAACTTGCCTATTTCCCAACCAATTATGATGAATTTTGACATGTGCGTTAGAAATGGCATTTTAAAAAGATTTTTGGATGAAATTCTGCAATACGGCCAAGTATGATGAAACTTGTCTATTTCTCAACCGATTATGATGAAATTTGACATATGCGTTGGAAATTGTATTCTAAAATTATTTTTGGATGAAGTTCTGGAATTTGGCCACGTACGATGGCGAACTTGCCTATTTCTCAACCGATTATGATGAATTTTGACATGTGCGTTGGAAATGGAATACTAAAATGATTTTTGGTTGAAGTTCTGGAATATGGCTAAGTATGATGGAGTTTTCATATTTCTCAACAGTTTATGATCTATTTCGCAACCGATTATGATAAAATTTGACATGTGCGTTGGAAATGGAATTCTAAAATGATTTTTGGGTGAGGTTCTGGGATATGGTCAAGTATGACGGAACTTGCCTTTTTCTCAACCTATTACTATGAAATTCAGCTTGTGCAATGGAAATTGGATTCTATAATGATTTTTGGATGAAGTTCTGGAATATCGCCAAGTATGATGGAACTTGCGTATTTCTCAACCAATTATCTGCGTTGGAAATGGGATTCTAGAACGATTTTTAAATCAAGTTCTGGAATATGGCCTAGTATGATGGAACTTAGATATTCCTTAAGCGGAATGAGGATTAATATTCCTAATTCCGGAACTCTGCACTACAGTTATTGGTTTCAATACTGAGGCGCGCGTCCGCTACACACTATATTTTTCTAACCCTTACGTCATTCGTGTTATGACAGAAAATTAGATTAATGTTTAACATTTACGAAATGGATCGCTTTACGCTCGAACAAAATTGGGAAATATTGAAAACTTTTAACGACTGGCTTACTATGTATCAATCGGCACGTTCGCACACCTGAATTCGGATACTTCCTCGCGGGAGGGGGAAGTTCTTAACAAAAGACTGATTCACCATCATACAAAAATCAAATGGGTGTGCTTCAAATGGATCAAAAATCTAGAACACGTCTGACTTGGAATTCATCTTGCGAAATAGAACAATCTCAAAATTTTAATTTAAAACATTATAAATTTAATTTAACTAAATCAACAATAAACGTTTATTCAAAAAAAAAAAAATGTTTTTATTATGTGAGTGAAATCCAACAATTTTCTTAAATTATCTTAATTACGTAAAACTAAATGATACTATAAAAACTATAATTTATCACTATCACTATAAGGTGACTTTCATTCGTCGAATCGTAGAATAAATATAATCCGTTAGGTTGGACTTCCGATTTGTTGTTTATTAAATTTGTTCTGGTCTCTCGAACACGGAAAATACCACTCGGAGATTTGCACCACACTGGAACTATTTCATTATATGCATAATTATTAATTCTTTTTATTATAATTGATATGGTAGAAATTATATTAGGGCGATTTTTAGAATTATTTTTATAAGGTTTTTATATGTACCACAAAAACAATATAATAGAAAGATTCTACATACTATAGTATCCATAATATTGTTACGTTTTTGCCTTGTCAACCAAGGTTCGTATTATTGGATTGTGAATAAAACAAAATCAATTCAATTTATCACCAACGAATTTATTTATTTCACACAAAAATTATTACAACACAATTTACTAACGATAATTCACAAACTCACTTTATGTAATTTTCACACAATTTTACTGTACACTTATAATTTTTAAATCGCACTACAACACTTTTTATATCAGTTTTTAATTCCTTTTTAATTAACCCTTCACACTATCGCTTACCAAATACTAATAATCCAATTCGACTTCGTTCGCCTTTTTATATACACAAACCAAACTTCTAGAAAGCTCATGACTTTTCCAGTTAGAATAGCGTAAAAACATTTAGAACAATTTTTATCATGAAAAATTCCATTTTAGTACAGTTAGA
Organism: Tipula vernalis; assembly: GCA_958295665.1. Lineage (NCBI taxonomy): Eukaryota > Metazoa > Arthropoda > Insecta > Diptera > Tipulidae > Tipula > Tipula vernalis. Next base: position 210,846,228 of record OY282558.1, on the reverse strand, counting down.
CATAGAGCTATTAATTTAACTTATTCTATTACACGCTAGGTGTCACCGTCACAATATATACTTTTACGTTTTTGCCTTGTCAATTAAGGTTCGTATCACTGGATTGTGAATATTACAAAATCAATTTAATTTATCACCAACGAATTTATTTATTTCACAAAATTTATTACAACACATTTTATCAATAATAATTCACAAAATCACTTTATATAAATTATTCTCAAATTTTACTGATCACTTTTACTTTTTATTTTACACTAAAACACTTTATAAATCACTTTTTAATTCCTTTTTAATCTTTACTCTGTCGCGTTCCAAATTCTACTAATCCAATTCGATCTTGTTCGCCTTTTTATATACACAAACCAAACTTCTCAAAAGTTCATGACTTTTCCAGTTAGAATAGCGTAGAAACATTACGTAACAATTTTATCATTAGGTGTCACCGTCACAATACATTTAGTATCCCTATAGGGATCTGTACGGTGCGCGAGATTTTCATGTTACAACACAGATTAGATTGAAAATTCCACTCGAAATTTCACATTTAAACTGCAAAACACAAATCACGTAAACCGTCATAATATTGCAATCATATAACATAAGCATTATCAGTTTCGAAATCATTCGGCTAGGTCTTTGGCATATGGTAAGTGCCCAACATTTTCCCCTTGTCATTTGCCACTACGTAGTTAACATTGTCTTTGCGCTTAACCACTTTTCGTTTTACTCTAACAGGGGCGAATTTAGCGCAGAACTGCTTGCTTGCATCGCTTTGTGCATAGGATTTCATATAAACGGTTTGGCCTACTATAAATTGTTTATCGCGAGCGCGTAAGTTGTACCGCCGAGCATAATTAGCGAATGCCTCGCGGAGCTGCTTTTCGTATTTTTATGTCGAATACCCAACTTTTGTAAGAATCCTAGGAACTCCATACTTTTAAATTGCACCCCGTTATCGGAATATAGCGTTTCGGGTATGCCAAATACGTCAAATTATTCTCTAAGAAAAGCCACAATACGTTTAGTACTCGCTTTTGGTAAGGTTTTGAGTAACACAAACTTATTCAACTGGTCTAGAACAATGAATATATAAGTTTTTCCTGAGCTTGACCTTGCATACGGTCCTAAAAGATCCACATACACCCGCTGGCATAACCTCTCGTGGCTAGTTTATTGAGCGCCTTTGTAAAAAAGTTTTTGTGCTCGATATAAATTTCGTATCGCTGAGCCTTCCTAGAAATCCTTCAATATTAAGCGCCGAATAGGCATCCTTTTTCGTAACCTGTTTAAGCTTCCTGGAATCTATACAAAGGCGCGATTTTCCATTGGGTTTGTTGACAAGCACCACTGGTGAGCCCAAGCGCTTACTCTTTCTTCTATTACATCCTTTTTCAACATATCTTCTATTATACTGTCCATTTCCGGCTGTATGTTTATTTATTTTATTTATTTATTGTTAATTAAATGTGATTTACATCGTTTTCGGCACACCCTATTTTGAGCATCAGCTCATTCATAATAGGGTGTACAAAAAAAACAATTGCACCCAGTATCATCTCAAATCCCAACATAACGTGAGTCTTTGCTTGAAACAGTCAAGGCATCAGTTTTTCTTTTGGTTTCGCTAAATCTTTGCTCCTGACCGACAAACTTCATCAAAATCGTGAGAAAATAGGCTTAGAACAACATTTTCATCTGACATCATGACATCAACGTTTCTGTTCGTTTTGGGGATGATACCTGTATGGCTCGAGCGTTTACATAAATTTTAATTTAGCGAAAAAAAAAAAAAAAAAAAAAGCACGTCCACTGACGTGAAAGTCAAAGGCAATATCACCGCTGGTGACACTGGATAATGCCTTTGTTTGATAGGCTCGTTTGCCCCACGTCAATTTTATGGGTAAATAAATGGGTTCTTCCCAACCCTTTTTCTTTAAACGTTGGGAAGCTTTTCATAACATGTTCTAGTTGTATTGATTGAAAGTTCGTCATATCTTGCTTGGGCAGTTCTACATTGCTAGTGTCGATAGTTTCTAATAGAGCTGGAGAAATTCCGAAATCTTTCCAGAAGTTGATTCCTAAATATAATTTAGCACGTAGTGTGGGAACAATGTAAAATCGGATCATGGCTATTTGGTTCCTTAAGCTCACTGGTACGTTAATGTAGCCAATATAGGATTTGGTGTTCCATGTGCTGTCCTGATGATTGGAATCTATTTTATGCAATTTAACTCCACTATCCATTAGCCCTCTCACCAGAACCTCTTTTATTTTAATGGTGATAAAAGGTCGGGGGTCGTCCTCTTCATTCTCTATTTCCGGTAACGTGACGGCTAAGCACTCCCTTTTTATATGACGTTTCATTTTCCAATTGATTGATTGATTGATTTCAAATGTACGATGAAGCATTACGCAAGTCTCCCGTATTATAAATGCGAATACCACCACACCACTATTACCCATGTTACAACACGACAATATTCTTCATGAAGCCAAACAACCCCGTAAAGAAAGGCGCCATCATCGATAACCACATAAGTCTAACAGTGTGATATTCGCCCCTGGCCAGGCAGCCATCGTACACCCTTTTTACATATAACAACATCGAGCGATGGGGATAGGATTATTAGTACGGACAGACTCGACCCGGTTACAGACACTAAAGCCGATCTATTTAGTGTTTTTTTATTACAGCACAATGACAACACAATTTCCTGGTGCCGCAATTTCTTTTTCCTGAAAGGCTGAAAACAACTATTATTATTCCCTCCACCATTTTATCCATCGGCGGCTGTGAGGGGGGGGGGGCGAGATTTCGTTCCATCATTATGTTCCCATGCGGTCACCCAAATATTTGTACTAACTGTTAGCTAGTGTTGCTTGACGTTGTTGTTGAAAGCGTTGCGTCTCTGCTGTCCCTGCTACTCGCCCCCGTGCGACGTTTCGTTTTCCAATACTGTAAAATTCGGACCAAACGATTAGCTTTGGGATCTTTAGACATTCTATTATCGGAGTGGCCTTCGCTACGAAATATTGTTTCGTAGGAGTCGGAATGCAACTCCTGCATTCCTGAGTATGACTTTCCAGGAGCTGGCGCACTGGACGTTGGTTTAACGATTGATTCATTCCTTTACACGTAATACACGCAGATTTTACGACTAGTTCCTCGCCACATCCAAAATAAAATAATCAATCCACGGCGCGATTGCAATCCTTAAATAGGTGTCCTATATCTCGAATTCTCGACAGTTCGAAGATATTGGAATCACGCTTTGTTTCGAAATTAACATTCGTTCCATAGAAGCTATATTTTCCCCCAATTCTGGTGCCGGAAAACAACTTTCCGTTGCCGGTACCATTCCATAATCTTGACCAGGCACTGCTAACTCACTGATCTGTGGGTTGGTATAGCGACGCCTATTAATATCGACGAATTTTCTTGGGTCGTAACCTGATTGCATCCATAACATCTCGAGACTCTTACTTTCTCATACTTTCAATATTTGAGAACGTGTATCCTAGTGCTTGGGTTTTAATAGCCGGATTCAAGTTAGTTTTTATAATTTGTAGTATTTGATCCTTGCGGAAGGGTACCTGGAGTCGGTAATTTATTGATTCCATTCTAAAACAAACTCATCTATGGGTAACGTTCCTTGCTGTTTTTGTTGGAGAAGTAACCTTTCTTTCTCGTCTCCACCCAAATCAGAGAAAAGTAATATCAATTTTGGTCGTATATTGGACCAGTTCGCGCCCGGAAACTTACGCAAAAATATCAAAACCCACTTTTGGGCTGCGCCTTCGACATAATTAAAAATGACCCGGTCGAGTTCCTCTACTGGAAAACAAATAAGCAATGCCATATTTTCGATTTGGAAGATAAAGTCGCGAATATTCAAGCCTTTGCCCGATCGACTAGGTGGCGTGAAATTCGTAAATTTCGGAACATTCCACCTGACGTGTTTTATAAACATATCGGGGGAAACTTTATGCGCTGGAGTTCTTCCTTTGACGTTATCGTCCTCGAAAAAGGAATTTAGGCCAGTCGTGCATCGAAAAATTTATCGTTTTGTCTAATTGCTGCGTTTGGGGATCAATTGAACGGATTGGAAAATCACGATGAGGCTTTTGCGACGTAGCAGGTCTACCAATACGTCCAAAATCTAAACCGCCACCGAAATTAAAATATCTGTTCGAGGAAGGTATGCTCGTCATTCTTGAAGGATTCCAAATCGTGTCCTAACCTGAAGGTTTTTGTTCCATTGGGTTACTAAACGCTATACTACTAGGCATCGCCGATGAATTCTGCTCTCTGTTGCTCCACGTCAGATTAGTTAATACCTATTTCGAAGCTAATGTATCAACTTGGAGTAAATAAACTGTAGTAGAACGTGCAAATATCACTATCGTGTTTGTAGTAACAACTTTCGCTAACTCGGCCTCCTGATTAATTGCATTTTCTTTCAAGTTGTTAGATTTTCCGCCGTCAGTATCAGGGTCGTCCTCCTCTGCCTCCATAAATCTTTCTAACGACTGAATATATCGTCTTAAGTGCAAGTGGCCAAGCGTAGGTTCTACTTCTGCCTTATTTCTAAATGACTTTTAAGTATGGAAAATTCGATCGTTCCAATGTCATACTCTAGCTAATGCCGTGAACAAGATATGATTTGGAGTAGTATCATTATAATTCTGGTCTTCTTTTAATAATTCTTTACATCGATCGATGCACAATTTTATTTCTATATTTTTCTGTGTGGTGAGTTTTCTACGCAAACTGTAAGAAATGTACGTGGAAAATTCAGTAGAAATGAAATGCCTACAAGGCAATTTGTGGATCAATTTGTGAAGCAAGTTCGTGAAACTGGATTTTTAAGGATAAGTGTTATGCTAACCATCCAAAAACTATCCAAGACTTGAAAGATCAAATCGACGTTGCCATTGACGAGATAGGAGCCATGTACTGTCATGCCAGCCGTGGAAGTCATTTGAATGAAATTCATACTTAACGGTAATGTATACTCTTTCCAATAAAATAAACCGCTTTGGAAAATATTCATTCGTCTTTGAATTTAGAGTCAAATTAAATTGTAAATGTTACATGGACCACCCGTTACTTTATTTAAAGCGGCAATTGTGTTTACTGAACTGAATGAATATGAATATTCCACATTTCTTGAACAATGATGACTTGATACATATTGAACTGATACATATTCTCCTTGCAACCGAAGCCGCAGAAAATAAAAATTAAATTCCCATTTTTAAAAACTGGCAAGCAAGCAACTTTTCTAAATGTCTAAATGGGAATTATGGAAATATTGCAAGCTTGATAAATTCTGGATGACCGAATGGTTCTAGGATGTTGCGTACATGAATAAAAATGTTAACGAGAATAACAAATTTCAACCACAAATTCCATTACTTCTTCTATAACCAAAATAATAAATTGCTAAATATACTTCACTAAATGAAAGTGACAGGTTCCGTATTGTTCTGGTGACAATTGAAAAAGGACAATGGGATGCCTCTCCATAAAAATACGTAACATTCCTTTTATAACACATTCTCGTTTTAACACAAAAAAGAATCTTTGTGTGAAAACAATTCAATATTATGCGAGATGCGCCAATAAAAACTTATGATTCCAATAAAATTGATGAATATATTCCAGCAATGTTTTTTCATTCATGTCTCATATATTATTATTGTGACCAAATTGGTCAACGATAATAATATGTCCTTTTTGTGTCGTCCTTTCATTGTATTATCGTAAAGTGTATAAAGTTTAAATACGAGATATTTGAATTACCTCTTACATTTTCAATTCTTCATTCATTCATGAAAATTCTATTCAAATTTTATTTCAATTTGAATATAAATTTATTTTAATATTTGAAAATCCTTTTTGTTGTTCTCGTTTGTGTGTGTGTGTCTGTATAAGAGCCATTCAAAAGAAAAATATATAAAATAGTTTATGAAAATTGTATATGGCCAAAATGAATAATTTGTCCCTTTTTTATTCTTATTATTGCAGATAAAAAATATGCGTTTTCATCATCAACCAATTGGTTTGTTACATCAACAGAACCTCAATCAATCATTACATCATCATAGCAATCAGAATGGTAATTATCCAATCGGTAATAACGATAATGGTAATATAAGACAAATAGAAACAAATGGAATTGGCACGCAACAACTGCAAGAAGTAACTGGAATACTAACGAATCAGTTTCCAACAGATGATGTGTCAACGGATTTATTAACGCGAAATTTATCATTTTTTAACAATATCGATAGTAATATTACATCGCGAACTAATATTGCAACATCAATAATAAAAACTGATAATAATTTTGATGAACTGTCAAATAATACAATTAGTAGTAGTGAATGCATACTAAACTATAACTATAATAATAACAATAACAATAATAATAATAATAATAATAATAATTTCAATCATAATATAAATGAAAGATATTTAAAATTGCATCAACACCAGCAGGAGCAACAACGGAACAATTGGAATAATCGAACCCAGCTGAATGAGGAGAACTTCTCAAAGGTAAGAGTTTAGTGCCCATAAATATATTTGGAAAATCACATTTTGTAAACAATTTATTTTATTCCACCAAATTTATTTGACTTTATCAAAAAGCTGAAATCTGTTAAATTTTTCTTGCAATAAAAATGCCATTAAATTACAAATTCCAATTTATTAAACACAAACAGAACAAAAAAAAAAACAAAATAACTGATTTACCTGAGTTCGGTCTATAAATATGTATGTACATTGTTACATAACAAACGGAAAACTCTATAAAAAACCAATAAACCTTAACAAAAACAATAAAAAAAGCTTAAAGCTCAAAATTCAAATTAATTTTATAACAAAACAGCAAAAAAAATTGTTTTCTCTATAAAAATTGTAATTTCTAATTGTTTTAATTATTCACCTGTATGCGTGTAGTTATAGGTATATGTGTGTGTGTGTGTGTGTGTGTGTGTAAGTTCATCGGGGGTATGGTATTCTACTTTATATGTATCCGTATTATTAAATCGAGATAATACGAAGGTTGAAAATTCACAGTACTCTACAGAGGGGAAACGGAATATTATGTTACAACGGTTCGTGTTCTATAATGAAAATGGTTTGATTGTGAGATGAAATTATTTTAATTGCAATTGTACATGAACATTTTTTTTATGTTATTTGAGGGTATATGTGTATGTGTGTAGTTACACTTTGTATTTGTATTTCGAACAGCTATAGATTTTAAACTATTTTGTAATTGTTGTAAGTTTATGCTCAATTGAAATTATTGATTTTAATTTAAAAACATTCTAAATATTAATGAAATTCAACTATATACGATTGAACTTGATTCAAGTTCTAGCTCAGCCATAATCTGAATTTTTTGCCTAATACTTCCTTGATTATTAAACGACAGTCATTGTCTGTCAGTTTAGAGAATCCTATGTAGAGCATGTGCTAAGAGAAATGCTTGGCTCATGGTTCAGCTTCTTTCTATGATCAGATGACTCTGATATCGGAAACTTAAGAAAGATAAAATAGAAGAAAAATTGTATCATTGCGGGCACTAATTTTGCACCAACTAACAACATACGGATTTTTGGACATCACAACCAGAGTCAATATAAGTATAAGGAAGAGTTTCTCACGAATTCTATTTAGCTTATATGTAGTATTCCCAGAAAACATGTAAAGCAAATCATGAATAATTAGGATCATTTCATGGGTTATTTCTTTTAAATCGTTCTTTCTCCATTATTTGGAGTCATCAAAATTCAGAATACTTATTCAAATACTCAGGCCGTGCAAAAGTTGTGTTATTCGAATACACAAAAGGCAAAAGGAGGGATACCTCGCCGCCGATTCCTGATTACTTCGCACCGTATAAGACCGAATAGCCTAAATCCCACTCCTTTTATTTTCCCTAAAGATATTTGCATAAATATTTTGATAGTTACGACCAATATAAGCTGACCAACTCCCCAGTAAATCAAAAATATGACGATGGTGATAGATAATAAAGTCAATTGGCTCCATTTCCATTTACTATGGGTATAAAGTTGACCGGTTTGTGTCCGAAAGAAATGTCAAAAATATGTATTAAAAAATATTTATCATAGGTTTCGGACCCAATCTTAATTTCTAACTTTTAGTGAATCGTCCAGTATTTAAGTTTCAAATTAATTGCTGCCATTGACATCATCGCCTTGAAAGAAGAGAAGCAAATGGAAAGCGAAGACTCAATTTTAAAATATTTCGGAAAATGGAGGTTTAATTTTAAAATTAGAAGAGACTAAAGACTTAGAATAAAAATGTTTATAATAATTGCTTCGTCAACCCTACAAACACAGATCAGTAAATGGCAGCAATTAATTTGAAACTTAGATACTGGACGATTCAAATAATTTACGTTGGATATAAAGCCATTGGCCTTGTTTCCATTTGAAAAATAAATAAAACAAATTTACGTTATATCAATTGGCTTAGTTTTGACCAACCAGACAATAGTTAGACAATTTAACAGTAAATATGTTAAGTCAAATTAAGTGAACAGTATAGAGCGAAAGGTTTAACAAGTATTTGGAGATATTTCTTAGTTAATTAATCTCTTAGATGCCCGTACCATACCAAGCTAAAAGCTAGTAGAGTCATGTGGCTTTTCCGTTGATAATCGTGAAGTACTGCAATCGTGATGTACCAATCTCAACTCGTAAATAAATAACTCTTGAGTGAATGAGTGATCTCTTGAAAAAAAGTCGTCTCATAAAACATCTTCTTCCTGTAAGTGGTCTTCGAAGTGCTTTTTCACAGACACTTTTAGAATAATTATTTGTCAATAGTTAACTCAATTAATTTTCCAGAATCATCTTAAGGTTTTATTAAAAACGACTATTCTGAGCCGACACCACGGCTCACATTCTGACTACTAAGCCGACACCACTCTACCTACCGTTAATTCAATAATTAGTCAGGCCGCCGACTCTTTGACAAATTTGTCTGCTTCGAGTCTATCATCTGTCTGCAGCAAAATTGGCGACCAGATTGCTGAACAAATCTGTGATTGCTTCGCTCAGGCTTCGACCATAAACGTGGCTGACACGAAGTGTTACTAACTTCACACTATTATTGCTGTCAACCCAGTGATGACAGAGCGCTCAAATGTACACTAAAGACAGTTCATTCCATTATTTACAAGCGTACAGAAGCATTTTAGTTGGAAATATTCAGAAAAAAGTTATCCGCAATCGAATTCAAGCGTAATAGTGTGATTTCTCTATATTTGGCTGGAAAATCACAGCCGCAGATTGTTAACCAGTTAAAACATCTGCATGTGAATAAAATGTTTGTGTATCGCAAACATACATCGTTATAACGATATTGGCAGCATTGCAAAACGCCAGGTTGGTGGACCGAAACGCACTGCAACATCGCCGTATATCATTCGGAAGGTGAAGGCCAAATTGGCTCGGAATCCGCGCCGTAGCGGCAGAAAAATGGCTCGTGAGGCGAACATTTCGCTTGAACGGATGCAGCGCATACAGCCTTGGCCAAAAATATAAAGCACCCCTATCTATTAGCATTATATATTAATATTATGTCTTTCTAAACAATGGGTGTTAACGAACGAGTCATCCCACCCAATGCGACCCTTAATTATTGAAAATCACCAATTTTTGTTTTGTTTTAGGTTCTTAACAAGAAGTTGTAGCGTCGTAAAATTTTTTATTTTAGTTTTGTATTTGATCGTGTGCAGTCTTCACATAAAGTGTTTTAAATCAAAAAGAGTTTTCGTAAGTTTTTTGAGAAAAAAAGTGTGTTTGTGATAATTATGCCTAAAGCGTGCCAACTCAGTGAAGGAATAAGGGCCCAAATTGTGTTGTTGGATTCCCAGGGTGTAAGCCAAATTAAAATATCTCAAAAATTAAAATGCTCTCGTGGAGCAGTTCAATCTACATTGAAAAGGGTTAAAGAGACCGGGGACTATGCCTATAAACTACGCTCAGGCAGAAATCGTATCACTTCGGTAAGAGACGATCGACAAATTGTGCGAAAATCTCTCAAAAACCGAAGAAAAACATCTGCTGAGATAGCTGCAGAGCATTTAACAGAACAAGAAGTTGACATTTCGGCACGGACAGTTAGAAGAAGGCTCCTGCAAGCTGGATTGAAAGGTTGTAAAGCAAGAAAAAAACCTTTGCTCTCACTTACCAACATAAAAAGTCGCTTGAGATGGGCTCGAGAACACAAACATTGGAATGACGTGGATTGGGCGAGAGTTGTTTGGTCAGATGAATCTACTTTTGAGGTAAATATAAAAAATAAATATTAAAAAATAATTAGTCAAAAAAAAAATAAAAAATTGTGCTATGTATTTTAAAAGAATTAATAGAGAAATTTATGTTAAATTTGATGGAATTCTTATAGATTTTTGGAACTCCTGGCGCAACCATCGTAACAAGAAGAGTCGGGGAAGCATACAATCCTGATTGTATAGTGCCTACCGTAAAGCATGGAGGGGGTAAACTGATGGTGTGGGGTTGTATGGCATCATCAGGGGTGGGAAAACTGTTGTTTTGTGAGGGTCCGATGAACAGTACCAACTATGTTACCGTCTTCGAGGCTGCATTGAATGCCTCAATTCGGCAAATCTTTGGGGAAACGGATAGTTCTTCGATAATTTATCAACAGGATAATACCCCCTGCCATACTTCCCGCGTTACGATGAGTTGGTTTCGAAAAAAACAAATTCGAGTCATGGACTGGCCCGCCCAGTCACCAGACCTAAATCCCATTGAAAATTTGTGGTCAATTTTAAAAAAAAAATCAAGGATCGCAGTATGACTTCAAAGGAAGACCTCAAACGTGCGCTGACAGAGGAATGGAAAAATATATCGAGAAATACCTACGAAAAATTAGTACGGTCGATGAATAAAAGAGTCCTGGCTGTCATCAAAGCCAAAGGAGGACCTACAAAATACTAAAATTAATACAATATAAAAAGTATTTCCTAAAAAAATTGAGTTTTAATTTTTGTCTTCATTCGTTTTGTAGATACTGCAATTTGGGAGGGGTGCTTTATAATTTTGGCCAAGCTGTATTGAAAGATCATCTTGGACTAAAGGCCTTGAAATTCCATAAAACGCATGGTCTCACCGATGCTCAAAAAAAAGTTAGAGTGGAAAGAGCAAAGGAGTTGTTACGCTTGCACGAAAGTGGCGATTTGCCGAATTTGGTTTTCTCCGATGAGTCACCGTTCGTTATTGAGCAATATGTGAACAAGCAAAACGACCGGATTTACTTGCCCGGCCGTTCTACTGAAAATTTGAACCAACGGATTGCCACTTGAAACCAAGCGCCGCCGATGGTGATGGTTTCGGCCGCCGTAACGGCCGAAAGCCGTTCACCGCTCGTTTTTTTGGACCATGGCATCAAGATAAATGCTCAAATTTATCGGGATCATGTGTTGGAGGGAGCGTTGAAGCCTTGGGCACAAAAACATTTCGGCCGCAGAGCCTGGACATTTCAACAGGACTCGGCGCCGAGAAACAACGTTCCGCGGTTCATTTCCACTGCCCAATGGCCAAAAAATTCACCGGATGCAAATCCGCTAGATTTCTCGGTTTGGGGTATTTTGAAGAGCAAGGTTAGGACAAAAAAAATACCAAAGTGTCGATCATCTCAAGCAAGCGCTTCACCGGAAATGGGCCAAAATACCGCAGAGCCACTTTCATGCTGCATGCAATAGCTTTGTCGGCCGTTTGAAGGCGATAATCGCGGCTAAGGGTGGCCAAATCGAAAACTGCTAATGCAATTCGAAAATTTAAATATTTGTGAACATTTTTACTGTGATTCAATAAAATTCATCAAAAAATAAAAATTCTGTGGCGTTTTGTTTTGGTAAGACTTCGTGTCAGTCACCCTGTATATAATTAAGACGATAACTGAATTAACTTACCAACATTTTTTGTTATCTTCGCCATGTTAAAAAGTGCTCTACAAGCAGGGTTGTTAATAATAAAATAATGTAATTTTTCCCTTGAAAGTGTTCCACTTATTTTTCAGTAGATGATCTGTATTTGGATGAAGCAGTTGGAGATCAATATCAATTTAAAAAAAATTAAATTATTTTTATTATATTAAATCGATAAATATTATACAAAAGCTACCAACCAATTATGGTGCTCTGGAATCTTTAAGTTTCGACCAAGCTTCTAGGAAGTCTATATTAGATAACTTTTGAAATTCTAGTTGACGTAAGGTAAAAGACCCTCCATTTTTTGCACGATTTATTCCAGTCAGAGTTTTCTCACTGCGAAGCAGTTTTTAAAGCTATTGAAATTGTCTCGTGAACTTATACAATTTCAGTTGCCTGGGTAGTTTCGGCTACGTTTTTTTCTTCACAGTTTGGAGGTTTTTTTTAGGGTTGTAATACGTACATTTATCATTACATATTAACATTCAAACAAATTTAAAGAAACAAAAAAATTTTAGAAACACTTACGGAAACCTTTTCTCATTTGGGAACAATAATATTATTTCTTGGAGAATGTCTGAAAAATCGGAAGGTTTCAAAATTATATTCCTGCATATGATGTCCTCTATAATTATTTGTGTTAAATCATTTCTTTGTTTATAAGTGAAAGACGAATTTCTCTCGTAGTAATGTAATAAATCTTGGCCTTTGGAGCTTTTATTTAATAATGATAAGATACTATGAAATCAAAATATATGTTGTATATCATTTGTTTAGAATAAAAGGTTTGATTTAATTAAGTTTACTTTTATTTGTGAACCTTTAAGTAACAATGGTGATGCTGGAGAAGGCGGATCACAATCTTCTCTCTTTAACTTCTGAAGCCATTCAGACACTTTGGTTGAAATAGTTAGCGTATCATCGTCAATTCCATACTAAATTTCGAAATATAAATTGAAATGAATGTTTCATGGCGTAAACGAACCTTTTACAAAGTTGTTTTAAAATATAAAAATTCTGAACACCAATTTAGAATACTTACTTCCTTTTATCTCCACATAAAAAGTTTTTCCCAGAACTCGGCACGATATCCAGGAGGTTTTATAGCTTTTGCTAACGTATGTAAAGTTATCCCAGGATTTCATCCCAGCAAATTGCAAAAACTTGAATCAGGCAACTCTAGAAAATTCAAAGCCATATTTAATATGTGAAAGTTAGCCCAGCCCAGGATTTTATTAAAATTAGATTAAATATCGAAATACAAAATATCCAATAAAATAAAATCCACATACAAAATTAATAAAATTTACATCATTACTGATATTTTTTATTTATTTGCAAGATTTTACCTAGCACCTAAAAATTTATGCATGTTATAACTATTAGTTTATTTTGCCGCAAATTAAAAGTCTCGTATTAGTAATAAAAATTTTCGAGATAGAGATACCATTAGCTTAATTTGCCCAAGTGCCCGAAATATTGCCATGGGTTGAGAAGTTTCATTCATTTTTATAATTCGATACAATATTCGTCTGATTTTCCAAAACTAAAAATGTCTCGTATTAGTGATTAGTAGTTCTGAGATGGGGATACCATTAGCTTAACTTAGAAAATATTTCATAAAAATCGTATTGTTCCAAGTGCCCGTAATATAGCCATTGCTGAGAAGTTTCATTAATTTTTATATTTCGATACAATATTCGTCTGATTTGCCAAAACTAAAAATGTCTCGTATTAGTGATTAGTAGTTTTGAGATGGGGATACCATTAGTTAAATTTAGAAAACATTTCATAAAAATCGTATTGTTCCAAGTGCCCGAAATATTGCCATGGGCTGAGAAGTTTCATTCATTTTTATATTTCGATACAATATTCGTCTGATTTGCCAAAACTAAAAATGTCTCGTATTAGTGATTAGTAATTCTGAGATGGGGATACCATTAGCTTAACTTAGAAAATATTTCATTAAAATTGTATTGTTCCAAGTGCCCGAAATATTGCCATGGGCTGAGAAGTTTCATTCATTTTTATATTTCGATACAATATTCGTCTGGTTTGCCAAAACTAAAAATGTCTCGTATTAGTGATTAGTAGTTCTGAGATGGGGATACCATTAGCTTAACTTAGAAAATATTTCATTAAAATCGTATTGTTCCAAGTGCCCGTAATATAGCCATGGCTGAGAAGTTTCTTTCATTTTTATAATTCGATACAATATTCGTCTGGTTTGCCAAAACTAAAAATGTCTCGTATTAGTGATTAGTAGTTCTGAGATGGGGATACCATTAGCTTAACTTAGAAAATATTTCATAAAAATCGTATTGTTCCAGGTGCCCGTAATATAGCCATGGCTGAGAAGTTTCATTCATTTTTATATTTCGATACAATATTCGTCTGGTTTGCCAAAACTAAAAATGTCTCGTATTAGTGATTAGTAATTCTGAGATGGGGATACCATTAGCTTAACTTAGAAAATATTTCATAAAAATCGTATTGTTCCAAGTGCCCGTAATATAGCCATTGCTGAGAAGTTTCATTCATTTTTATATTTCGATACAATATTCGTCTGATTTGCCAAAACTAAAAATGTCTCGTATTACTGATTATTAGTTTTGAGATGGGGATACCATTAGCTTAGTTTAGAAAACATTTCATTAAAATCGTATTGTTCCAAGTGCCCATAATATAGCCATGGCTGAGAAGTTTCTTTCATTTTTATATTTCGATACAATATTCGTCTGGTTTGCCAAAACTAAAAATGTCTCGTATTAGTGATTAGTAGTTCTGAGATGGGGATACCATTAGCTTAACTTAGAAAATATTTCATAAAAATCGTATTGTTCCAAGTGCCCGAAATATAGCCATGGCTGAGAAGTTTCATTCATTTTTATATTTCGATACAATATTCGTCTGGTTTGCCAAAACTAAAAATGTCTCGTATTAGTGATTAGTAATTCTGAGATGGGGATACCATTAGCTTAACTTAGAAAATATTTCATAAAAATCGTATTGTTCCAAGTGCCCGTAATATAGCCATGGCTGAGAAGTTTCATTCATTTTTATATTTCGATACAATATTCGTCTGGTTTGCCAAAACTAAAAATGTCTCGTATTAGTGATTAGTAGTTTTGAGATGGGGATACCATTAGCTTAATTTAGAAAACATTTCATAAAAATCGTATTGTTCCAAGTGCCCGTAATATAGCCATGGCTGAGAAGTTTCATTCATTTTTATAATTCGATACAATATTCGTCTGGTTTGCCAAAACTAAAAATGTCTCGTATTAGTGATTAGTAGTTCTGAGATGGGGATACCATTAGCTTAACTTAGAAAATATTTCATTAAAATTGTATTGTTCCAAGTGCCCGAAATATAGCCATGGCTGAGAAGTTTCATTCATTTTTATATTTCGATAAAATATTCGTCTGATTTGCCAAAACTAAAAATGTCTCGTATTAGTGATTAGTAATTCTGAGATGGGGATACCATTAGCTTAACTTAGAAAATATTTCATAAAAATCGTATTGTTCCAAGTGCCCGTAATATAGCCATGGCTGAGAAGTTTCATTCATTTTTATATTTCGATACAATATTCGTCTGGTTTGCCAAAACTAAAAATGTCTCGTATTAGTGATTAGTAGTTTTGAGATGGGGATACCATTAGTTAAATTTAGAAAACATTTCATAAAAATCGTATTGTTCCAAGTGCCCGAAATATTGCCATGGGCTGAGAAGTTTCATTCATTTTTATATTTCGATACAATATTCGTCTGATTTGCCAAAACTAAAAATGTCTCGTATTAGTGATTAGTAATTCTGAGATGGGGATACCATTAGCTTAACTTAGAAAATATTTCATTAAAATTGTATTGTTCCAAGTGCCCGAAATATTGCCATGGGCTGAGAAGTTTCATTCATTTTTATATTTCGATACAATATTCGTCTGATTTGCCAAAACTAAAAATGTCTCGTATTAGTGATTAGTAATTCTGAGATGGGGATACCATTAGCTTAACTTAGAAAATATTTCATAAAAATCGTATTGTTCCAAGTGCCCGTAATATAGCCATGGCTGAGAAGTTTCATTCATTTTTATAATTCGATACAATATTCGTCTGGTTTGCCAAAACTAAAAATGTCTCGTATTAGTGATTAGTAGTTCTGAGATGGGGATACCATTAGCTTAACTTAGAAAATATTTCATTAAAATCGTATTGTTCCAAGTGCCCGAAATATTGCCATGGGCTGAGAAGTTTCATTCATTTTTATATTTCGATACAATATTCGTCTGATTTGCCAAAACTAAAAATGTCTCGTATTAGTGATTAGTAATTCTGAGATGTGGATACCATTAGCTTAACTTAGAAAATATTTCATAAAAATCGTGTTCCAAGTGCCCGTAATATAGCCATGGCTGAGAAGTTTCATTCATTTTTATATTTCGATACAATATTCGTCTGGTTTGCCAAAACTAAAAATGTCTCGTATTAGTGATTAGTAGTTTTGAGATGGGGATACCATTAGCTTAATTTAGAAAACATTTCATAAAAATCGTATTGTTCCAAGTGCCCGAAATATAGCCATGGCTGAGAAGTTTCATTCATTTTTATATTTCGATAAAATATTCGTCTGGTTTGCCAAAACTAAAACTGTCTCGTATTAGTGATTAGTAGTTCTGAGATGGGGATACCATTAGCTTAACTTAGAAAATATTTCATTAAAATCGTATTGTTCCAAGTGCCCGAAATATTGCCATGGGCTGAGAAGTTTCATTCATTTTTATATTTCGATACAATATTCGTCTGGTATCCCCATCTCAAAACTAATAATCAGTAATACGAGACATTTTTAGTTTTGGCAAATCAGACGAATATTGTATCGAAATATAAAAATGAATGAAACTTCTCAGCAATGGCTATATTACGGGCACTTGGAACAATACGATTTTTATGAAATATTTTCTAAGTTAAGCTAATGGTATCCCCATCTCAGAACTACTAATCACTAATACGAGACATTTTTAGTTTTGGAAAATCAGACGAATATTGTATCGAAATATAAAAATGAATGAAACTTCTCAACCCATGGCAATATTTCGGGCACTTGGGCAAATTAAGCTAATGGTATCTCTATCTCGAAAATTTTTATTACTAATACGAGACTTTTAATTTGCGGCAAAATAAACTAATAGTTATAACATGCATAAATTTTTAGGTGCTAGGTAAAATCTTGCAAATAAATAAAAAATATCAGTAATGATTTAAATTTTATTAATTTTGTATGTGGATTTTATTTTATTGGATATTTTGTATTTCGATATTTAATCTAATTTTAATAAAATCCTGGGCTGGGCTAACTTTCACATATTAAATATGGCTTTGAATTTTCTAGAGTTGCCTGATTCAAGTTTTTGCAATTTACTGGGATGAAATCCTGGGATAACTTCACATACGTCATTTGCTGGGATGAAATCCTGGGATAACTTTACATACGTCTTTTGCTATATCATCTTTCTTTAAATATTTCAGAGATCTAAAAGTTATACCAGCGTCTTGAAAGTTAAAAAAAAAAATACAAAATAAAATAATATAAAAACCAGAAGTAATTTAAGGAAAATTTTCAGTTTTCCATAAGTAACGTTTTTTAATAGGTGTTTTCTCTTCAGGAGGATAATGTAAAAATTCCTTAACCTAATACCAGATACAATTGCACTAAACAAAACTAAAAAATGATTACTACAAGGATTTTTGATTACTTGGGACCCATTTCAGCAATTACTTGGGACCGCGACCGCTATTATCTTTCTAAAGATTTAGAGATCGAAGTGATAATTTTGTATGATGCACAAATTACCCTTTTTTAGAAATGAACATTACAAGTGGCACATAAAAATAAGAAAAATAAATTTTAATCACATCAAAACTGCACAAAATTTTCACTTTGAACTGTATTATCTTTCTATAACTGTAACACTGATTTGTTGGACATAAATGTCGGAATAAAGATTCATATTTAACATGCAAGTTTTAACACGAAATTCAAAATAATTTACCTTTCAAATCGGAATACAATATTTCTAAATCGAAGTCTACTCACAGGTTTATCAATAATTCGTCGTCATTTTTGTCCGAATTAAGATTTATTAAATTATTCGGAGGTACACTAGAAATTTCGTTGTTAGACTCTAAATTTAAAACAACACTGCCGTTTACTAATTCCCTATTAGGAATCATCCACTGCACTTGGGCACTATCGTTTAAATCGAAAAAAATTTTCTTTTACTTTCTTTTACTCTAGTAAAATAAAGTAATAGTAGATTTTTAGAGATTTATCAGTTTTGAGGACGCCTGAGTCCGAAAAAGTGGGTTTCGAAATGGTATCTGTCTGTCAGTCTGTCAGTCTGTCTATCGCATTATAAAATCTCGCATTACAAAACCTCGTATTACAAAATACTATTCAAAAATAAAAATGACGGAAAATTAATATTAAATCATTTTATTATATGCAATTATCTTTAAAAATTCAAAAGTAACATTTAAAAACTAAAAGTGACAGAAAATTAAAATAATTAATTAATTATTATATTATACGCAATATTTTTTAAAAATTCTATTGAAGTGAGTCTAGCCTTTTTCTTTAATATTCTTTGTATTTTTTATTCTTGTTAATTTGTTTTCGTTTTTTGGGAAACTGGACACCAGATTTAAGTTGTTCAATTCTAAGCTTTGTCAAAATCGCTTCCTTTGCTAGATTCTCTATTATTTTATAAACACCCGCGTGTCGTTGACCGACCACAACTTTTAAATGACGGTGCCAGCCCTGCACACTATTTTGCGTTCGAGGGAAGCATTCAGTAGCATTTCCTGTGTCTTCTATAGGCCAGAATTCAGGTTTATATCTTGGTGCTCGGTTGCCATTGCCGATGTAATTTTTCTTGAACCATGATCCAATTCTTTTGACATCTGTGTCATTAAACTCATTGGACAAACTGGCAGAATACGCAGCAACTTCTTAGTCTGGCACAAAAGCTATGCTTTTATCATTCTAATCATTCTAAATTGCACTGAAAAAGATTCGATGTTCCCATACTTGTGTACCAACCTTTCTTTTTGGATCTTCCGCCAAATAATTAAAAATTAAAAAATTAAAAATTAAAAAATTATAAAAAAAAATTAAATTGAGTTGTGCCCAACACACTTTCTCCTACGAGCAGGGAATTTTGAGACACTTATTACGCAAACTTCTTTGAAATTTATTATTTTTTATTACTTTCTCTAACGTAAATAAAATAAAGTAATCATGAAATTGGACCTAGAGATTTTTAGATATTTATCTGTTTTGAGGTCCACTGAGTCCGAAAAAGTGGATTTCGAAATGGTGGCTCTCTGTCAATCTGTCAGTATGTCAGTCTGTGTTATCTCTACAGCCCATATGGTTAACTAATCGAACTGAAACTTCCGATTTAAACTTTTTTGATAAATAAGGTCCAAGTGGATTCGACTCCAAATCGGCTCACCGGAAGTGGCCACTCCCTTGGTCCAGAAAATTTATTTAGCCAATATCTTAAAAAGTATAAGGTTTACATAAAATCTATTAAATTCAAACTGGTTCCAAAAAAAGCAAAAGAAAATAGAGGTACGGCTAACACACTTTCTTTTACGAACGATTAAAGGGGTATGTCGAAGTCCACCATGGCGCGAGTCCACATTCTTTGTTTCAAATCCGGAAATAAACTGTATCTCGTCAGTGTCCAAGGAATCTTCAGCGACATATATATCACCAAATGCGCGGCTGTAACGCTCTGATGACGTTAAGATGTGGTTATTTATTCTTGTAGAGCACTAGAAATTGCGAGTGAGAATAGAACCCTCGCAGTCACGCAACGAAGTTTTGCTTAGTGCAAGGTAGTCTCGTCGCTGTATAATTGACTCTGTCGCCTGCGTGAACCTTGAGACCCTGCACATTAAGATTGAATACAAGTGTCTGACTTGCGGACCAGTTTCAATGTGAAAAATTGTATGTATGTACTCTCTTTTTCATAAGAATTTTGTTCGTAGTTTGAATTTTGTAGTAAAAGTAAATTTTGTAGTAACAAGTGTTTTGTTATAATTTGAATTTAAATGTACGTAGAAATTAATTATTTTAATTCAAAGTAAATTAACTGTCACCGTTTCTTTAGGTAAATAAAAATTTACACCACTATTGTCTGATCATATGAGGCGTTCTCTTGCTATGGTGCTCTCAAGCAATGCAAATCATTGGAACGATAGGTTCGCGGTGCGGCTTTCCCTACCGTCTTAGTTGTCTGCAACCAAAAGCTAAATTTCGAGTCGCTCACTTTCTAAAAATAAGGTACTGATTTGTAGGACGTTTTCACTTGTCACGTCAATAGTTAAAACAAGTAAACCTTACGTACTTAAATATGTACTAGGGGGTACAACCCGTCCTAAGACGGATACAATTTTGAGAATAACTATAGTTATGTAATGTTTTGATTGACATCTTATCTAATTGTTAATTTTTTTATCGGTATTTCTCAGCCGAGTAAAAATACCTCGAGATTAAAAGCTTTCAAGGATGATTGTACCTTAATAAACCTTAAACCAAAGAGTAAGGGGTTTTAAGAATGATGTTACATGTATGTGTTGGGGCATCACACAAATCCTTACAGACCGACAAAAAGGCAGAGAGAGCCTGGGTTTTTATTTAAAAAAAAAAAACGTATAAACAAAACTAACATGAGTTGAGCAGAGTCGAACCTCAGACAAATGTTTTACCGAAAAATGTTCATGTCTTACTACAACTGACAATATAAGAATTTTTAGATAATTTGTAGTAGTAGTTGCATATATTTAGGCGCATCTTAAAAGCTTACCATCTATTTTTTTGTGTAATTACTGTAGTAACTATAAAGGGCAATATTTAATTTAAAATAAAATATTTGGTTAGTACATAAATAATAAAAAAATAATAATAAAACTTTAAAAAAACTAAAAAATTGGGAAGAAAAAACTTTAAGGAGAATCGAACCAAAGACTTTTGTAGTCCTAGTCCAGTGCGGAACATACCAACCCAAATCATAAAAGAAATCAAATTTAATTGTCATTGTTGTTTTGGTACGTTACAGCCTGACCAACAGAGTCCGGGCTTTCCTTAAGTTTATTCAGGCCCGGCTCGAGGGGTGATCGAGATGTGCGGTCGCGCAGGGCGCAAAACTTTTAGGGGAGCAAAATTGTATTTTACACTCTAATGGAACTTGCTAAATGTTGAATATAAAATAAAAAAAAAATTATCATCCTGTATTGCATTCTAATGTCACCATGTTTTAATGTGTTCCTGCTAACATGTTAGTAGAGCTAAATTGTCAATGCAATTTTAATATTTAACAAGCAACACTAATAAATGACATTCAATTGGTTATAGTATAAACGAAAATGTTCGTCTGTTTTTTGGTCATCATGATAATGGTAGAGCTAGCTAGATAGAGAAGAGAATTTAGTTTCTCCTCTGAACGGTAGATATCAGGTTATCTCTTATCTGTAGAAGCATTTTTGTATCATGTCATATTGTCATCTCATCTTCTCACAATATTAGTATTTTCCAAAAAAAGCAAATAAAAACAAAAATCTTGTATTTGTGTTGCTATGGTTATAGTATTTATTAATATGTAGTTGTTTGTTGCATGCTGCATATTAATTTTGTAATAATTTTTCTCTGGAGTTTTTTTTATGTTTCACGTTTAAGTTTAATGCAATTCTCTGTCAATGTTTAAAGCAGTGTCACACGTGATTTTTTCGGTTAAATAAAACCAATTAAACATTTAGCAAATAATCAATTTCACTGGGAAAGTGTACTGACATTAATAATTGTGCGGGCTGAATTTAAAGTTACTACAAAACATAAATTCAGTTAAATCGTAATACAATCATAATTAGCGTGAAGTTAAAAACAATTCGGCTTGCGGTAAGGAAATAAGGAATAAAATAAAATACATTGGAGGATCCCCAATAAATAATAAGAATTAAGAATAAATAAAACTCACAAGGCTTGTGCATTCATTTTTATAGTTGTCAAATTTCAACTGAAATTTATTTATTTTTATAACACCCGAACAGACACAATTTTTGTAACAGATTTTTTAAAAGTAAATCAAAATATATGCACATAATTTAGGCTACTATTGCCTGTGTTGAACGAAAAAAATTGTAGGATTATTTGTAAATATTACCACAGTGGTCTACGAAAAATAATGTCGCAAGGTATGTACAATCGGTTTAACGCAAATATTTGTACGTACATTGTAAATACGTATTGCCATTTCTTATTTACAAACTCGTATATCAGTTTCCTTGTTTTATGTGTAGTATGCTTATTCCAAATTTAAATACAGCTTCAAAAAATGTAAAGAAATTTAAACTATCAGGTGCCGAATTTTGGAAAAAGGGCTGCGAAAGATGTTGATATTCAGGAAAATTAAAGAAAATGTCTAGATATTAAAAAATACGTCACAGCAACTATACCCAAGCCTACACAAGAATTGCCATCAAACTTAGTTAGTTCATTAGCCGAAGGCGAAATAAACAAAAGTGTTGAGATTTATGAAATGCATAATTCGAATGTGTCAGAAATTCATTCGATCGAAAATTTTAACGAAAGCCCTTCAATAGAAGATCAGTTGACTTCCCCATCTGTATCCGACCAATTAAACGTTGACGATTCTGCAAACAACTTAATACATTTTTCAGATCCAGCTTTATGGCCTAAAACTCTTAACAATAAAATTACTGATTATTTGGTTGTTCAGGGTCCCAGACAAGTTCAACTTACACGATATCCTAAAGATGCAACCAACCGTCATTTCTCCAATAATTATTATTTCCGTGTACTTTCTAATAACGAACGTGTACCGCGACGATGGATATTATATTCTGAAACTGCTGACCGTGCATTTGATTTCTGTTGTTTGTGTTTTGATCAAGGTGGTACGAATTCGAAATCAAGTTTAGCAAACGTAGGTTACAATAATTGGATTCATATATCTAAAGTGATTAAGTCACATGAAACTAGCCCAAGTCATATGGTGTGTTATGAAAGGTGGGTAGAAACGGAATCAAGACTGAAATCAGGATCAACAATCGATCGAGCGGAACAACTTATAATTCAAAAGGAAACAGAGCGCTGGAAAAAGGTTTTCAATAGATTGATGAGTCATCTCTCTATATCTTGCGCAAAATAATATGGCATTCCGCGGTTCTTCTGATAAGTTATATAACAAGAATAACGGAAAATATTTAGGTGTAATTGAATTACTTGCTAAATTTGACCCCGTTATACAGGAACACATTCGTCGAATCCTAAAAAACGAGTTATCTTTTCATTATTGTGGAAAAAATATTTTAAACGAAATAATTGAATTGATGGCGGAAAACGTCACTCAAAAAATAATTTCATATGTTTAAAATGCAAAGTATTTTTCCATCATTGCTGACTGTACTCCGGATATCAGTCATATAGAGCAATTATCTCTGACTATAAGATTTGTTGATTTATCAAATGATATAGTCGAGATATGTGAGAAATTTTTAGGTTTTACGGCGTCATCTGATGCTAGCGGTAAAGGTTTATCCAATACGATTTTAAATTTGTTGGGAAAAAATAAAATCGAATTGAAGTACTGCCGAGGTCAAGGATACGACAATGGCGCAAATATGAAAGGCAAACACAGTGGAGTTCAAAAAAAATTTTGGATCAAAATCCATTGGCATTTTTCATGACCTGTGGGTGCCACAACTTATACCTGGTGTTGTGCGATTCAGCTAAATCGTCTTTAAAATCCTTGTCATTATTTGGAATATTAGGAAGGCTTTATTCATTGTTCGCCGCGTCTGTTAATCGTTGGCAAATATTAACCGATCATGTCAAATCATTGACATTAAAAAGACTTAGCGACACACGTTGGGAAGCAAAAATTTCTAGTGTTAAGGCTGTTCGTTACCAAATTGGAGATGTTCACGATGCACTTGTCAAACTTAGTGAGAAGGAAGAGAGGCACGATACAGAAATAGCACACGAAGAGTTTTGTTTAGCTCGACAATTAAAGAACTTTAATTTTCTTGTATCGTTGATCATTTGGTATGACGTTTTGTTTCAAATCAATATTGTCAGTAAATCTATGCAGGGTCAAAATATCGATGTCAGCAAAACCGTGGATTTAATCAAAAGATGTATTAATTTTTTCAAAGATTACAAACAAACCGGTTTTGAGAAAGCTATTTTAGTCGCCAAAGAACTTGCCGGACTCCTTGATGCTGAAACTGACTTTCAATCAACAAAACGAATAAGATACGTAAAACGGCAATTTAATTATGAGGGTAGAGATGAGCCCATTTTAACGCCTAAAAACAATTTGAAATAGAATTTTTCAATATATTGCTTGATACCGTAATGATGTCGATTCAAGAAAGATTTGAACTAATTAACCAGCATGCCGAAACCTGGAGATTCCTCTACGATCTTAAAAATCTGCCAAAACGCGAAGAACTTGAAAAGCACTGTATCGATCTTCAGTTGGTTTTAACAGTTGGTGAGACTTCCGATATTGAAGGGGCTATTTTATGTGATGAACTCATCAGTATTAAAAAATTTGTCGAACTTCTTGATGATCCGTCCCCAATCAATATTCTTAATTTCATTAAAAAAAATAAAATTGAAGATTTATATCCTAATGTATGGGTTAGTTTAAGAATATTATTAACTACACCAGTTACGGTTGCCAGTGGTGACAGAAGCTTTTCAAAATTAAAATTAATTAAAACATATTCGAGATCAACTATGTCGTAAGAAAAGTTGAGTTCATTAGCAATTCTTTTAATTGAAAATGATGTAGCCCAAAGTATCGATTTCTCCGAAGTACTAAAATCTTTCGCAAGCAAGAAAGCGCGAAAAGTAAATTTTTGAAAGAAAACTGTGTTTAATGACTGTCAATAATAATTTAATATAAACATAATATATTCTTGATGCAAACAAAAACCTTTACATATAAATACAATAAAATATATTAATATGAATAATACAATTATTCCTTACAAATATTTTTATTAAATAAAATATTTATGAATTACTATAATATTTGACTCTTATTATTGCCCTTACATATTATTATTAACTAAAAGCAGCAAAATAAAATTATTATGTCTACTATTAATCTCAAATTGATCTAACCTGTTTCTAACCAATTACCTACCTTAACATCCTGACATTAGGTTTTCCCTCTTTTCAGCCTATGCAGTTTTAAAACTACATATAGTTCCAATAAAATGTCGGATTTCAACTTGCTCTAAATTTGACTTCTTATTTTCTTACCAAGCTCCCAATTTCATAATTCATTTTTTGATCAATTAAAAAAAAATAACAGGGACGCTCCAACAATTCTCGCGCAGGGCGCTCAAATATCTGGATCTTTATTCTTATTATTATATATTAGAGAAATCTTTAAGCACGTAAATATTTCAAACAAATTATGTCTAGTTGTCAGTTTCATTCGTGCTGGTTGTTGTGGTTTATTTTATGGTTTCGATCGAAAAAAAAATGTAGAAAAACCCTAATTGTCTAATGCTGCCATCTTAAAGCTTTAGGATACAAAATTTTATATTTTTCAATTCCTTATGATGCCGTTATAAAAACAAAATAAAAATAAATAAATAATGCAAAACGTCCTTGGTGAGAATCGAACCCGATTTTTTTTTTGGAAATGATTAAATATCGAATGAAATAATTTGCTGTATCAGCCTAACTGTTGATTACCAGTTTTACAATATAAAATTTTATGTTTTTCAATTCGTATTAAACCAATAAAATGCCGTTATGAAAAAAAAACTAGTATTAAAATTAATACGGACTTTGATGAGCATCGAACCCGAAACGTTTTCAGTAAGAAAACGAAGTTTCTTGTTACTACGTCATTGTCAAATCATCAAAACCTATATCACTTAGACTACTGAGGTATAAAGAAAAGCACTAAAAAGTGTTTTTATGACCTTTGACCTTGAAGGAGGTCATAATTTCAAAATCAAAGGAGAATGGGGCTGCCTAGATTTTTTTTTGTGATTTCTAGAGCTATAGCATGAGGCTCTAGGACATTGGGAAGTAATTTTCCATAACAATTTTAGAAAATTGAGTACAACTTAAGCATCGTATTACATACTAGACTTACGTCTCAATACCGTCTTGGTTTTTTAATTTTTCATCTCCCATCTTAAGGAGGAATTCACTGTATGGTCGGTCTTGAGACCGCACATTATTTTTTAGTTTTAGAGTCTGGAAGTCTCTCCATAGATGAAATCTTTTGACAGTTGCTTCTAAAATAGAAGTTCTCGTTCCATGTTTAATAATTGGAAGGCACTGCCGGAAATCACCTCCAAGCAACAAAACTTTACCAAAGGTTGATTATTTCGCATTATCTCCTTTAGGAGTTTATAAACATATTTCAATGCGTATTTCGGGGTCATTGTACATTCGTCCCAAAGCAAAAGCTTAGCATTTTTGATGGCTTCAATATCAGCACTGACACTTGCATCTGATATTATAAAGTTTGAGGAAGAATCCTCTTGTAAGTCTAAAGGGAGTTTGTAGTTCTCCCTCCATCAAGCAGGGAAGTTCTCCCTTCATCAAGCAGATTTGCTGCAGTTTCTCTAGAGGCAGCAGGTAAAACAGATCCACCTTCTCCTTTTATGGAGCAAATCAAAGATTTATAGAGGTAAGTCTTACCACTTCCTCCAGAGCCATCTAAGAAGAAACACTTCTTTAATCCTCGGTCATTTATATCGCTATTGGCAGCAGTCATAATTGCATTAAATGCGTATTTCTGTTCTTGATTTAATGAGTGTGTCATTTCTTCTCCCATTTTCTTGAAATCCTGTTGGTCTTGAATTGCAACAGGATTTTCGGGGAGGTTCGGCTGAGGGATTCTCAATCCATACTCTTTTAAAGTATGCTTATGCAGCCGCAAAGTGTCAGCGACATCAAGCAGTGCATAATCCTCACAAAAACCGGTGTAGTCTTCCGGCTTGTATTTTGCATGGTTGCAATAGTCTTCAATAAATGAAGATTTAAATTCTTCCCGTAGATCTTTTGGGGAACTGACATTGTTGAAAGCCAATATCACTGCAAACATTTGCCTGAGCTGGTAAGGCATGTAGACTAAAGCAGCAATTTCAATGGTTTCTTTCCAAACCTCATCTGATTCCAAAAGACATAGGGCCCTGCAAGCTTCTTCAAAATTGGGATTCAAAGTACCATCGACTGTTCTTAAGTCTTCGTGGCGTATTGCGCCTCTTACATGAAGGAATAAAAGTCGGCGGAAGTATTTTTCATGGTCATTCATATTGATCGTGTACATTCGACCTATGATCTTATTCGCGCCTCTTTGGCGGGCTTTCCATCTTTTGGACGGTTTACCCTGTGCTTTACTCCAAGTGTAATGATTTGGGATCTCATGATATATGTAGATGGGCATGGACATTGGCATCTCTTGCATTAAGGTCAAAATATCCCATTAATGTGGAATTGGTCCGATCAACTTCATCTGTTAAAGCATGATCGTCTTTGTTTTCATCAAAGCAAACTGTCTGTTGACCTGCACGTCTTATAATGGAATGAGACTGCTTATGCATAGAGGAACCATTTAATCGCCACATGGCTTCAGGTGCACTCACATATCTCGAATCAACGAAAGAGTCTATTTCGTTGTGATTGTATGTTCCATCTGTACCTATTTGGACATTAGCACAATCATAACCTTTGTAAACATATTTAAATAAATATTTCACGCTTCTAATTGAAGTACAAACCTCCACATTAATGTGGCAATTGAACTTTAGGCTCAAGAAAGGATTGTAAGGTACTGCCCATGAGTTATTAACTGGGGTTTTGTTTCTGTCATCTTTTGTATATGTACAGCCATCTCTTCTTTGGTAAAGAGGATAACCATTGACATTTCCAACTGTCTCATTTTTAAAAGCTTTGGAAAAGTCTTTTGTACTTTTCCCATCTGCCATGGAAGGGGAGCTGGAGTTAGATGCCCCGCATGGTTCATGAATCATACGCTTAAGAACAATTTCATGGAGTCTGGGATTAGTTTCCGGATCAGGTATTTCAGCTTTAACATGCTGATCGATCATCTCCTTTGTTCGGAGTATACTTTCTGCTGTCAAAATGATTAACATATGAGTATGAGGAAGTCCTCTCTTTTGAAACTCGATTACATGAATTTATGCAATTACATTACCAAAGATGTTCCGTTTCATTATGTCTTCTTTAAGTTCTTTACGATACAAAATTTTATATTTTTCAATTCCTGATGATGCATTGAAATGCCGTTATAAAATAAAAATAAAAAATAAATAAATAATGCAAAACGTCCTTGGTGAGAATCGAACCCGATTTTTTTTTTGGAAATGATTAAATATCGAATGAAATAATTTGCTGTATCAGCATAAATGTTGATTACCAGTTTTACAAAATTTATTACATGCTCATTGTTTTACAATACAAAATTTTATGTTTTTCAATTTGTATTAAAGCAATAAAATGCCGTTATGAAAAAAAAATTATTAAAATTAATACGGACTTTGATGAGCATCGAACCCGAAACGTTTTCAGTAATAAAACAAAGTTTCTTGTTACTACGTCATTGTCAAATCATCAAAACCTATATCACTTAGGCTACTGAGGTATAAAGAAAAGCACTAAAAAGTGTTTTTATGACCTTTGACCTTGAAGGAGGTCATAATTTCAAAATCAAAGGAGAATGGGGCCGCCTAGATTTTTTTTGTGATTTTTAGAGCTATATCATGAGGCTCTCGGACATTGGGAAGTAATTTTCCTTAACAATATTAGATATTATTGAAAATTTAGTACAACTTAAGGATCATATATAATAGATAAGAGATTAGGTGAGTGTAAGGGTGACGTGCTTTTCTACCAAAAGTTTAAAGTTAAACCTTAGCAAGCGACGTTTTTTAATATTTTACTTTCTTTTACTCTATTAAAATAAAGTATAGTAATCATGAAAATTTTGGACCTTGAGATTTTTAGAGATTTATCTGTTTTGAGGTCGCCTGAGTCCGAAAAAGTGAGTTTCGAAATGGTGTCTGTCTGTCAGTCTGTCAGTCTATCAGGTTGTCAGCCTGTCAGTCTGGGAGGTCCCAATGAATTTTACTCCAAATCGGCTAACCGGAAGTGGCCACTCCCTTGGGCCAGAAAATTTATTTTGCAAATATCTTAAAAAGTATAAGATTTACAAAAAACTACTTAATTCAAAATGTTTCCAAAAATTAAAAACCTATTAAAATTAAAAATTAAGAAACAAAAAAAATTCAAAAAAAAAAAAAAATCAAAAAATTCTCTGTTCGTAAAAGAAAGTCATGTGCTGGCCACACCTCCATTTTTTTTAAAGTTTTGTAGCAATTTATTTTATTTAAAAAATCTGCACTTGAAATATTATGCTCACTTTCTAGCTTCTAAGACTGTGCCCGAAACCTGTGATAAATATTTTTTAGTACACATTTTTGAAATTTATTTGAAAAAACCGCATACACCCAAATTATCACAGTGTTTTGCTATGATAATTTTTGACACACCAGAACAGAATATTTGTTCGGTCGATATTTAACATGGTCGCCTTAGCATTTTATATCATCAAAATAAAATGTCAACTAGTCAATGATTATGTTATCGTTTGCAGCAACATAATAATAGCAACATGATAATTTCCCATTTTCAACTGCAGCAGCTTGCCGACAATTATTTTCTTCTAGTGTATGTCTAGTTGTAGTGTTTTAGTGAGTAAATGTGGGAGCTACAACTATCACCTGACATATTATTGAAGCTATTATAGAATTAATTAATCTAATCTAATGATTGAATTAGAACGTTGAATTGTATGCAGCACATCCTTAACGATTTATTTTAATCCGTAATAGAGTTGCCTCCAATATTTTTTATTTTGCGTTGCAATTCTGATTTGAGACCACTCATGGCCTTCCCATTTCCTGTATAAAAACCTAACTATCGTATTATATTTTACAAATGTTTGGCGAGAATTATTGCACCATCATCCTGTTATACTACACTCTAACAAATCCAGCCCCACACTAAAATAAATAAGAGTTAAAAAAGGTTGCTTACCATTCAAATCAAACAACAATATGACAGAAGGGGAAATACTTCAAAAAATTATTACACAATTCGGGCAGCGTAATAAAAATTTGTGAATGTAGGGGAATATTTTTAAAATAAATTTTAATACTTTGTACTAAAAAATATTTATCACAGGTTTCGGTCACAGTCTAACATAACACTCTAATGAAAATTAAAAATAATTTCGCAATTTCTAAAACAAAAGTACAGTTAAAATATAAAAACAAATATGTATTTAATGATTTTTTTGTTTCATTTTAAAGTGCCGGTTTACTTTTTCAAAGCATAAAATTTAATAGCGTTCTCTTAAAAACTAAACTGTCATGTTGAAAAACTGATACAAAAAATGTTTTAAAGGAAAATTTTTGTTTTAAATACGACTTATAATAAATCCTCTAAAATCATTTTTCGAAAACCAATTTGAGACAAATATATACACTGTATCAAAAAATTGTCCGTACAGCGCTCGGTTAAGAAAACATTGATAAAAAAAACAATTAAAAATCAAACAAAAAATTCAGTTTTTATTTTTTTAAAACTCAAATTACATTTAAGAACCTGAAAATAATAATAATCATGATATAAATTAATTTACTTTTACGTTTGATATGATTTACAATTTAAAACGCCTAAAACGATCTCAAATAATTGTCCGTACACACAAAGAAGTTGAGGGAATTTGGTAACAAAGTCAGGTCTAATATTTGGTGTTGTAACCTATTCATGAAATGACACTTTGCAACCTTCTTTTCATTGAGAAAGCCAACTTCCGAGTTATTTCGGGGGGAATTTTTGGCCCATACCTCCACAATGACTCGTTTTAATTGTTCCTTACCGCTAATTTAGTATTCATGGATCTTTCGCTCCAAATAATGGTATAAATTATCAATAGGGTTGAGATCAGGTGGCTGGGGAAGATGAGGAAGTGTTGACTTTACATTGTAGAATAACCATTCCTTGATCAGCTTTGACGAATGCTTCGGGTCATTGTCATATACGGAGCGAAAATCTTGTCCATGTCCCATTTTTCTCAGCACTTATTAACAAATTATCCTTCAAAATATCCAAATAATCATATCAGTTCATTATGGTTTCAATGAAGGTCACATGCCCTACATCCCCTTCAACTAAAAGCTCCCCAAGCCATTATACTTCCGCCACCATGTTTTACTCAAGTTCAGTGTTAGGTTTACGCCACACCTTAACTCGCCCATCTGAACCAAAACCGTTAAATTTACTTTGGTCCGAGGAAATAACATTTTCCCAGAACTTTTCAGGCTCACTCATATATTCCAAGGCATATTCCAAGCGCTTTTATTATTTTTGTTGTCGGCAAATACATTTCTTGCGTGTCGCCATATTGAAATAATATTGCATATTGTCTGAGGTTTTATTGCTCATTTTTCGCGTTGATAAGCTTGGCAGCGATCGCTGGAGCATTAGGCTTCCGGTTCTGTTTTATTTCCATCTTTATTCGATGTATTTGACGTTTGTTCAGCTTTCGGTTTGCGAACACGTCCAGCAAATATCTCTAGCGATTTGGTTTTTTTGGGAGTTCTGGATGATATATGAAATGGAAGCTCGCGGGCGATTAGTTATTTTGGAAATATCCTATAAACTTTTACCTTCACTCTCCAATTTAATGATCAAATTTTTAATATGTACACTATTTTTGGTACGAGAATCACACATTTTTAATTAACTGGGCAATATTTCATTCGTCATGAAAAAAGTACGACTAATTAAGTTTTACGCATACAAAAATTTTGTAATTTACTGTTATTTGAAAATAGGAGTACAACAAATAATAAATTGTTAATGTGCTAGTGTTAATTTTCACAAAAGTGCAAGTGTACGGAAAATTATTTGAGATCGTTTTAGGATGTTTAATTATTAAATCATATCAAACGGAAAAGTAAAATAATTTACATAATGATAATTATTATTTTCAGGTTGTTGAATGTAATTTCAGTTTTAAAAAATAAAAACTGAATTTTTTGTTTGATTTGTAATTGTTTAATTTTATCAATTTTTCTTTAACCGAGTGGTGTACGGACAATTTTTTGAGACAGTGTTTGTACATTATAATATTAAAATATTTTCTATTTAAAAATAAATTAATAATTTAAAAAGAGTTAGATAAACATGTACAATGTACAATATAATTTAACAGATTTGCGTTAAAAATTAATAAAGTGCGTTAAAAAAAATTTGGAAACAATATATTTAAAGTAACGCTTTTAACCTTAAAATGGTATTTTAGAAATATTCTAATAATTTTCATATTTAAATACGTACAAATCAAATATATTTTGTAGAAACATTAAATAGCAAGAACGTTTTGAAATTAAGTACATCAGTATTTAATTATAGAATGGATTTTTTTCTCTCAGTGTATTATACGTTACCGCTTTTTGATAAAGCGAAAGAAAGAATCAGGGATATACTCAAATGTTTATTATTATTGACAAATTATTATTTATTTTTCTTTTGGAATTTTATGATTTTTAAATACGGAAAAGTGCTAATAATTCCATTAGCCACCTCCCCTCCTCCGCCACCACAAAAAAAAAATAGTTTTTTTTTAGTAGTTACCTACCCTATTTAAATTGAGTTTTCCTTGTAATATGTAGACACCATCACAAACGTATTGAGAAACACCAAAGCTCCCCAAAAGTAAACAAACTTTAAAGCTCGAATCAATTTTTACATCGAAACTATTTCTTTATGTTCATCCAAAATAATATTATTATCCCGGTCGCTATTTGGTGATAAAGATTTGGATTTGATTATTTTTCCTGATAAACATTTTGAAATTGATTCCTCCCACAAATACTCTTGTGTACGTCTACATATTTACTAGTTTTTAACCATATACTTATGGGTATGAAAGTTTGAATAAAATCTTTGTGTATAAATATGTTATTTGATTAGAATTGATACCGGATAAGTTAATTGATTTCCATAAATGAGTGTGTATCAAGATGTTTTTAATCTCATTCTATCCCATACAGGTATCGATTAAATATTAAAAGTGCTTAGATACCGGCACCGCACTAAACACATAGAATTAAGAAATTAATGTAACAGTAATTCCTTTTAAATGACACATCCTATACAAAAAAAAAACTTTCGTATTTTAACCCCTAATTTCCAATGGCTTAAGTTATTTTCTCTCTATATTCACATAAACCACTTTTTTCCAATATTCCGTTCTTTTTCCATTTTCATTAAATATTAATGTGAAACTTTTCTATTCCTAAATTTTCCTATACATTAGTCACACGTATGTTTTGGTATACACGCGCGTGTGTGTGTGCTTTGTAGGGCGGGAAATTATCGTGTCGTTGCATATGGATATATAGGGAGATAATGGCATGAGTTAAGTTTATAATTAGTTTCTAGTGGATGTGGAGGAAGACAACTGTTAAACTGATTTTTTATCAGACACAAACACAATATATGTAATTGTTGGTTTTCGTGAAAGCTTTTAGCTTGAATTGACTGATTGAATAAAATAATGTACGTGCTAATCAAATTGGTTTTGTATGTACATCTATACTTATGTACAACGTAATAATAGGGTTAATTGTGTTAATATATTATAAGACAACAAAATTAAATATTCAGAAGCTTCGATAATTAGCTTTTAACATAATTTATGTCTCACTCTCTAATTTCAGTTAATTTCATCCGTATACGGTTCGAATCAACATAATTTTGGGCGTCGTGAAAATCTAAGTAAATTGGATCTGGACACGACGCAACTAAATTCCGGTCTAAATTTTAGTGGTAAAAATGCGAACACTATTATGAATGATAACGATAATCGGCTGCTTAGAACAACACGTAATGATAATGATAAATTATCATCGTCCTCGTCATCCAATTATTCGTCCATCCAGTCGACACCAATTGATGACAATTATATAGATGATGTAGATATTGTTGATGGGACTGGTGACGATCAGCATTCCGGTGATATTGAAATATATGAATCAACTGATCAACAACCAAATGACGATGAAAATAATGTGGATATTGATGTGGATGAGGAAGGTGAGTAGTTTTAAACATTATAAAATTTCTTAATAACTCATACACTCCCCTACAGTCAGATTATAAATCTTTCCGCTTTCTTCACCTACTCGTCTAAAAAGATAGAAAAAATAATTTACGTTTTTTAATGTCTCGAGAAGATTAAACTGAATATCACATCCTCTTCTCTCAATTTATAAATTTTTTTTTTTTGCTGCGAAAAACTAACTAAAATTAGAAACACACACGGAGGATAAAATTTATTTATTCTACACACACAGTCTTACATTCTGCATATATTTTGTCTACCATGATAATGTTATTTTAGAAGGATATATGATGATATGATAAGGATAATTAAGAAGAAAGATTCATTCGAATAAATTTTTATTTAATTTAATTTTATGATATGATGATGTTTATGCTTATGCTGAGTTTGGTGATATTAAGACGGGTTTTTAATATTGGCTTATCATAAGATTAAAGAGTTTGAATAGATTAACATCTTTATAATTCATAAACATTACACCTTACCACCAACGGTATTAATTTTTTATTTTTTTTGTTTTTGTTAAGCATTCCACAAGTAGGCAAATCTTGACAGTCCTGTATGTGACAGCCTTTAGACTAAAGTGTGATGAAATGACGATAGGTACAAAGGCCTGGGAACCACAGCGGAAAGTTAAAAGAAACGGTACAATATCGACCTACATCATATGATAGAACGCACAACACATTTTCCTAGACCTTTCCAACAGTACCTCCTGCAAGCGTGTGCGACGTCTGACCAATGCGTGTAGCTTTGTATATGGGTTATTTATTGGAAAGGTTTTTCTCATTGGAAAGGTTAAACCTCGCTCATTTACATGGAGTACCGAACTAAATACTACGCCTCTTACAGATCAAATCTTTTAAATACATTCATTTCCCTCTAACAGTATTTCGAAAAAATTTATTATTAATTAGATCAGTTACAAATATATCTGTTACAAAACTCAAAACACATTTGTAATCCGTGGCCTCAAAAAAAAAAAAATTGAAAATGCATAAACAGCTCCACTTTCAATACCGTATATCGGGACAACCAAAAGTCAAAAAGCTTATAAAAATACGTGTCCGATTTCTCTAGATAATGAACACAATAAAAACAAATAAATCCTAACAAAACTTAAACTGCTGGTTTGTTTCATCGGAAATTAATGCCTAACCATGTTAATCGCATGTCGATCAAAAATTTGAAGCAAACCCATTGAATTTTATAGTTATGGCGATAGTAGTTGATTTAACTGGGTCTCTCATATCCAGAGCTTGCTAACGGTACACACCTTAAGCATTTTAGAGAAATGAGCAAATATTCAATTTGAGAACAGTGTCATAACAATGATTTAGATGGGGGGCGAGTAGCAGGGACAGCAGAGACGCAACGATTTCAACAACAACGTCAAGCAACACTACCTACAGTTAGTACACATTTGGGTGACCGCATGGGAACATGATGATGGAACGAAATCTCGCCCCCTCTCACAACCGCCGATGGAAAAAATGGTGGAGGGGAATAATAATAGTTGTTTACAGCTTTTCAGAAAAAAAAAACGAGTTTCCGGTACCAGGAAATTTGTGTTGTCCTTCTTTACAGGTTGGAGCAGTAGGATGACCTTTAAAATTGTATTGTCTTGTGTTAAATAAATTACTAAAAAATATATTACTAACAAATTTACTAACTATCAACTACTTAGGTGTCTGGAACCGGGTTGAGTCTTTGTTGCTCTAACATTCCTTTCCCATCCCTCGATCTTGTTATATGTAAAAAGGTGTACGACGGCGGCCTGGCCAGGGGCGGATATCACAACTATTACACTTATGTGGTTGGTTATCGATGTGGCGCCTTTCTTTACGGGGTTTGGTTTCATGAAGAATGGTGTCGTGTTGTGTTGTGTAACATGGGTATAGTGGTGTGGTATTCGCATTTATAATACGGGAGACTTGCTTAATGCTTGATCGTACATCGCAATCAATCAATCAATCAATCAAGTGTCATAACAATGATTTAGATAAATAAAGTGAAATAACTAAAATTGTTGAATTGTTCAAGTACTTTAACGATATGCTCGATGGCTATTTTTCAGAGAACATTTAGTTTTCGAATCTTATTGAGTCTCTGTAATAAGACGTTAGTTGTGCTATTCTAAAGTCACCCAATAAAATCCTAAAAGCTACGGAGCATATCTTTCCAAGTACATGCAACATCTGAACGTAACCCCTTTGCTAAAGTGAACTCTCTCTTTGGCTTTGTCAAGCGACGGAGTGAGGAATTCAGGGCTATACAAACATTATTTACGCTTTATTTCGATTCAGCAGATGACAGCGAATCCATACATGTTTAAGTGAATATGAGTATGTCATCGTGCTTTATATCCTAAAAGCACGTGATTTTCTAAAAAAAATAAGATAAATGTAAACGGGAAAACTTGTAAAAAGTAAAGCTTACTTTTATGAACGTGCAATTTTAGTAGTAGCAAAATTGCAAACTGATAAAATTACGCTTTGCTTTGAAGAAGTTTCTAAGTTGAGACATTATCTTATTTTTAGATAATCAGATGTTGATGTTCGATGGCCAATGACAGGCGATCACAGAGATGTCTAAGTAAATCTGAGTATGCCATTATATTGTACGTCCTAACGGAAATATTTGTGAGACAGGGTGTATTAGCGCCACCCCCAGCGAGCATCAAGTTTTTGTCCAAAAAAAAAATAAGTGTCCAAAAACTACAAACCGATTATTATGAGGTTTAATGGGACAATTTCAAATACCTAAACTTTTAAAATACCCAACTGTGATTTTTGGCCATCAACACGACTCATAAATACTCTAGACAGACTCCGGTTTAATAAATCCGATTTAGCTACACTCGTAAAGTTCAGTTAACGAATGTTAATATTGGCCTGACAATTTAATACAATTGCCTAAGTTAGCGTAATTTCTTTACTAGATTTACTAGATTCCCTTAATTCCAATGCTGAATTCTATATACTCTTGAAAAATAGCAGTGAACATCCTCAGTTGAAAAGTAAGATTGTACGAGTTAAAAACGAGCACTAATTTACATTCAACGAAAATCCATAAAAACAAATCTTAAAACCTACTTTTCAAGAAGTCAAGATATCGAGTGACGCCTTTTACTTTTTTTTACGTAAGTAAAACAAAGTACATATAGTAATCATGAAAATTTTGGACCTTGAGATTTTTAGAATTGTATCTGTTTTAAGGTCCCCTCAATCCGAAAACATGGGTTTCGAAATGGTGTCTGTCTGTCAATCTGTATCCTCTCTACAGCCCAGATGGTTTAACCAATCGAACTGAAACTTCAGATTTAAGCTTTTTTGATAAATTGGGAGGTCCCAGTAAATTTTACTCCAAATCGGCTAACCGGAAGTGGCCACTTCCTTGGTCCAGAAAATTTATTTTGCAAAAAAAATAAAATTTCTCAAAATTCGCTATATAAATCTTACTCGCACAGACCAAAATGTGCTATGAAATTGGCAATTTTCGTATTATGTCAGCTCAATTAACAAAATTGAACGAGAATTTCTTAATGTCCAACTCCCCCATAAGCAACACATAATGTTCAGTTATCATTTGATTACTTGTTTAACATATTTAATTAATTTCCAAATGTTCTTTATAAATTTAACATATCTGGCTATTGGTTTCTAAACCGGCAAATCCCGGAACAGTTATGAACTTCACAAGAAGGGCCTCTAATGTGGCGTCGTTACAGATAAGCATTGTGATGTCGTTAGCGTAGGTGATTATAAGAAGTAACTGTAATCACGCTTTTCGAGTTTCAACTCATGAAATTATTCGGTAACGGTTAGAAGAATTTCATTTAAACGGTGAAGAACGTGTATGGTTGATGATCAACCTGATTTTGGCCTCGGTTGGAGCAGGTTCCAACTTAAAGTAAAGTTGGCCAATCGCTCTCACTTTTGCATATGTCACTGACCCAAGGGGATTCTGGAACATACTGTCCGTACAAGGTTTATCTTTGGTTCTCTAATATTGTTTGTAGTAGTAATATGTTTTTCGTATAAAGCCGGATGGTTTGTTACTTGATAGGTTGTAGAACAAATGGTCGCAACCGAGTGTATATTGTTAAGAAACAGCATGATTAAAACAGGCGCTAACTGAGTAATTGAGCATTTACGGGATCGTGAGGATGAGCACTCTTATAATATAGTAGTCTAAATGTGGGCTGGTGCCCTTCTGGTCCTTAGCAACAGAGGATCTCAAGAGGTTGGAAATTGTTCAGGAATGGGTTTGGTGCAGTCAACGATTAATTGCTACGGACTGCTTTTGCCCCTTTGGAAACGGCTTTAGCATAAGAGGTGTATAGGCTATTTTGGTGAAGCTTGCTTTTTCCGAAATCTCGAATAATACGGGTAGATTCAGGAATTTGTAGGAATTGGGCTTGCTGATTGTTGTGGAAATAATCTCTGATATTCGATGGCCACTTAATGTGGGGTGAAAGTAGTCGGCCGTGACTGAATTTACTTAGATGGGCCGGTTCAGTCTCCAATTTAGGATAAAGTCTACCTGGGAATAAACTCGACCGTCGGTCCATGTAGTAGTCCTTCTTCGTCTCTCTGTAGCCGTCTAGATGTCGCCCTAAGTTGGCGAGGAGTACTACAGCGACTCCATTCTCTTTAGAAATATTGTGAAACAGGTTGGACCGATATTTAGACTATTGCGGACATCACCTGAGGCAAAATGTGCGTTGAAATCACTAAGCAATTTTAGATCCCGTAATTTTGGCAGCAGCCCACAAGTGAATTACCTAAACTTTAGAGAATATCTTTGATGAACGCCGTCGATGTTATACAAATATTTGTGGCGGTACTTAAATGGAAATAAATAGAATCTGGTACGAATGAAAAGATTTTTAATTTTTTGCTAATATGGGCACACCGCGCCTTTTGGTCTTTGGATCATTGGCAAAATAACAGGTGAAATTTGCGGTGGAACAGGAACCGATGCTCTTCAGGCGGCAATGGAATCCAAAATAGAATCAATAATGTAGCGTTTGTGTGGGTTGCCGAGCCCACGAACGAGTCACGAGGTGGATATCCAATTCGCAGAAAACTACATCAATTTTGCAACGAAAAAATCAACATCCGCAGATCACCTTTAAAATATCTACAAGGCTAGCAACTGGAATACAACAACTACATATACCCAATATTATCGATTGGTAATAATCGAATGTCTACAAATCAAACAAAAATTATAAAACGTGTAATTGGAAAAATTCATCGATTTCCAGGTAACAAAATTCGAAGTGTTGTATTGAATAATACATATATCATTTTTATTAAAATTTAATTTTGTTTAATTCGAGAATTAAGCTTTTCACAATTGTTAAAGTGTATTGTATATTGTATTAAAACTAAAAATGAGCGAGGACCGGGATTTCCTTATTAAAGCCATTGGCGGGGTAAACAGCCGTGTGACATATTTTAAAAATCAGTTGGTGGGGAAGAAAGCGTCCGATTTGTCTCCCGGTACTCTTAAATCATTGCTCAGTCGTTTGCAACCTATGTATCAGCGGTTTGTTGAAGCTCAGACTAAATTAGAAATTTATGATAAGAACACAGATGACGTTGCTCGTGATGCGTTCGAGCAGGCATATGGTAAAGTTGAGTCAAAACTTTTGGATTTTATTGGCGAAGTGGATGAGAGCAAAACTCAACTATGAACGAATCAAATATTTCTACCAACTCAGCTACGTCTTTTCAAAATCATTCTCAGGTTTCAATTCCTCTGTGCGAAATGAAAGTACCTGAATTTGATGGGCAATTTTCGGACTGGAATGACTTTAAACTAGTCTTTAAGGAATTAATTAATAACAATCCCAAGGTAATTAAATTTCAATATCTTCGTCAGTCTATAGTCAAAGGCAAGGCCGCACATTTTATTCAGGGAATTCCTCCCACGCAGGAGAATTATGATTCTGTCTGGAAGTCGTTGTCCGATTATTACGATAACGAAACTCGAACAAAATTTGTTCACATGAAAGCACTCTACCCCTGAAACCTCGTCGACAGGAAAATAATGCGGCAGCATTACAAATTTTTATTGAATCGTTCTTAAAACAATACAATGCTTTGAAGGCTTTGCGGGTGCCAGTCGATCAGTGGGATTTATATCTAGTTCGTCATATACCAGAACTCGTTGATAACCCCACACGACAGAAAATAGAGTCAAAAAAGGCGCGTGATAAACTTTTAACTATTAACGAAGTCATTGACATCATGACACGGCGTGCCAGGGTCCTGGAAGCTAGTTCGTCATCTAAATCAGCGGTGGCTCTTAAAGTAGATACACATTCTCGCGATAAATATAAACAGTCTTTGGCAAATTCAAATTCATCGTTTGTAGCGACTGATACTTCGCAACTTGTGATTTGCAAATATTGTAAATCAAATCATAATATGTTCAGGTGTAGTGCATTTAATGACTTACCATGATAAAAAAGGAATAACTGGGTGATAGCATCAAGCTTATGTCGGAACTGTTTTGGAACTCATGATCTCAATTCGTGCCAATCCCACGGGTGCAGAAATTGTGGTCGCAGCCATCATACTTTGTTACACTACACAAAGATCAACAGAGCGCCTGGCACTACCACAAACGATAAGTACAATCGTTCACCACAAAGTTCAGAAGCATTATCTATAAAACCCAATCCTTCAACACTTAATCGCTCGATTAAAGGTGATCAACCTCAATCTAGTTCGGTAGCTTCATCAACTTGTACAATTTGCGTCACATCTGCAGTAGTGCATACAAATAGTCAAAATCAAGGTGAGGCTTCAGGGTCAGTATGTTTCGCAACTACATCTCAATTAAAAAAGCAGGTGCACTTGAAAATTCAATCTCGAACATCTAAGTTTGAAGCAAGTCTCGAGATTTTTTGGTAATGTCAAAAATAACAGGAGAATTACCACTTGTTCCAATTACATTCAAAAATCGGGAGATACCGGATTTCATTCAACTTGGTGATCCTATCTTTTATAAATCACAAAAAATCGATATGTTGTTGGGAGCCGAGATTTATGAAGTGTCCCTATTCTGTTGCGACATTTCAATTCTCCAAGATCAATTACAACGATTTTGGAATTTAGAAGAAATAAACAATTCAACGCGCTTCTGATGGCAGGTATACGGTTGCATTACCACTCAAACCAGGCATTGAAAACCTTGGTGAACCAGCGTACGGTGCTCTCAGACAATTCCAATATATGGAACAAAAGCTTTCAAAGAATCCAGAACTGCACAAATCATATTGTGAGTTTATGGATGAATATTTGTCACTCGGCCATATGAAATTAGCTTCTAATTATCAACAACAGTCTTCTCCAAGTTATTTTATGCCACATCATTCCGTAATCAGAGAAAATAGTACGACAACGAAGGTACGGGTCGTTTTCAATGCCTCGCACAAATCGACATCAGGGTGTTCGCTTAATAATTTTCTTATGATTGGTCCAACCATACAGGATGATATGTTTGCGCATCTCGTTCGCTTTGGATCTTATAGATTTGCATTGGTTGCGGATATCTCAAAAATGTATCGGCAGATCAATGTCAGAGCTAGCGATCAAAATTTACAAAAAATATACTGGCGTCGTTACGATCAGGATCCAATACAGATTTATACGTTGAATACTGTAACAAATGGGACTACGAGTGCTCCATTTGCAGCAATAAGAACATTGAAACAACTTGCTCATGATGAATGTATTAGTCATCCGATGGCCGTACCCATACTGTTAAAAAACTTTTATGTTGACGATCTTGTTGCGGGAGCTGATAGTGTTAATAGTGCAATAAATTTAAAACGAGAACTTACTTCACTATTATCAAAAGGTCATAACACCATCCATAAATCACGCTTGTAATGACAAAAGTACAGTCCTTGGGCTTTCGTGGGATCATGTGAATGATAATCTTCAGATACTTGGTACGACCATGAGACCACGGTCCAAGCAGAGTCATTATACAAAACCAAGTATACTCTCTTCTATCGCTCAAATATA
The DNA here is from genome assembly GCA_958295665.1 of Tipula vernalis. Classification (NCBI taxonomy): domain Eukaryota; kingdom Metazoa; phylum Arthropoda; class Insecta; order Diptera; family Tipulidae; genus Tipula; species Tipula vernalis. The sequence continues at coordinate 210,803,883 of OY282558.1, read as the reverse complement.
CGATCTCATTGGGTTGGTGGCACCTGTTATACACATACATGGTGAAGTTATTTCTGCAGAAACTTTGGTGTTGTCCATCATTAAATTGGGATGACAATGCCCCAACAGATTTAATCGTAGAATGGATCGAAATTAGTCAAAAATGAATGACTTATCAAGTATAAGTATTCCCCGTAGTGTTCTAACACTTTGCTCAATTAAACAAATTGAGCTTCATGGTTTCAGTGATGCGTCCAAATTGGGATATGGATGTGTACTTTACGTTCGCATGATTTATGAAAATGGCACAGTAACAAGCAATATTCTGTGTGCAAAATCTAAGGTGGCACCGATTAAAGAGCAAACCATTCCAAGATTTGAGCTCTGCGCATCGCTTCTTCTTGCTGAAACGTGCAGTAAAATGTCTCATTCAGTTAAACTAAAATTCAACCGGGTATTCTTGTGGACGGATTCAGAAATAACCCTCCATCGAATCAGATCGCTTCTTCAAAATATTGTGTATTTGTAGCGAATCGGTTATCTAAAATTCTTGCATGGCCAGAAAATAAAATAACGAATGACGGGGTTGAAATGGAACGCGACGAGACTGAAGTGAGACAGGCTGCACTTACCTCAATAGTGCACATTGGGAATTATTTTGTATTAAAACATTCAGAATTAAGCAAGTTGGTTCGTATATCGGCACTTTGTCTTCGTTATGTATTAAAAATCCGTTTTCGCATTGCATTGCGAAGGGATCCAAACCAACTTGACTTAAAACCAGTTCAAGATGGGCCACTTAAGGCATGCGAACTTGAGCTTGCAATGTCATGTTTATGTAAATTTTATCAGAATCAGCATTTCAAAAAGGATATTGACCACATGAATAAAAACAAGTGTTTTCCAAAGCAAAGTTCACTAAAAAATTATCCGTTTTTTGATTCGTCAATGCTGCTGCGAATTGGAGGACGGTTGAGTAATTCAAATTTGGGCTTTGATCAAAAATATCCTATCATTGTTCCAAAATGTAAATTTGCGGAACTAATTGTTCAAAACAAACATTGCCGAAATCTCCACGCTGGTCCGCAGGCTTTATTAAGCTTTGTACGACAGAAATATTGGGTGACAGATGGTCGTAATATGTGTCGCAAAATATTTCACAAATGTTTGAGATGTTTCAGAATGAAACCTACCTCAGTCGAACAGCTAATGGGACAACTGCCCGCTAATCGAGTGAAGATAGGTAGAGCTTTCGAGAATGTCGGTGTCGACTACTGCGGTCCATTTGCAATAAAACCATTAGTACGTTCTAATGTCACTCTTAAAGCTTATGTCGCAATTTTTATATGTTTTTCAACAAAAGCTGTGCATATCGAGGTGGTGCATGACCTATTAACCCCGTCGTTTATATCTGCATTCCGACGATTTGTCGCTCGTAGAGGTCGATGTATTAACATGTACAGCGATAATGCGACGAACTTTATAGGAGCAAGAGCTGAGCTCAGAGAGCTTCAGAGATTGTTTGACTCGGAGATTCATCGCTCCAAGCTCGCTAAATACTTTGCTGAAGAGAGCATCAATTGGATGATTATTCCTCCGCGGTCACCTTAATTCGGTGGGTTGTGGGAGGCTGCCGTGAAAAGCATGAAACATCATCTCAAAGCATCCCTGGGAACGTATAGTGGTACAATCGGAGACCTAATAACAATTACCGCTCAAATAGAAGCAATTCTTAATTCACGGCCTATTACGCCTATGTCCAATAATGTTGATGATTTAGCGCCTCTTACACCGGGACATTTTCTTATTGGATGCCCTTTGAATAGTTTGCCTGAACCTACACTAATGCACTTAAATTTTAACCGACTGTCGCGATAGCAACGCCTTCAATACATACACAAATTTTCTGGAAACGGTGGTCTTCTGAGTATCTGTCTGAGCTACAACGCCTCACCAAGTGGCAAAATAAAAATCCTAATATTAAAGAGGGAGCGTTTGTTCTTCTTAAGAATGACAACGCGCCGCCTTTGAAATGGTTGTTGGGTCATATCATTAAACTCCATCCAGGAAAGAATGAACTTGTTCCAGTGGTTTCAGTGAGAACAGTAGCGTCGGGATTGTTTGAACGGGGGATTGACAGAGTATGTGCCTTACCCATAGAGAGTGTGCCGAATGAGGTATTGAAAAATGTCTGATTTTCCACTGATTTGTCGTGGAAGCAATTAAAAAAAAATAAATAAAAATTTTTTTTGTTAAACTTTTGAAACTTTTTGTCAAATGCTTTATTAACTGAATTTACAATTGTTTTAGCTGATTATTTTTTTATATTGTATGAACTACCTGAGACACATGAAGTGTCGATAAATTTTTCCAAATTAAAATTTTGTTATAATCAATGAAAAAACGTTTGATTTCGAAATTATACTATTTCAAGGTGGCCGGTATGTTTAGGCTTAAAATAATTTAATAATAATATTCTCCTTTGTTATATAGAGACATCTGCAAAAAATTAAAAATTTAAAAACAAAAAGGATGAGGATCAGATGATCGGCGACAGTTAACAAGAGATAAATGTTTTACCTTGTAATTAGTTGCCTCTCGGTGAGAGTTGAAACTAAATTCGAGCTGAAGATTTGAAGATAGGATTCTATCAAAGTTCGAATTACTAACTGTTGTGATGAACATAGCGGATGTTAAGCGGTTTGTTGAACTCTATAGTGTTCGCACTATAATTAAGACAGTGTGTGTTTCACAAACAACTTCCACGCGCACCAAACTTCAAATGATTGTAGAAGAATCTCTCGTTTCTGGTAATGATTCAAATAAGCAGCGCAGTATCTCTCCTAATCCAAATAAATTTAAGCGGTAATTTAAGATAAATAACGCCAAAATTTCAAGACGGTTAGGGTTAGGTTTAGGTGGCGGTCCACTAGAACCGGGCATAGACACAAAAATGGTCCGTAGCCATGATCACTGATTAATTAAGATCAATTTTTCACTGAGTTCACTTTTCTGAACAGATTAGTAATGAAATTAAAATTTGGGATATTCTCATTGGCGGATCTAGGGAGGAGGCCATGGTGAAACGGTAACATGTCTCAAAAGTCATATCTTTTACATGTGTTAATACCAAATTCTGTATCATTCTCCTTCACAGACAAAGTCACAACGTTCCAGTTTCATCTTTCATTGAAACTGGTTGCGTAAATTGAAACGAAAAAACCAAGCAACTTGAATGGTTTAATGGCATTGATTCTTAGACTTAATATTTCATGTTATTTTATGCTATTTTTACTTGTTTAACACAAATTCAAACAGGCAGTGGGAAAACATCTTCTCTAATGTCGTTTTCCACTTACACACTACTCTACTCTAAAGTTACTCCAATCCGCCATCTTGAAATTCGTCTAAATTGATGGAGTAGCAAACTACTCTAACTAATACATTTACATCTGCATTGCATTGCATTGCAAAGTTGACGTATAATTGTCAAAATAGTAATTTGACAATTAATACGTATATTCACACACCCATACAAAAAAGCAAAGCTATTTAAAAATATTTTTTTGTATGTTCCACTTAAAATGTCAAAAAACTGTCTTTTTGACAGCTCTTTCTACTCGTTTTCTACTCTTTCGCTACTCTTTGTTGTAACTGGAAAACGACATTAAAACATTTTCAGTAATAATATTTTAATCTTCAAAATTTTCAATCGTTCTTTCAACGCTTTCTATACACATTTTTTAAAAAAACACTTGTTTTAATATTTCGCAAATTTTATAGGTTTAAAAAATCACCCGATTAATTTCGGCTTGTTATGCCATCATCAGGAGTATCTACTAAACTGTAAAAATAAAAATTTTTAGTTATATAGTTGCAAAATGCAAAAAGTGAGACAAAAGGATAAAAATGAAAAATGTGGAAGTTGGTAAACAACAGAAATGATGAGAGCAATAGAAATTAAAAATTAAAAAAAGAGAGTGAGTTATACCAGGTATATGATTAGTCAACGCCCGAATAACAGATTTCCAGATTTTTCCTTAATTTTATTTTATTATAACCCGACGTATTAGTCATTTTATGGGATGGTATGAGTATGGGAATAAAACAGTGCGGGGTCGGTAATTGGTGAGAAACGGATTTCTCTCTGTTCGTTGAGGATATTTTGGTTAAGAAAGATAGCTTTTCCGATTTCGTAAGATTCTAAGTTGTCTAAACGTCTGCTTTTTGGTTGTACATGTAATATTTCTAATTTTTTTAAACTGGCTGTGTGATTTTCTAACGTTAAATGATTATAAAGGGATGATTCATGGCTAGCAGATAAATGTTCTTTAACTCTAACTTCAAAACTGCGCCCAGTCTGTCCGATATAAGAGGAACTGCAATCATTGCAATTGATCTTATAAACGCCAGACTTGGAAAGGCGATCAATTCTGGGTTTCTTGTTAAAAATCATTTTCTTAATTGTATTATTGTTATAAAAAGAAAAGCTAATATCTGTCACGATTCAGATATTCTGTCATAATGTTACTAATCCGTTGGCTAGTTTTTCCTATATACTCTAAGCGGCGCCAATTTTTGGGCATTGGGCTCCCATAAAATGACTAATACGACGGGTTATAATAAAATAAAATTAAGGAAAAATCAACATCTTGGATTTTGTTATTCGGCCGTTGACTAATCATATACCTGGTATAAACCACTCCCTTTCTTTAATTTTTAATTTTTATTGCTCTCACCTTTTTTGTTGTTTACCAACTCCCACATTTTTTTTTTTATCCTTTTGTCTCACCTTTTGCTTTTTGCAACTATGTATATATACATATATACTAGGGGAAAAAGCCCGTAATACGGGCGTAAACAATATTGCAATATGACATTTATTTTGAAGAAATTTCTTTATACACAACATTTTTGGTAAAAACTACATTTGATCCCGCTAATAAGTTCCCCCGATAGGGGCCATCTAAAATTTTAACTTTTGCATCCGTAGATTTTCAGACTCGTGGTAATGCTACGTATAATTGACCAAGGCCAAAAATCGGTTCCGGCAAGAATAAAACCCCTTTTTCTAATGTCTGTTCCTGAGGCTTATTAATTGTCATTACAAATGCCAATTTAATTTGAAATTGTCTTGATCGGGGCTAGGTCAATTCTGGGAATGAATACAGTTTCCTTTTCTGCACTTCCCGTTAAAACGTCGGCAATTACCAGCGTTGGTTTCAACTGTCGAACAATTAATCGAGTTCCATTAGAATGACCACGCTTTGTTTTAAAATTTCTTAATAGAATTATCATACTTCGAACAATTAAGTTTAATTTATGAAGCTGCATCCCAGATGGCGTTACATCATTTAAGAATTCTGTCGGATAGTTTTGAATGTCTTCATCATTTGCATCATCAATCGACTATCGAGTCAATGCTATAATACTTGATGGGGCTTTCCACAAAGCGTTTCAATACTTCTTCGTTGGTCAAGTCCACATCCGAATTGTTTGGACATAAACTTGCCATTTTTGAAAATGTTTCTGCATCAACTGGCGACATCATTTTACCAAAGAATTCGGTTATTTTAGAGCCTTTGCAAATAAGGTTGCTTGGAATTTCAATTAATTCTGGAGCCTGAGAGCATTAAACTTTTCCCAAAGACCATGAAATTTGAAGCTAGCTTCAAAAATTGCAGGCTGACTACCATGTACAACTACAGCTAAAGTGTGTCTAAAATCACCACCAAATAGCATTGTTTTACCGCAAAATGGTTTCTGGTTTTTCATTCTTTTTTTACAAAGCTTATCGACAACATTCATAGCAACACCAGGTGCTTCATCCCATAAAATTAATTTTGCCATAGAGGACCTTAAGGTTTCTACGATTGGCACAGGTAATTTAACCTGGGAGTGATATGATCTGCCTCCATAAAGAAGACTGGCAGCTATTCCTGTACAAGCAACGGCAAGCACAACGTTTGAACCTCCGCGAATCGTGTTAAGCAGTATTTTGTGCAGATACGTTTTACCGGAACCTCCTGGACATCTATGAAAAATAATCCGTGTGAAAGATCATTATGATTTACAGCTGTCATTATGGTTTGGAAAGTTATTTTCTGTTCTTGATTTAATGTACATTGCATAGCATCTCCGATTTCTTTTTGGATATGTGCATCGTAATATTGTACCGGCTCTCTTAAATTAGTAGGGGGAGTTGATAGTCCAAAGTCCCCTGAATATCTCTTAAAGCGTGCCTTGTTGAACGAAGGTTTTCAAAAGCGTGTGCTTTGTAGACATACTTAAATAAATACTTCACATTTTAAATTGATGAGTAACATTCGACATTAATATGACAATTAAATTTGAGGCTTAAACGTGGATTGTACGGAACAATCCATGAATTATCCACTTTCTTACCATTTATAATTGCACTACCACAAGCACTTCGCTTATATTTTGGATATCCGTTACAGTTAACTAACGATTCATCTTGATAACTTTAAGGGAAATTTTTGCTGCATATTCCATAGACCATGCAAGGTAAATTGGGGTTTTGCTCTCCACAGGGACCATGTGTCATGTGTTTTGTAATTACAGCATGTAGCTTTGGATAAACGTCAATATCTGGAACTTCCGCAGAAATGAGTTTATCAATGGTTTCTGCATGTTTTGGTTTATATTCGTTCCCGACAATCAAGAGAATATGGTCATGAGGTAGTCCTCATTTTTGAAACTCAATGAGATGCTCCTTCGCAACTGAAACATGATTTTTCGAAATCTCATCAAGCAATTCTTGGAGCTTTAATTTGAAGACCCTTGCCACTAAGTCGGGACGAAATTCCGGAGACTGACCTTCCAACAAATTGTTACTTATTTCACTCATTTTGAGTGAACATTGTTACTTATTGCCATATTTACGGACAATCGCCACAGTATCTTGATAGTTTTGGCCCATATTTCTTGGGCTTCCTTGGAATGATGACGGAAGGATTATAGCTTTTCCAGGGACCAAACCTTGATTAATAGTTTCACTTTGCAAGTAATCCATAAGGCCACTGTATTTTTCCGCTCTGAGTTTTTTTGTGATTTTATCGAACATAATTAAGACGATTTGCTTCTATTTTAATATATGCATCAGCAAAATAATTTATAGCCAAAATTTACTTCTTAAGATGCAGATATCAATCTTGCTATTATCGTTATTATTCTGCCTGTCACCCAATAAAATCCTAACTTTTGTGTGAACAATACAGAATAACAAAATAAAAATAAAATAAAATACATGTATACCTACATTTTCTTGAACAAAAAGGATACTGCTTTTCTCAATTTCCCATTAAAACTAAATATTTATGAACTAAAATTCACTCGAATTAAATATATTATTCGATAATTTGCATCCTCAATATGTTTAGAATGGATGATTAAAAATTCGTAGAAGAAAATGCCTCTACATTTTCAGGTAAGAGGAAAAAAGGAAACCTCTATTATTCATCACTTATACTTATACAATCAAACAATCAAATTTCTGTACACAAAAAAAAAAAAAAATTAAAAACGGATTTTAAAAAATGAGTTATAGACAGACTCCGTTAAGCGTAAACTCTTTTGTGAAGTTACATGAGTAAGAAGTTTACATGAAAATGACGTTTTCAAATGCTTAGAGCATTAAAATTTATAATTTTTAATTAATAGTCTTATAATTTACATTAATTCGTATCTATTACAAATACTACATTAATTTAACAACCATATTTTTTATTTATTTTGGATACGCATTTAACAATACACTTGTAAAACTTATATATAGAAGGCTTCGATAAAATCGAAACAAAAAATTATAAATTGCGAAGAGGGAAAACAGTACACATTTTTAGCTCCTGCTGTCCTATTTTATTGCTTCACGCTGGCATTTTATATATTAGATATATAACTAAATTTTTATTTTTACAGTTTAGTAGATACTCCTGGTAATGGCCTAACAAGCCGAAAATAATCGAGTAATTTTTTAAACCTATAAAATTTGCGAAATATTAAAATAAGTGTTTTTTTTTTAAATGTGTGTATTAAGTGTGTTTCGCCAAGTGCCCACGGCAGATAGTGTAAAAAGTATAGAACGCTTTCTGTATTTCTTAAAATTGGTTTTAAATGTGGAATCATATAAAATGTTAAAATACAGGTTTCTGCTCAAAATTATAAAATTTAGTTGTTAATAGAAGTTTTAAGAAACTGCCACAATTTGTTTTTCACATGAAAAAGAAAAAATAAACGACTGCATAATTTTCCGAAATACAGTGGCGTTTCCAAAATTTTGAAAAAAATTCAAATATTTTCTAATTTTTGTTATGTATTCCTAAATTCTAAAATGTGTAAAGTTCAAAATTTTTCAATTCCTGGGTTTTCAAATTTCTCAATTTTTAAAATTTATGCAATTTCAAAATTTATAAAATTCTATAAATTTTATTCTTATTTTTAAATTCGTTTTCGTTTTCTTTTTTATAATGCAATATTAAAATTTATAAATTTTTAATAATTTTCTAAGTGATAAAACTTGCTAAATTCTAAATTTCTAGGTTCTGGATTAATACAAATTCCTACTAGTTTCTAAAACCCTATTCTAGTTTAATTTAATTTAATTTAATGTGTAATCTAACCATCAAAATGCACTAAATGTTCTACTGCTTCCTAAATTTATTAAGAAACTAAAAAATACAAGTTTATTCATCAAAATTGATATTATCCCCTTCAAAGTACTCTCCATCGACTGTAATACACTTATGTCTGTGCTTGATCCAACCCTCGAAACATTTTTTATACCAGGTTGTCGGTATGACCATTAGAGCCGTCTTCGATTTTTCCATTATCTCCTCTCGGCTGCTAAAACCGTTCCTCGGAGTGGTTTCTTGAGTCGATCGAACAGGAAGAAATCGTATGGATCCAAATCATGATGGATGGTATTCGTTCTATTCTTGGCCAAAAAATCACGGATAACGATGACATTGTACGACGGTGCGTTATCGTGGTGCAAAATCCATCAGCTTTTTGTCGTAAATTCGGTCTTTTTTGGCGAATTGCTTCACGAAAACGTCTCATGTTGCCCAAATAATACTCATTGTTGACTGTCCGACCGTCTGGCAAGAATCCATGATGCACAACACCGTTGTAATCAATGAAACCCGTGAGCATCGCCTTCTTTTTCGACAGAAAACGACGTGGTTTTTTCGGTCTTCGCTCATTCCGTGTGTGTCATCCACTTGATGGATGTCCGGATGGCGTGTAATACTCATAAACCCACATCTCATCTCGAGTAATTATGCGTTTGATGAACGTTGGGTCGGATTCACTCTTGAAAATCATGTCTTTAGCACTAGCCTTGCAGCGACACGCCTGAGTGCCACACATAAGCGTTTGTTTTTAATAGAGTATCGTTGTCGAAACACTTCTCTAAGATTTGCAAGGTCTTGGCACCATTGAATCCGTTATTAACACAACATTTAATGCAAACTCGTTGATGCAAAGTTGATTCCATTTTTAAAATCGTAAAAAATAGAAAACACGCACAGAGGCAGATGTACTCAATACGGCGTAGCTTTTACAAATGTCGCTAAAATTTGGTCGGAATATCAATGAGAGATGTTGCAACCTAATAAAAAAAAAATCGTCGTATTACATTAGCTGTTTTCGTAGCAGCAGCTTAAAATTCATGTTTTCGCACGAGTGTTTAAAGTATATTTTCTACTGCGATATTAAAAGGATATATTAAAGACAAGCAATATTAAAAAAATCGTCCAATCTACTGATTGTTACGTTTTATAGCATTATACACTGTCATTCTTCACTTTACGTACGTGGGGCATGATGCCGTGCACAAGGAAGATACCAGAATTTCGCTTTTAAAAAATTTAATGAATATTTGTACCTGGTTTAGAATTTGGAGAATTACTGGTATATGTACCCCATTCTGATTTTAAATTCCAAATTTCATAACCTTTAGCCTTTTTGAAAACCAAAGTTAAGAAAAGTTTTAATTACGTTTACGTTAAAAATTAAAGGTGCTATTTAGTAGTGTTTTCCTTTCTCATTGGAAACTCCTCTATACTTGATTAGTTATTTATGAACCAAAATATTAAAGGATAAGAGATATCGGCAAATAATAATTGTCTTTATGGTTCTGGTTGCGCAAAGATAATTATTATATAAATTAACGGATATCTGATCTGATCTGATCTGTTGTCTTTTTTATAATTGACAATTTCAAATATTCCTCATCCACCACTTTTCATCTCGTAAATCTATATCGAGTTTTATAAAGTTTTTGGTAATATTATTTTTCAATAAATTCTCATCGTCTCGATAAAAATCTTTTGTAAGTTATGAGATTAGATCGAGTTGAGAACATGTAAAAGCCTTTTACTCCTATCGTATATTATTTACCTTTCGGCAAACAAAAAAAACTGCACAGAAAAAAAAACTTTACCAAAAAAAAAAAGAAAATTATATAAATTATTATTCTCTGTGGTTTAAAAAATTTTCCGTTTCTGGAAAATTTAATTTAATATAAACCAACAACATCATCATATACACATAGAGTACAGCAAAATACAAATTTACGAGTATTACTTTGTCTCGTCTGGACCTGAAGAGCTTATACCTATGTATTTCATACCAAACTCCTTATAAAGTATTGGATATAAATTTTATCGGGTTTTAAAATCGATATGCGAGAGTATTGCGAATTTTATTTTTCAATAACTTTTTAATTTTTCCTTAAACTAAACAAATATCATAAAATATACTTATTTATATAGAAACGAAAAGCTCTTATAAAAAGCTTAATGGAAAAAATTATTGAATCGTGAAAATTACAGTGATGATAGTGGAAATATAAAACTGTTGCGCTATATATACTTGTGTGGTGCGGTGTTTTATGTTGTTCCATTCTATTGTTGTTAATTGAATAAAAATAGAGCATAAATTTTGGGGGTTATTTTCATAAATATCAGCGATTTTTTTTTTTTTTTTTTTTTCTGGATTTGATTGTGTTTGTAAAGTTTTTTGTGTGTAGAAGGAATGGGTGGTAATCGGTTTAAAGCGAATCAAAAGTAGGAAATTTTGTTTTGCTATAATTTGTTGTTGTTTGTATATTATTTTAGTTATTTTCGGTATAAGGTTAATTTGTCCAACAGTTTGTTTAATTTGTACATTCTGTATATAACAGTAATAACCGATAAAAATTGGTTCATTGGTATTTTTAAATCGAAAAATATTAAATTTAATTCGAATTTCTGCTAAATTAGGTTTTGGATTATCGACTTAATATTCAAGATAAAATTTTATTAATAAAAAGTAAGTTGATAAACAAGATATTAACATTGGTTTAAATTATGTTAAATCAGTATTAAAGTAAGTTTTAACTTGCTTTAATAGATATGCGTGTTTCGTAAAAGATTGTTGTCACGCAACTTTCGAATTATCTAAAGCAATGTCACTGAAGCTACAGTTGATAGTCTAGTTGATAGTTACTAGGATTCAGCAAAACTAAAAAAACTTGGCATAAATGTAGTACTACCCTTTAGATTGAAATATTTTTAAAGTTAAAGCTGACAAGCTGACTCCTTTAGTACCATTGCAAACTATTGAAGTCATAAAAAATAAAATTGGCTAATATTTCATTTATTCCTATTCCTTAATAGATCCAGATCAGAGTACCCTTAGCTTGATGAGCATCTTCAGTTAAAAGTAAGATCTAAATAGAAACGTTTTATTCAACTACCGGAAGCAAATCCATTTGAACTAAAGTACTAGGCTAAATTCAAAACAAAAGTCTCAAAAATTCAAGTTTGAAGAAGATCCAAGTTGAATCTTCAGCCAATCAACTCATTCATATGAAAAAAAGAACCTCCGCTTTTTTTATAATTGAGTTAAAATATTCTTAACTTTTAAAAATCCCAGGATTCAAATCATAACTCGAGCATGCCAAAAGCAGCACAGAATTCAACATAGAATAGAATTCGATGTCAAAATTAAACACAAAACGATGGAGAAGTCAATGAATCGAATTAGAATTTAAAGGTATAGACAAAATGGTAAATAAAATCTGTTTGTGAAATTACAGTCACAGTAAACTTAAAATAAAAGTAAAAATCAAAGCTAGTCAAAGTAAACAAAATATCGAAGACAAGCTCGAATAGAAGTTGTTGACAAAGGCAAAGTTGAAGTCAAGAAATCAAAGCCGAGGTCTTAGACAACAAGACTCTCACAGTTGATGTATATCTAAATTTTAAGTCAAAATTAGCGTCGCATAAAATGCCTAAAACATGATAGAACAATGAAAAAAATGTAAAAATTATATTGGGAGTACAAATAAGTTTCCATCGTTTTTTTCTTATGTTTGAGCCTTTATTACGGAATAATGGTTGCAGATAAATTATTCAAAGTAATTGCTGTCGCTAGCTCTAAGAAATATAGGAATCGACCAATTTTTGCTATCTTCATAGGAAGTGACATGTTGAGACGACAGCCCATGAGTCATTGTCCGGAACAAGTCGTAATCAGATGAAGCGATGTCTGGAGAGTATGACCGATGGGTAGGATTTCCCATATCAGTGTTCCAAATAATTTTTAACTGGTCGAGCGTTTTTATGCTGAAGAATTGTTCACTTATGTACTTATGCTGTTATCTACGTATTACTTCCGCCGGTAGCCAAGATGAAATGTTTTTCATAACTTTTCTAAATACGACGATGTAGGCTTCGTGCAGCGTATCCGAAGTCAAGTACAAACCATCGATATTATAAGCGCATTCCTCCACCTCACTTACGTTTTGTGGAGTCTTGCATTCTTCTACGGCTGCCAGCTTACTTCTTTGCATCAGTTCTTACTCCTTGACTCGATACAATATGGCTTAAGTAGTTTACTTTATTCTTAAAGGGTCTACATTTTGATGCAGTTAATGAGAGAGATAGAGTCATAATTGAAAGCAGCGCGATCCAAGTCGACGTTCACCGCACTTCTTCGTCGAGTTACGTTTTGTCGAACCTGTGCTGATGCCCGTGCAGCGCAAACTTGTTCGATATGAGTGTCCAATAACGTCTCTGTTCATTTAATTCCTCGCGTTGCTCTTGCGTTTCATTCTCACGGACACGAAAATACATTGGAAGCAAATTCACATCTCATTCGGTCTAAAAAATCTCAGGATTTAGTAAGTATTCTAAAGTAATATAGTAGCAAATGGATTCGTAATTTATTCTGTTTCTTTCTTAAATAGAACATTGAGAATATATTAAAATTGAATACTCAGGGGGAAAAATTTTTCTCGAAAAAAGCTCCGTTTAAATCCAGTGAAAGAAAGGAAGATAAATCCTTAATTGTAGAACATGCTACATTTAACGACATTGTGATTGGCACGAAAGACTGTAACATCATTGCCAATCAAATAGTTAAATTGTTTTCGTCAGAAGTAAAGGTATGCATGTACTTATAGTTTACAGTACTATACATATCGTTAGTTTGCGATAAATAATAATCACAAATTTAAAAATTTAGAATTTTGAGATAATCCAAAAAAAAATCCTCTAAAAGCAATCTCATTTTGTCACAAACCAATGAAATATTTTAGACAAAAATACAGTCGTTGAAAACCATATAAAAAACATTAAAAATAAAGAAATAAAATGTTAGACCCACAAGAAGAAACGGTTCAAAACGAACAGATAGCACAGTTAGCAGCACACATAGAATAGTTAAAAGAATATACATATTGAGGTTTTAGTGAATAAAAATAAAGAATTAAAACTCAAACTCGAAAATTTAGAAAGTAAAAAAAACAGCGAAACCAAAGCACCTACGTCAATGGAACTAGACCAGAGAAGCTCTTCAGTTTCAAATAATGAGGAATTTCCACAGCTAAAGGAAATCAATATTAGACGAAAAAAAAACATAGACCTGAACCAACTCAAAAGGAGCCACCAACCAACATAACCCCGGCGAGCGAGCCAGCAATCAAATTAAAGCCAGCACCTATAGTAGAAAAACCAACAGTAAACAACCCCAAAAAACGAAAAAAATACCACCAATAGTGGCATACAACATAAACACAAAAAATATTATTAACAAGTTAAACGGAGCCATTGGAAGTACCCAATTCTCCCTTTAAAAAAATTAACAAAAACGTCCCAAATGACAAGTGAAATAGACAGTTTCATAAAAGCATTGGAATTAATAAAAAGTGAAAATATACGGACATATCAGTTTTTACAAACGTTACATTTATTCTCCATCAGTCTGTCAGCTTTGAAAAGTTTGTTAGGTCAGAGACTATTCAGTGCAAAGACTGCCAAAGATATGGACATGCGGCCTCAAATTGAAACATGCAATACCATTGCATAAAATTTGCCGACACACACGAACCAGGTAAATGTACAAAAGAAGACAGAACTAGTGAGCCCTACTAGGACATCCGGCTAAATATCGACAGTGATCAAAGTATCAGGAACTGCTAGAACGCAAAAACCAATTACGAATTCGACAGGAAGAATAACAGCTGGAAAAAAAACAAATGTATAGTCGGTACTACAATCCTGCGATATCCTTTTCTAGAATAGTCACTTCTCGCACCCAAATTACATCAGCAAACGTCTGCTCTCAGCCGAAAATAACTAAGCCGAGACCTTCAACATGGGACAAAACATGGAGCGGCATGTTCGAACTAAATTTTACTGGTACGCTCCGACAATTCTACGACTTCACACCTACTTTCAATGCCATAACAGACTTTCGCCAAAACATTTTTCGCCAAAACATTTTTCGCCAATTTAATAAACCCAGAATGAATGTCTTCCATAGCCATAATTCATAATCAAAATGAATCTCTTATAATAATTCAGCTTAACGTGAACTCCCTGATTAGTTGCAAGAAACGGCACGATATGGAGGTTTTTTTAAACACAGTGAAATCGCATTTAGTACTTCTTAATGAAACAAAAATCAGGCCGATACATAAAGTTCAATTTAACGATTATAACTTTATTAGAAACATTAGTTTTTAATGCAATATTTTTTTATTTAAATCTTTTAAATTAAGCATTTTCTATAAAAAAAATAACGTGGAAATTGTAACAAATTATGATTTGAATCGTTTTTAGATAATTTCTTCCCTTTATTTCGTTGTACTTTGGATTATTTAGGGGTGCGGAAAAACTCCCGTATTTTGGACGATTAAATAAAATTAAATAAAAATATAAATTTTATCAACGCATTTCATCTAATAAATATTTTTTTCAATCTATGCCTCAACACATCTACTTGCATCGCACAGAGAATAAATTGAAAAACAATAACAAATCGATCGCGCTCAATGCTATTGTACAGCAAACGAAAATCTATATCCATATAAAACAGACGAAAATTCTTCCTATGAATAACGGTAGTTCTAGAACTAGGTAACACAGCAAAACCAACAAAAATGTAGACGTAATAAACATCTTTGTTGGTTTTGAACACATCCAAAATACAACCGAGATTCATCAACAATACAACAATAAATATTTATACACACACACACGCACCAAGCGCCTAACAACATCACATATAATATCTATATAAAAAACCATCACCGACACACAACACAACAACACTTTCTCTCATGTTTTGTATTATGACAAAATCAGGAGGCCTATTATAAACTTGATGCGAAGCGGATCGCATTTCGCATTTTTGTATTATGAAACACCCTTTTCGCATTCAATCCGCTCTTTGTCGAATGATGCGCTAAATTATAGAAAATGAAAGCGGATTTTTGCCAAAATAAAATTGAAAAATGCGACTGCTCAATAGCAGGCGAGAGATTAGTTTGTGCAGCGATAAAATGTAATTAAATGAAAATTAAAAGGTGATATTCCACTAGAAAAATTGACTGATAGTAAAAAAAGAGGAAACGAGAGAAAAGTTCGAAAATCTATGTAATAGACAAAGACAACGTTTTTTTTATAGCATCATTTTCAGGAGAAATCACTGTACACAAAAACGTTACCAATAATTATTAACAAAAATTAAATATTACCATTAATTCGGCTAGTTTTACATCTCAAAATTATCTAAAAAATTAAGTATTATTAATACTCATATCAAGATTATATTTTTTAGTATATTTTCAGCAAAAATTAAAAAAAACTCTACCAAAAAAACGTTATGTGTTTTACTTTTCAAAGCAAAATTTTAAGGAGAAACGGTATAAAAATATAATAACCATAAAATTATTAGGGTGCGGGAAATAATATATAATTTTATGTACAACATATGTGTTAGTGTGACTGCTATAAAATGTTCTCAATTTGATACTTTTTATTGCAGTCACACTACTACAGACACAAATATTTCTTGACTGAGAAGGGTTTTTATTTCATTCGCCCATCCAGCAAATGTATATTTTTGTCATCCTTTAATTTTACTATCAGTCAGTTCAGTCAAGTGGAATAGCACCTTAATAATTTTCTCCATTTTATCAAATTTACGGTTTTGTTTACTCAAAAATAATTTTTATTGAATTATTCATACAATCAATAAACAATTAACCTCACTTATTACAATAATTTGACAGAAAATAAATTTCCCAAAAATATATCTTTAACGGAAATGCGATATGCGATAATCATATTTCATAATGAGCTCTTGCGAAGCAGATCGTATTAATTCAATCGCAAGAAATGCGAAATGCGATTTGCTTCGCAATAAGTTCATAATAGGCCTCCAGAATATCAATCTCTATGCAAAGAGAATTTTAGCAGGCCCCGATTATAACCATATACCAAGCCAACAAAAAGTAAAAATAAAAAGCAAACAAATGTCTACTCAAGGCGCACCATATCGACACAAACACAAACAAAGCCTACTACTTCTGTAAGCATTTGCGTCGTGACGCAATGTAATCGTTATATACCTCTGCCTTATACATTGACATAGGTAAGGAATGAAAAAATTTGACTTTTATGTATATGCACACTAAATAAAATACAAAACAAGATCGAGTAAGAGTAATAAGAAATTAAAACATGTCAATTCATGACCAGAAATTCTATAACGACACACTTTTTCTATTTTTGCGGCCTGCATAGACATTGGGCGAAGCAAATTACATAATAAAATATATAAAAAATATAAAACAACACCAATTTTTTTTTTTACATTATTCATATCACATATACATATATAGAGCAGTATATTGACTTTCCTTGATTTATTCTTTGATTTTTTCTGTTGATTTACGCGACGCTTTATTGCGAAGTGACCCTTTATACCAAATTTTTTACATTTGGTATTGAACGCTGGACATTGGTTTCTTCCGTGTTCCGTATCACAACGACCACAATGAAATGTTTCCTCTTTTTTTTTAGTTTTATTTACCTTAACTGATGTATTTAATTCAGTGATTTCCTGCTGTATTTCATGGATTTTTTTTCAGCTCTTTCGGCTGCTCTGCATATTTTCTTTGTTCTTTCTAGATCCAAATTATCTTCGACTTAGAGTTTTTGGTGAGTTTGTACTGATTTGATTCCAACTACTAATTAATTCATCAACGTCCTCAACTTTAAAACCGTAACGTTTCAGTTGGCATTGAAGTCTTTGAAAAAAATCTTCAAACCCTTCTGTTTGTTGTTGCTTGATGCGATGAAATTGACACCTTTTATACGTTTTGTTACGAGATGGTGCAAAGTGTGCTGTTAATTTATCCAATATATTTTTTATTTCTTTTTTCTCTTCATTAGTCACACCCAAATTGTTTATTACGCGTTGAGCTACTTGACCGAGAGCAGCTAACAACACAGCCGCTTGTATTTCCTCTGATCTTTTATTCAACTCAGTTACAATACTGTAATATAAAAATGAATCTTTCCACTCTGTCCATACCTGATTACCTGGCCTAATAACCATCTAATAAAACAGAGCAGTGTATATAGCATGAATTCTATTTAATAACTGACTTGACTGCAACATACCTAAATTATAATCTTTCTTACCAATATTTCCTGTATTCGCACCTTTTGATTTTTCGATTTTTTTTTTACCTCGATGGCCAACGTTAAGCCCCAATTCCACTGTGAAAGAAGTTGAAAGGACAAAAAAAAAATAATCCATCAGAGAGACAATTTTGTTATTGTTTTTTTTATAGCAAATTTTATGGATACATCTTGACAGTAAACAAAAACATAACCAATAATTATTAAAAAAAATACGAATTAGTGTTAATTCGATTATTTTCACGTTTCAAAATAATCTAAAAATTTAGTTATTATTAATACTCATATCAGAATTATTTTATTCAAATTATTTCCGTCATAAAATACAAAATTAAAAAAAATCTTTCCCATAAAAATGCCATACAATTAAAATTATCAGCGTGTGCGAGAAATATTTTTCATCGATACACAATATTTATGTACATGTATTAGTTGGACTGCCATATTCTCGATTTGATACTTTTTTTTAATTTCGACCTCAGTGCACTAACACAGATACACATTTTTTGTAAGTAAAAACTTGACTGACTCCCTTGTGCGTCTCGTTCACACAACCACCGATTTTATATTTTTATCTCAAGTTATTTTTACTGACAAACTTTAATTCACAGTGGAATTGATGCATTATTCGTATTTCAACTGCTCCTGAACTTTATTTTTATTTATTTGATTTTCTTTTCAATAAAACAGCAACTGTTGCCTACTTGAATTTTATTATTACTTAAAACCAATTAGTTCTGTGGCCGCTGGTTGAGTTTGTTGTAGCGCACAAATATAATTTGTGGCAACTGACTGTGTTGGTTGCAGCGCACAATATATATCCACAGTTGGATGAGAATCTTCTCCGATGCGTGGATAGTTTCTTCTTTGTCCTATGTTGATCAAACAAAGAATATACACCGACTTTATTTTATATTTTATAATATTAATTTTTTATTTATAATAATTATAACAAAGACTACATTTATTATTTTAATAGTTATTAAAGTAAAATTATACAATGTAAGTTTGTATTATTATTGGTAAGTTTATTAATAATAATGGTGGTTTGCGTTGTACGAAACAATAGGTCTGCTTCGTAACTATTTTATATAACTGCGAAATAGTTTTCGCAGCTAACGCGACATTTTTTAGAATTCAATCAAATTCACCAAACCGCCTGAACAAACTGTTTGTTGACTGTAGGTTCCTTTGATAGACGGCATACTTAACTGCCACATCACCCCCTTGCCAGTGAATTTCCGATGAACAGCTGGCAATGGCACCAATCTTCAACTATTGATATTCTTTGCAGAAACTGTGATTCAGTTCGTTTTTCATAGCTGCCTGCCAATCTCTCCAATTTTAACTGGGCGTTGCCTCTTTGATCGATTGTTCATCTCGTATAGTCAGAATAACGGCCGCACCCCTTTAATAGATAAAATCAGCCCGAAATCTTCACTGTTTGAGGTTGCGCGCTGACCTTCGCAGTGCCGCGGAGACACCTCCACCAATACTTCGAAGGTGATATCACCGCTGCTTCCTTCTTCGGCGACATTTCGTCGCCCCCTCCTCCCCACACCCTATTACGACGTGGTTATCATATATTGCTTCAGTTTGTGTTGCAGGTGAAAAACTTAAGGTATCCATTAACACCATTAAATGATTTCTTCTGAACCAACCCAGATATGTATCTTCGTCTTAGTATTGTTTATTGTTTGCCGCTGTGGTTTCTTCCCCATTTCTGTATTTTGTTGGTTTCTCCCTAGTGGCAGTTTTGCTTTTGGTGTTCTGTGTTGTGCAGCGTGGCTGGTGAATATCCAGCGCCAAGCTCATTTGTCACTTCAGTTGTTTTGATTCAATATTTATTTCGGAGTATTTTTCTAGCGATGCGAGCAAACGCATTGCGATAGTGTCTACAATAACCAAAGAATTTGCTTCGTAAATCTCTTATCGTCAGATGTAGAATGTAGTCTTAAGAAACATTGAAGAATCGATTCTTCAATTCCAGAACACTACTGCAAGAGCCCACCTGTGATAGATTTCATTGCCTTTGAGTTTTTCAATGCTCAAAGCACAGTTTAATTCGCTTTTTCCGTCTCTTTCTATTAATTTCACTGATCATTTTTTTAATTTATTTGTTCATTTATTAACACTATTGAAATTAACAAAATCTACGTTCGCTGTTGCATTATTTACAAAAACTGTATTTAGAATAGCTTCGCTTTAGAATATAGCGGTTTTATAATAGTCACAGCACCACACCCTATAAATCTTGAGTAATTGTAAAAAGTTATTAGTACTTAAATATTGAAGGTCCGACATTATAGTAACACATTTCTTCAGTTAATTATATTCTAACTGAATTGTTTTTATTTTCATTCCAGCTGAATTATCACAATCATCATACGGTTCATTTCATTCACCAGAGCCAACAAATTTTACACGTGGCATTATAAATCCCAATTATCCAGGATTTCATCATTTAGCCCACACACTATCGGAACATTTTACCGATGAGCAGAATTTCGATCAAAATTCAACCAATTCAGCGGACGACGAAAGCGGTGACGATGTATCGGAAGAATTTGAAATCGATTTGATTGCAAATAATTTCGATAATAATAATAATGAAGATGATAATAACAATAATAATGATAACGATAATGATAATAACAATAGTGATAGTAAATTAGATAATAATAATGTTAATAATAAAATTGAAACAAATAAAAATTTATTACTAGAAATTGAACCAAAAATATTTTGTGAAAAAATTTTGCTAAACGACGAGACGAACGCTGACGAAGTGGACGATGATGTCAATGTGCACCATAATGGGCATGTTGAAAGTCTGGTAGTGTTTGATGATGATATAAAAATTAAAAATAATAATTATAGTGTAAAACATGATAAGATTAACAATAAAGAAATGTCACATGAACAAGAACGTCAGCTGGAGGACCAGTTATTTGACCAGGAGACCGCGAATAATAAGATGATCACACAAAACGATGACAATAAATTTGATGCACAACTGAATAAAAATCATACGATAATTTCATGTAATTTAGAAACATATTTGAAACAGTATGCAACACCAAACGATGTTAAGACAACAATATCACCATGCGAAGATGGTGATCGTGGTAGTATGGAGGGCGACGAAATTATTAAATCACATCGCGCCACGCCAGATATTTTAATCAAAAATGAAAGCGACAGTGATTTTATAAGCGAGGTCGACGGTAAACCAGATCTGCTGAGTAATATTGAATTGAGTATACCAGTGCCTCCGCCCCAATTGCCATACAACTCACTACTAATCTGTCCAACGAGAAAAATTTATTTTAAAATTGCAAAATCCTATTTCATTCCACAACCACCACCGCTGCCATCATATTCGTACGTATTACGATCCCCATCATCATTATCGTTACCATTTGAAACACAATTAAAAATGAAAATCCAGGAAAATTATGACAAAATGCTGAATCTAAAGCAGAACAATAGTACAACACCGCTCGATATAGTGGGTGATTTTGGGCGTGAAATTGAACGGGAAATTGGTTTAATTGTGTCAGGCTATAAAAATAAACAAAATACTATATTACTATTACAACAGCAGCAGCAACAACAACAACTTCAATGTAGTGATGATGATGTTTGCGGAAATTTGGAAAACTCTAAGGTAAATTTGTTGTTGTATTTAATGTCCTGTATTTCTTTTTGACCTAGATTCATTGTTATTATTATGCTGTAGTTTATTTTTAATTTTTTTATTTTTGATTTGTTCATTAAAATTATGCTTTTTGAGTCATGTTTGTTTTGCTTAGGTAATGTAGAGGATTCATTCAAAATGAGAAACATAAATTTTATCGTGTAAATGTACTTTAGCGTATAATTACGACGAATAGGTTCAAAATGTACATAATTTTCGCAAACACATTTTTCATTTTCACATCATATGGGGTTGTACTGAAATCAATACTGCAATACTGATTTTTGCCTTGTTAAATTTGAAGATGCCGGGCTTATAATTAAGTTAGCTGAAGCTTATCACGAATAAATGTTATTTGTCATTTACAGTTCTTTATATTTAAAAACGGTCGATGATTGTTAGGCAATATCTATTTCCTTCTGTTAGTATAAATCATAAGCATGTAGCAGAATAACGATGCATTTTCAATGGCACAAATCGAACTAATAGTAACAAATTTCCAAAGTCCAAAAATGAGAGAAGTTGGTACACTAAAAAGCTTGTTGCACTCGTGAAGTAAACCAATTCCCGTTGTCATTCAGAATAAGTTTAGGTACGGAAAATATAGTAAATACCTGCTGCCCCGCAAAAATGTAGCAGTTACCATTCCTAGGAAATCTATATATGCTTTTTGAACTGATCTCTCGACTACATAATAATTTCCCACAGAAGGACGTACAATTCTGTTTGGTTCCTTGCATTATTTACAAGTGTCACAGTTCGTGATAAAATTATGGACATCATGCTCCATACTAGGCGAATAGTACAATCGTTGCAAGCTTTTAATTGTTTTCTTTATTTCAAAAAGAAATACTGAAGGGGAACAATAGGTCGCCTCGATTGAAGATGAACTCAAGGCTTTCGGTATTTATAATTTCCAGGGTGGTAGAACGGCATGGCTGTGAATTGATATAAGGGTCGTCCTGGCATAGCGAAGGAAGTTTTATCCCTTGAACCTTCATTGAGTGAAAATCAAGACCAGAGATAAATTTAGTCTTATCGAGACGCCCCAACAACCCGTCGATTAAAGGCAAAGGATAGGTGCCCTTCACTTCAACTTCGTTGACAACAATCGATGGAGCACCCTCTATCACACCCAAGGATAACGTCCGATCAAACTCCTTATACATCTCGGCCTCAACCGCAGGTGATACAGGATAAGGCCGTTTTTGACTGGCTTAGCATCTCCAACGTCAATCATATGCTTGGCCCAGTCCAATTGTTGGAGATGTTCTAAAGTTTTTGATAGTTTGTTCCAGGATATGGTATTATTGTTCATTCAATGAATGTGGTGCAGAAGCAACATCCTGAACTTTACGTTCGACATCTAGTTCTTCAGTAGATACTTTAAAAGGGATTTTTAATTCTTTGTTAGACCATTCGTTTTGTTTTCGAATTTGAGTTGATGGTACGGGAGAAACAAAAATTTTGAGATGCTCCCCAAAAGTCTTTACCTAAATATAATGGTTGTGTCAAATTTGGTGCTAAATACTACAGAGTAACGAAACTGGTTTTTCCTGCAAGAATAACAGACACCTTTAGATAACCAATGATTGTTTCAATATGACCACTTGCTGTTTTGACAGAGGATGGAAAGGAGTGAAATTTGATATTAGGATCATCTAACAGGTTCTCGCATCCTTTGCCTAATATTGGAGATATTGGCACTACTATCCAGCAATCCTTAAAACTTTTTTCATTAATTTGTACTTCGACATATGGTCTACCATCGAAACCTTCGATTATGATTGACTAATTTATCTTTATCCACATCAATCTCTTCAATTTTCAATAATTATTCACTCGGGCTTTCTGGCTCAAGTTTATTTAAGAAGGGTGTTTAGATGTTTTTAAATTTACTTTTGGTCGTTCAGACGACAAAGTATTTCGTAAAATTCTGGATCGGTGTTGCTCATGGAAACATGGAAGTTCGCACTAACGAGTTTCCCGCCTTTTGTCGATATTCTGGATATTCAGGTTTGGTATATCCTTTGACGGCACAGCCAAAACAAAACCTCTCATAAATAGGCATAGGACAATCTTGAAAAATATGCCTTGGTTGTATAGGAAATTCCAACAACAATTTTTGGGTAGCGGTAAAACAGGCCTAACAATAGGTTTGAAATTTGTTTGAGTACCGGGTTTGAGTATCTTATTCGTGTATATATCGCGTCTGGTGGCGTAATAATTCCGGAACTAACCCGGTTCTATTCCATGTGTCTCTATTGCCAATACAACGTCGAACCATCTCGTACGATCCTGTAACCCCGGTCGCATGTTTTGCCAAGTAATATGCATAAGTTCGAAAATCGGAATCAGTTAGTGGAATTTCTAATTGGAGACTAAGAGAAATCAGGTCATTATAAAACTCGTAGAAACTATCACGTGGTCTCTGTTTTTTGGAGTCAATCTGATGACGAATATCGAAGTCCGACTGACGATCTTGGAAACACTTTTTCAAACCGGTTTTCAGATTAGACCAAGAAATACTTTTATTTCGCTCTAATCTTCCAGAATTTTATAGTGGTGGTGGAGAAAGTAGGAAATAAAGAAAGAAGGTGGAAATTTAGGTATTGTACCGAAATGTTTAAAGTTAAAATATAAAAATCTTAGATATAAAGCAAAATTAATCCTTCAACTAATTTTGAATTTTAAGAAGAAAAAATTTGTGTTTAAAAATCACGAAATAACGAGTTACATTCCCATGAAACCTTTTCACCAAAAACCGCTTTCCAAAAAAATCGTTGAATTTTTACGAAAATTTTCAGATCTCAATAATAAAATATAATGGGCTGAAACCTCAAGAGGTGATCAGGACTTCGGTTTTGATTAATTCAACTCCCAAATCAATCCCGAAATGAACCTTTTAAGTCAGTCTTCAGCTTAACCTCCAACTTAATTTCCAACTCAACCTCTATCTCAAATGTAATACAATTCTAAACGCAATCACCAAATTAATGGTCAACCCGGCCATCAAATGAATCCTTAACCTAACTCTAAATCAACACCTAAATAATTCCCCAACTGAACAACTCAGCACGGTGGTCTTGAAGGCGAAAAAAGTTCGTCCCCGATAACGCAAAAATCGGGTCAAAGGGTTCGTTTTCTGGACTCTCAACAATGAAAAATCCGTGAAAAGTGAAATCCTAGCTGATCCCCTACTCGAGTTTTCCACCCTCGCAGTTTTTCAAAATGAAGGTAGCAGAAAGGCCTATGTGTGTGTGTGTATGTGTCTGTGTGTGCGTGCGTGAGGGTGTTTGCTAACATGGAAATATATTTAGAAACTCGAGCACAACATAAACCATCACAATAATTTGGAAAAATACAAACACAGTCAGAAATTCGAAGAAAATTTGTATTATTCAATTGAAGTGCAAGAATGAAAAGTATACATTACTCTCAGTATTTCTGCGTAATTGTACAACTATCAAATGTGTTTCGATGAAAATTCTGCTACAGTATCTTGCAGTTTTTGTACATATGAAGGATCCTGTAAATCATTCACTTTCCTTTTATCCCAGAATTTCAGAAATTCCCTATGCATAGACTCTCCTGCTTGTTCAGACCAGAGCCCAAGGCCAACGTCATATTCCATAAAACCAAGACTCTCTTCAATATTCTCCAGGGCGACATGAATTTTCAGGGTTTCTGTGACATTTGTAGACAATAAAGCTTTCCTCAATTCGTCAATGTGTTGGGTGAGATCTGGACCGACGGATCGGGTTGAGAAACTACACTCAACAATTTTGTTCATTGCTTTGAAGGCTGCTACGTATGGGATTAGTGTCAATTTTCCCCCTATCTCATTACAAATATTCAAATTCAATAACTTGTTTGCTTCAAGTAATAATTTTCTACAGGCATTACCTTCAAAAACTTCTCGCTGATAATTTTTAGGCACGGGATTTAATTTCGCTGGCCAGATAAGGGCTTCTTCTCGTCCTAGAAGCGGTACAAGTCCATTCCAGAAGAGGTGATTAACAACTCCTTGTAATATGTGTAGCTCTGGTATCACACATTTTTCAGCAACATAGATAGTATCATTTTCTGTAAATAATGGTGCATTGATAGTACTATTACAAACACGTGCCATTTTTTTATCATTTCCTAAACACTCATATTTTCGAAAATCAGCCCTTAAATCTGCATAGGTTTTCAATTTTTGGGAATCTTTATCTCTTATTCCTTCAAAATCTACGCGATTTCTCAGATCTTGCAAGGTAATGAAACAGAATGGACATGGATACGTCGAAGTGGCAGTTTGCTGGCCGTTCACAGTCAGTAATAATTTGAAGTCAGATACAAATTTAAATGAAATATTGTTGATTTCCGTTAAACTAAAGATTTTCTGCATATTGTAATATGATTCCGAAACATTGGAAACAACACACAATAAAAGGAGACGATGAACACTGGTTGACTTCGGCTTATTTGCAACACTGCCGCCCTCAGAATACCTACGTCTTTTTGGTTCAGTGGGCTCCTCAATGATTTCCGATTCTGGAATGATCGATAAACACACTTTCAAGAAACTCTGTCCACCATCGGCCATAACTTTAACCACGTATTTCCCAATGTATTCTCGTTCAGATATCACGGCTTCGACCAGGGCTTCAGCATTCGCCCATACAACCGGTCTCTTCTGTTTTTCCATTTTCTGAGACACCTCGAACTCAATTATATCTGAATAATAGAGATCCTTCAGAACTTTCGATTTTTTTCAGCAGTGCATCTGATGAAATTGGTGAGTTTCTTCATATGATTGTCAGATACACCACAGTGAATCTGGAAATCATCTAAGTTTTCTGCAGAGAATTGAACATTCTTTTTACGTTCTGTGAAGTATACTGTTTTCTTTCGGCCGGTCGTATTCATTTCCAACGTGTTTTGATTGTCTTTTTCGCACTGGTTCATTAATGCAGAGGCAATCTGTAATTTCCGTTTTTCTGGAAGACTCTTGGTGACTTCCACAATATTCTGTTTGATTAACCTACTGTGTCGTTGGCTCATTACATATGAACATATGTGTGATTTTCCCCTGGCAACTACTGATAAACAGTTATCACACCGAAGTTCCACTTGTTCCGAAGTTACACTAGGGTTTTTCAATGACTCCAAATTCCTCTCGGATCTCGCAAATAAACTATTTCCAGGAGTTATTCTATTTTCAATGATCAAGCTTTCACCAATCGACAACTTCTTCTTCATATGTCCCTTGAACCTTGCCGTTTGACATATGTAACAACTACAATTGTAGCTCTTTCCATTTTCGAGTCCACTCGTTGAGGATCTGACGTTGTTTCTAGCTAAAACTATTTCTTTATAGTTCGGCATATTCTTCAATAGTCTCTTACTGACAGTATCATTGTCGTTTTCGCTTAGAATCTGCCTGCATGTTGTACATATGCTCGATGGAAATCGTGGACCTAACAAACTAAACTCCGGTTGGAGGAACTTCTTTATCAGATTTTCTGATTTCGGAGTTACACGATACCTTTTTAATTTGGAGGGTGGAAAACTCGAGTAGGAGATCAGCTAGGATTTCACTTTTCACGGATTTTTCATTGTTGATAGTCCAGGAAACGAACCCTTTGACCCGATTTTTGCGTTATCGGGGACCAACTTTTTTCGCCTTCAAGACCACCGTGTCAGACCCCAATGTAAGCTAACTAAATCCTAATTCTACGACAACTCAACTTAGCTCTAACAAAATCTCAACCATCTGCTCAACTCCACACTTATTTTCCAACCCAATTCCAAAATTAACTCGATTCGAAAGCTACATGCGTGTATGAACTCAACCCAATTTAACCTCCCACTAAACCCTAAACTCGACCTCAAATTAATCCCTAACCGAACTTCTCTCTCAAATCCATCTCAATTTCAACTCAAACCCTACTCACCATCATACCATAATACCAACGTTTAATGATACCGGCATACGTATCGTAACTTCATACCATCGTACCATAGTGACGTCGGACCATCCCGCCATCACACCATGATGTATATCTTGCAATCAATCCACCACACCTTCAAAACATCATACCACCATATCATCATAACATCATAACATCGTGCCATAGTACCATCATACAATCATATAATCTTACCAACATACAATCATAACATCATATCACCACACCATCATACCCACATAGTATCACACGATCATTCTAGAATAAATACCGACATACCATTGTACGTTGTGTCATATATACAGCCATACATACACACTATCACCATCACCATTACCTGGTTATAGAAATATTTACCAATTTTTTATATATGCTGGTTTGAATATTGAGTTGAATATTTTTTGGGTATTGAGTTTGGGGTTGAGTTGGAGGTTAAGTTAGGGGTCAATTCAAACAAGCGGAATTTCATAATAATCTCATTTCCAATGCACAAGCGAAATTTCATCATAATTGGTTGAGCAATAGACAAATTCCATTATACTTGGCCATATTCCAGAACTTCATCCAAAAATCATTTTAGAACGCCATTTCCAATACACCAGCCGAATTTCATCATAATTGTTTGAGAAGTAGGCAAGTTCCATCATATTTGGCCATATTCCAGAATTTCATCCAAAACTCATTTTAGAATCCCATTTCCATCGCGGAAGTCAAATTTCACTAAAAGTGAAGTTAAGAAATAGATAAGTTCCATCCTAATTGGCCATTCATCTAATTTGCTAAAGGTTCAATTTGAAATGTGAAAGGTTCATAAAAACACTCACTTTATTTTATAGATTGCTCAACTGCTCACTAAACACTGGTCCAACACCATCTCAACCCCAATTCAACCCGCAAACGGCCCCCAACTCAACCCTCAACCCAACCGCATACTCTCCTTATCCTCAATTCAATCCCTTCAATCCAGCATATAAAAAAAATTGGTCAACTGCTCACTATATCTTAACCCAACCCCAACTCAACTCCAACTCAACTTGAACTAAACCCGCAAATTGATCCCTAACCTTACTTTCAACTCAACCCCAAACTCAATACCCAACTCAATATTCAAACCAGCATATATAAAAAATTGGTAAATATTTCTATAACCAGGTATTTTGGGTCAATTCGTATGGCAGGTACCCGACCCTCTTGACGCACAGGTTTCTAACCGGCTTTTGAAATTTTGGCCTTGACCATAGAAACAGATTGGAAAAAAAAAAAGTCTAAATCGAACAAGCCGTTCTCGAGATACCATGGGTACAGATATACAGATATCCAAACAGACGAACGGACATTTTCTTTTTTTTCGCTTTTTTAGACTCAGGGACTTTCGAAACGTCGAGAAAAATGGTTTTGGACCAAAATTGAATTTTTGACAGGATTTCAATACTTTGGTCTTTTCTAAGTTTTATTGCTGTAAAACTAAATTCCTATTCTAAATGTAGATTTGATTTTAAAAACCAAAAACTTTGATGGTTGAATTTCCAAGCAACTATTGTACAACAAATAAAAAGTTTAGGCAATATTTCAAAATACTTTTCGACTGAAAAAGAACCATGAAAGGTAGTTGGAGCATTGCTCAGACCAAATGGGGTTTTGAACTATTAGAAACATATTCAATGTGATCTTATGGAATAAGTCTACTTACTAACAGACCCCGCAGGTCGGTTTTTTACCCTAAGGTATTTTTTCCGAGCTTTCTAACTAATCAACACTCATGGACCATGGTTGATTCACGAAATCTTTTTTTACTCTAGCTAAACCCCGTGCTGCTACTTAACCAATCAAACACTAAAATAAGCAAAACAATGAGTTTTGATTGATTTACGAGGTCGGGAAAAAATACCCTAACGTAAAACTTCGACCTCATAAATCCACCACCAATCTTAATATTTCTTTGCCCTCCAAAGTATCTTTACATTGTTCAAACGCAGTAGATGCTATCGATCCTTGATAGTTACTTTATTTAACCGTCCTTAATTAAAATAAAACCCTAATTTCTTTTCGCTTTTTGACAAGGTCGTTTTGATTAGATCAATTCGGTTGATTGAACGTTAAACCTTTAATGTATGCATCCTACCTGGGTTTTCTTCTGTATGTTCATACAGGGTATTTGGTTAAAAATTAACATTAAAACAAAAAAGCCGCGCTTCACGCAAATTGTGTTGTGTTGGCACAAAGGTTGACATGGTTAGAGTACAAAAAAATATGTTGTTTATACTTCAGCGAAATGACACATACTGATTTTTAGAGGGAAATGATGACGTATGTAGTTACAAGATGGTCCGATGCGATTTAATACTAGTTACGCTATGTTTTGTAAATCCCTCAAAACTTATTTGTACACCCAATAACAAGTACTTCATAGAAATGTGGTATTCATAAAGCATTTAAGTACTTATAGTTATGCATTCCAACCGATATCTAATTAATGTTAAATACAAAAATTGAACTAGCACACCCTTATAATCCCCTGTTATTATTTTCCTTTAGTTCTGTCATTATTCTTTTGATAATACAGTACAAATATTGTTGCGAGCTTTTGCGAGACATCCAAGGGTGACTTAAGCTTAAGGAATCTCGGAATATGATCTTTAAATCTCAGATAGCCTTAGGTGTTAATGTAGATTTAGGTGATACTAGTCTAGCAACAGTTCCATCTCTTTAGCTGCGTACTGACGATACGCACAATTATAGTATTTTCGTTTATTCATTCCAGGCGTTCTAAAAGTAAACTAAACGAAGCGTTCCAAAAGTATAAAATATTAACTAAATAATTACAGGGTGGGTTAAAACTTGTGCTTCACCTACTATAGAATTTAAATATTTTTTGAACCCCAAGGCTTAAGGTCATTTTATTCCCTAAAAAAATATAATTGATCCTGTTCTAATTTATTATGCGGAAGGAGATATCTAAGTTTACCAAGGAAATGGAATAACTTCTGAACCACTGAAACTAGAAGCTTTGAACAAAAACTTGGCGTACGCTCGGGATGTAATTCTGAATTTTTGTTCTGAATTCACTGTACAAGAAAATCAAAATGATATAGAGAATTTATGTTCATTATTTTCAACGTATCTTTCAACGTGTTATAGTCAGTATAGTTAAGATTGATTATGACGTTTATGTGACGATTATGAAATTTAGACTGTGTCCAAAACCTGTGATTTTGTCACCCGTGTCCAAAACATTTCTGGCCATACTGTCCATACTAACTTTGTGAGACATAAGCGATAGATGTGCGAGCAAAGCATTAATATTTTCATTCACAATTCCTCGATACTCTTGTTGCATCCTAACTATTGCTAGTTATATGGCAACGGTTTTGCAAAATCCTTTCAGAATCATGTCTAAAATTCGATACGAATTTCGAATTTACTTTCTTGTTTTGGATATTTTGGATTTTGATTACTACAAGCGTTGTTACATTACAGTCTCCAAATATTTGATAACCATATTAGCAACAGCAGGACCTACTGGTGAGCCCATTGTATGACATTCTACCCAATTTTTTCTCAATTTCAAAAATCCCAAAAATTCAAGTTTTTAATTATACCAAATGTTTGAAAAGTATTTTAATTCGTGTATATCTTAGAGGATGGGGGCTGCCCCAAACCCTCGCTTTAACGATTTATTAAAATTCCAATATTAATAGAAACTAGAACGTTTTTCAAAAATTTGTGTTTTTTAATAATTATTAACATACTAAAATAAAAAACTCATCAAAGCCGCTTAGCATTGGTTCTCTCAGCGCAAGGATGAGAGTTGTAGTTGGTCGGATTTAACAAAAATCTATTGGGGTCTTCTGGCAATTAAATTTCTTCACATTATGATTATTATAAATTAAAACAGCAAATAAATTTAACTATTATTGATTCGATTCATTAGAGATTTTAAAGATTAATCTCTATAGGTATATCTAAGCCCTTGTTGGTCAATCAAGAATTTTGTGACGTTTAAACGTTTCCCTCGTTGTGGTAGTGAAAAGCTTGGTCACTAGATCGTTTGGATGAATTGTCAATCTTAAGTGCTACCTGGCGCTGGAATCCCTAATTTCTTTCCATGTTGTTGTTAGCTTAAGGTCTTTGTGACTTATATCGCTTGATACGAACCGTAGAGCATCTAATATGATTCTTTGAAATTTAGACTGGAACCGCTCAATTGATTTGCCAGTTTCATGAGTCAATACGTACATACTATATTTTACTTCATCAGTTTGAGGTATATCTTTGTTGTTCATTTGTATTAGTGGTCGCCATTTTTTCAGCATACTTTAATACTGTACTCTATTTCTCCTGCAAAACTTCTGAAGCTTTGTTGGGGTTTTCATGTAATGAGGGTACTGCCGTGTCATCTGCAAATGTTGCAACAATTACTTGATTACCTGTAGGTATATAAGCGGCATATAACAGATATAATATCGACCCAAGCACACTGTCCTATGGTACACCAAATTTAATTGGCCGGTCCAGTAGATATGATGTTAATATATAAAATTTTACACAATTAGAATTTCGTGTTACAGTTTATCCACAGTTAAGTAAACTTTAAAGATCTTTTTTAAGCAAGTTGTTAAAAGCCATATTCCAGAATTTCATCCAAAACTCATTTTAGAATCCCATTTCCATCGCGGAAGTCAAATTTCACTAAAAGTGAAGTTAAGAAATAGATAAGTTCCATCCTAATTGGCCATTCATCTAATTTGCTAAAGGTTCAATTTGAAATGTGAAAGGTTCATAAAAACACTCACTTTATTTTATAGATTGCTCAACTGCTCACTAAACACTGGTCCAACACCATCTCAACCCCAATTCAACCCGCAAACGGCCCCCAACTCAACCCTCAACCCAACCGCATACTCTCCTTATCCTCAATTCAATCCCTTCAATCCAGCATATAAAAAAAATTGGTCAACTGCTCACTATATCTTAACCCAACCCCAACTCAACTCCAACTCAACTTGAACTAAACCCGCAAATTGATCCCTAACCTTACTTTCAACTCAACCCCAAACTCAATACCCAACTCAATATTCAAACCAGCATATATAAAAAATTGGTAAATATTTCTATAACCAGGTATTTTGGGTCAATTCGTATGGCAGGTACCCGACCCTCTTGACGCACAGGTTTCTAACCGGCTTTTGAAATTTTGGCCTTGACCATAGAAACAGATTGGAAAAAAAAAAAGTCTAAATCGAACAAGCCGTTCTCGAGATACCATGGGTACAGATATACAGATATCCAAACAGACGAACGGACATTTTCTTTTTTTTCGCTTTTTTAGACTCAGGGACTTTCGAAACGTCGAGAAAAATGGTTTTGGACCAAAATTGAATTTTTGACAGGATTTCAATACTTTGGTCTTTTCTAAGTTTTATTGCTGTAAAACTAAATTCCTATTCTAAATGTAGATTTGATTTTAAAAACCAAAAACTTTGATGGTTGAATTTCCAAGCAACTATTGTACAACAAATAAAAAGTTTAGGCAATATTTCAAAATACTTTTCGACTGAAAAAGAACCATGAAAGGTAGTTGGAGCATTGCTCAGACCAAATGGGGTTTTGAACTATTAGAAACATATTCAATGTGATCTTATGGAATAAGTCTACTTACTAACAGACCCCGCAGGTCGGTTTTTTACCCTAAGGTATTTTTTCCGAGCTTTCTAACTAATCAACACTCATGGACCATGGTTGATTCACGAAATCTTTTTTTACTCTAGCTAAACCCCGTGCTGCTACTTAACCAATCAAACACTAAAATAAGCAAAACAATGAGTTTTGATTGATTTACGAGGTCGGGAAAAAATACCCTAACGTAAAACTTCGACCTCATAAATCCACCACCAATCTTAATATTTCTTTGCCCTCCAAAGTATCTTTACATTGTTCAAACGCAGTAGATGCTATCGATCCTTGATAGTTACTTTATTTAACCGTCCTTAATTAAAATAAAACCCTAATTTCTTTTCGCTTTTTGACAAGGTCGTTTTGATTAGATCAATTCGGTTGATTGAACGTTAAACCTTTAATGTATGCATCCTACCTGGGTTTTCTTCTGTATGTTCACACAGGGTATTTGGTTAAAAATTAACATTAAAACAAAAAAGCCGCGCTTCACGCAAATTGTGTTGTGTTGGCGAGCAAAGCATTAATATTTTCATTCACAATTCCTCGATACTCTTGTTGCATCCTAACTATTGCTAGTTATATGGCAACGGTTTTGCAAAATCCTTTCAGAATCATGTCTAAAATTCGATACGAATTTCGAATTTACTTTCTTGTTTTGGATATTTTGGATTTTGATTACTACAAGCGTTGTTACATTACAGTCTCCAAATATTTGATAACCATATTAGCAACAGCAGGACCTACTGGTGAGCCCATTGTATGACATTCTACCCAATTTTTTCTCAATTTCAAAAATCCCAAAAATTCAAGTTTTTAATTATACCAAATGTTTGAAAAGTATTTTAATTCGTGTATATCTTAGAGGATGGGGGCTGCCCCAAACCCTCGCTTTAACGATTTATTAAAATTCCAATATTAATAGAAACTAGAACGTTTTTCAAAAATTTGTGTTTTTTAATAATTATTAACATACTAAAATAAAAAACTCATCAAAGCCGCTTAGCATTGGTTCTCTCAGCGCAAGGATGAGAGTTGTAGTTGGTCGGATTTAACAAAAATCTATTGGGGTCTTCTGGCAATTAAATTTCTTAACATTATGATTATTATAAATTAAAACAGCAAATAAATTTAACTATTATTGATTCGATTCATTAGAGATTTTAAAGATTAATCTCTATAGGTATATCTAAGCCCTTGTTGGTCAATCAAGAATTTTGTGACGTTTAAACGTTTCCCTCGTTGTGGTAGTGAAAAGCTTGGTCACTAGATCGTTTGGATGAATTGTCAATCTTAAGTGCTACCTGGCGCTGGAATCCCTAATTTCTTTCCATGTTGTTGTTAGCTTAAGGTCTTTGTGACTTATATCGCTTGATACGAACCGTAGAGCATCTAATATGATTCTTTGAAATTTAGACTGGAACCGCTCAATTGATTTGCCAGTTTCATGAGTCAATACGTACATACTATATTTTACTTCATCAGTTTGAGGTATATCTTTGTTGTTCATTTGTATTAGTGGTCGCCATTTTTTCAGCATACTTTAATACTGTACTCTATTTCTCCTGCAAAACTTCTGAAGCTTTGTTGGGGTTTTCATGTAATGAGGGTACTGCCGTGTCATCTGCAAATGTTGCAACAATTACTTGATTACCTGTAGGTATATAAGCGGCATATAACAGATATAATATCGACCCAAGCACACTGTCCTATGGTACACCAAATTTAATTGGCCGGTCCAGTAGATATGATGTTAATATATAAAATTTTACACAATTAGAATTTCGTGTTACAGTTTATCCACAGTTAAGTAAACTTTAAAGATCTTTTTTAAGCAAGTTGTTAAAAGAATTTTGAAAATTTCTCAACAATTTATCAAATTTTAGGGAAATTAAAATTATTATTTGCATGTAGGTAAATCAATAATTGAACCAATAAACAATAATTAATTTTAATTAATAATCAACAAGTGGGCTAGTAATAACCCTGACAATATTCCAAAACTATTTTGATCGTACATGTCGAATTTCATCGTAAGTCCTTATGGGGCAGTAGTAATAGTTAGAGCTTTAGACGTCACCCTTAATTAAGGGATGTTTTTTAAATTTTTAATGATGAAATTTATTTTGAATATTTTTGGAAATTTTTCGAATTTTCAAATTTATCGGTTATTATTATTATTATTATTGGGGGGGCCATGCGGGCGATCAGCCACTTCGCACTGCGACCTAAAAGATCTATTGTGCTGGCCCCTGCTTAATTATCCGCCCAGTCAATATTCAGGTTCTTAATGAACCTGACAATACTGCCTCCCGGTACGTGATACATACTATCTGGGCTTATTGCTCTCCCTCCTAGATGTTTACTACAGCATCTAGTTCCGCTAGAAAGACGGTAGCAATGGAGCTCAAGGACCTCGAGAGGGTTGTCCCACTCCCGTATATTCCTACTCCTCCCCCGTATTCCGATTGATTTTACTCTTATGAGTTGCTGGGAATTGCAAATCACCTGTAGGTCACCCAGCATAACTACAGGAAGGCTAAATAAAACAGGAGGGTGCATGGTATCCAGATTCCGCATATTTTGGGCTGATTAACCTATCAGCCATTCATCTTTCGGCATATGCTGTTCCACCTTAGATTAGGGTTTTTTGTCAAGGTTTTCTCCTTTAGCGCCGTACTTTAGCCTGTGCCAAATGGCCAAAAATGTGCCAAGTGGCCTTAGTTACCAGTGGTTGCCACGAGGAGGCAGTACGTACACTTGAGAATTGTGAACAGGTTACCCCTTACACATTTGTACCCATCACGCAGCTGTCTAATGACAAGACCAGAACAGCTCACGTGATGCTCACCCTACTGGAAGGTTACGGAGCTGGTAGGTTAATCTACTCAACTTTGATCCCCCCCCCTCCAATAGACGCCAAACCACCAAATTTATCGGTTACTGGAATTGCTGAATTTCGAACAATTTAAGCAAATTTATAATTAGCGTATTTTGTTGGCAACCTTTCGAAAAAAATATAAATTTAATATGTATTATGACTGGTGGCAGGTACCATAACCAAGAATAAATGTTTAAATAAACCCAAGTTTTTTTGGGTTAATGTTATTCTTGCGGGGATTTATCCTATGCAATTGTTGTTGTCAATTTGTCAAGGAAATACGCTAATTGTTGCTTTTCAAAAACTCCCTTTAATAATTTCAAATGTTTCGAAATTTCAGAAATATTTTGGTGGTTCAAACTATAAAAATTTTATTGAAAGGAATAATTCACGAAACCATCAGAAGAGGAACAATTCTCGAATGTTAGAAGTGACATCGAGTAGCTAAAATTTAAAAGAAAATTCAAAATAGAGTGAAAACTAAATTGGAAATTATAATCATGACCAAACTGTCCGTCAACTAGTCAATCTAAGTAGTCTTTGCCTTAGAATTGAGTTTCTTAGAGTTCAAGGAAACTTAGTTGAGTTGTTTTCAATTCAGAATAAATTTTCTTTTCAAATATTCAGGATGTATTGGTTCTTTTGATCCACCGGAACCTAGTCTCACAACAAGTGCCAATTTTAAACGTAAAGGGCTTTCAAAACAACCTTGCAGAAATCTTGATGCTAGGCAAAGGGACAAAATGATTTAGTTAATGTTTTCAATTATAAAAATCCATCCCTGACACTTTTTGTTACACCATTTATTCAATAAATTCAAAAATCACACTAACAGCTTCAGCTGGGCTAATTCCCAAACCGTGCAGAAAAAAAGAATAGTTTTTCTTTTGGTTTATGCCGGTAAATGATCGTTTTCTTAACTTTTCTGTGGTGGACTTCCATATAGCACTGCCATGACCTGAAAGATTCGGCATTAATCTGGCCGAATCCCAATTCAAAGTTGTTAGGTATCTGAACCTAAAACCCTAGTCACCCGCAACATTTCTTATTAATGAATTTCTTGTCGTATATCTGGACAATAAGTGTTGACCGCCCGAATCAAAATGATGAACTACATATATGAATCAACCTAGAATTTTAAGAAGCATTCAATATTAATTTTATTTTTTAGCCAAAATATTCGTTTTTATACAACCTAGTGTGATGTATATGCAACCCTTTATAATGCTTGCAAAATAAATCATTCTGAAATGTTCACCGCTAACGATGGTGACTAATTTGCAATTCTTATCTATGATCACCGATCCCACATACCTAAAAGATACCACATAAATTTTCCACTGGTGCTGTTACATTATCACATCCCCATTAAAAATTTATCACCCATTAAAAAGTGCAACATTTTATCTTTTGTATTTTTCGTTTTCTTTTTCTTTATTTCTTTTTTTCAATTCTAATCATCCAGACAGACTAATGACTTTTCCATTTATCAAACCAGAAGAATCATTAACGGAGGACCGCATATATATACAGAAATACATTCGCATGTAGAACTTGGAACAGAACGAACGAAAAAAAAACTATTAAACGTAAAGAAAAACTCAATTAAAATGAGTTTTTCTATTTTTCATGCCAACTTTCGGAAACTTATGAAAATCTCGTTGTATTTTGTTTCTGTTTTTTTTTTTTTGTGTTTTTTATAGCAAGAAAAAAAGAAGAAAACTAAGACAAAAGGGAAAAATGGTAAAAGGAAAACTAAAAAAAAATTCCTAAAAAAGGTTTGGGCAAATGAAAATTTTGTTTCTAAATTTTTTTGTTTTTTGTTTGTTTACTCTTTTGTATTTGTTGCTTGTTTAACCTATTTGAAAATGAGGTGAGAAAATTTGGAAAATCATTTGTCAAAATGTTTTTCTAAGTTTTATATCACAAAGAATTTTTTTTTTTTTTTTTTTTTTTTGTAAATAAGATGCTTAATATATAATTTGAAAGTTCAAACAAACCATTTTGTTTTCTTAGAAAATCATCATCGTACTTATGTATCATCCTGTAAATACATAGATCGATATTTTCTATAATCTTATGTACATATATGATAACGAAATTATGTTATTTTTAGAATAATTGAGTCAAAAAATGTATTTGAATTTGTAGCTGTTCCAATATTGACACACTTAGATCAAACTACAATGCAAACACAGAGATAGAGATTTTTGAAATGCATAATATTTACAATCATTACCCACATACACACACACCTACACAAGAATATAATCTTAAGATTCGTTATAATCTTATTTGCTTGTGTCATAAGTTCAATATTGTGTTGTATTTGATTTTTTCTAAGTATGATACTTATGTTATGTACATATTTGTTTATGTATACATACTTAAGAAAATAATTGATAACGATTCTTTGTATATGGTATATAAAACAAAATGCATGCGTTAATAATTAAAAATGCCAAGATTTATTAATTAAAATGAGTGTTGACAATGAATTTGAAATGGCTATTTTATAATAATCCTCGTCAGCAATCCCACACCCACATACACTTTATGTGTTTATATTAACATTATTCGCGTTAGGCAATCAGGAACACACAAAACGTTAAATTTATGTTGAGCAAGGTAAAATCAAAAAGTACATAAATGAAAACAATCCAAAAACACTTAAATTACGTTTTGTGTTAAGGTGTTCTGGTATATAAAGTTAAAAAAAAAATTCCACGTACAGCTTAAAGACGCCAAAAATATCAAATGGAAATTGAATCATACCTCCGGGCCACAAACAAGTACCAAAAACAAAAAAAAAAATTAAATTTTCGTGTTTTCAATTGTGTTTGATTGTATTCATCCCTCGATTTTATTTTTCATTCGCATTATACCAGAGAATTTATCTTGTATACATTTGTACTTCCGTTTTTTGCTGGTGGGCGATTTATAAACAAACAAATAAATTTATGCAGTATATGCTCTTCTTATGAGATGAAGAACACGAGATGATGGAAAATAAAATTTATATAACAAGCACACACAATATACTAACACACACACACACACACATACGACAAGTTCATGTAATCAGACAATGGGAACAAGGAATTCAAGAATATGAAAAATGCTAAAATAACGTGATCAGATTGTTTTAATGTAATTAAATAGCTTTCTTCTTCCGTAGAAACATTTTTAATTCATATAATCTTCTATTCGAGTATCTATCCATTTATATTTACAGCAAAAAGGCCATCAAACGAGAAAAAAAAAAAAATGTCGAGTTATATAATGTATGCACTATCTCGAACTATCTTTTACAGTTTGTTTTAATCTATTTAGGTTATGAGAACAACGAGTAAGGTGGATTTGGTATGAGGATGTTAATTTAATTTTGAAATTCCAAAATAATTAAAAATAATTTAAATTGAAGGCATTCTAATTAGCCCTAAGAGTCAATATTCCATAAAATTATTCAGACCTCTAATTTAAAATTACTCCTTGCACACTTTTATTCTTTTTACTATTCCACATCATGTGAAATTTGTAGGCCTCACCCATCTGCCCTTTGCACTGTCTCCGCGAGTTTAGTTCACGGCACTATTAGAGTAGTAACGGGAGAACTCAACCTAATCTTACCTGATAAAGTGTCGGTTAAATCTACATAGTTGATGAATAAGTCTGCTAAAATAGTGGTCGGTTATCCTGAAGAAGACGGCAGACTTTAGAAAGGACGCTTTTTTACACGAGTGTATACGAGTTCCTTGTTCCCAAGGCATACCACGACCAGTTCGCGAAGCTTCCTTCTATGAGATGCTTTTTCCACTTGAGGTGGGTCTGTGCTTAACAAAACGTGCTATGTAATACCAAGAGCAATGAAACAGAAGGAAAAGTTTGATATAAAAAATGGGTTATGCAATGGGCTATAGAACTGCATAACTCTAGTTCCGTTTATCTAATTTTAGGTAAAAATTTTTGGGTAAAAGTTGCTGGTCTGCGCCCCTTTGGCATATGATATGTTTCTTGATTCATTCTCATTTTTAATTAATTTCATGTGAGCAAGTGATTTGTAGGTACTCCCGCATTTTGGTTAGCTTTTTTTAAGGATTACCTCTCTTGTCTCAGTCAATGTGACGTATGATTTGGATTTCTCTGGATGTCGATTTTCTTTCTAAGATAATCCAACTGAATTCTGTTAGTTATTCAGTTGTTAATTGAATGTAATAGTCCACATCTATAGCAACATATCAACAGAAGCTGGAATGTTACACTTGTAAGTAGACTGTAATGCTACCCGCTGCAAATCCTGTAGCTGCACATTTTCTACCTAAAGTTACATCTGACGAAACGTTTTTAGAGAAATTCATCAATTACCTGAGCCGTCGTCTAGTTTTTTCGGTAAATATGAATGACAATATTCAAACAACCTAGGTTGTATCAACGTCTAAATTTATTACTATAAGTTTTCACCAACGATGTCGATTAATAATCTAATAGGTTGCAAATGTTAGATTACTTTGCTCAGAGCTCCTTCACTGGTGCTTTCAAATTCATAATTCGATTAGTATCCAATAAAAGCTATACTGATAAAGTTAGCTCAAAGTTGCCAGCCGAAAGTAAAAAATCGGTAATGCAAATGTGTTATCCCAGCCGCATTGAAGACTTTTTTCAATATTCTTAAGTGTCAAAACCTGCCTCCAGTTCCTCGTGAAAAATTGTGGAAAATTTGCGAAACCCCAAAAAAATATTTAAAATTGGTGAGGTATGTACATATATTAATGTGTGTGACTTGCCAATAGATGTTGCCGGAAAAAATTTAGTTCAAGTTCGCCGTGGGAAATCTGGGAAAATTCGATTTTCCAAAAATCATTTATTTTGAGATTAAATATTTCTGAGTGTATATTGTTGTAGTGGGCTCTACCCTGATTGGTCAAGCTAAACATATTCCAAATTTTTGATTTGTTAATTGTTTCTGGAAGTTGCTTTGCTTCGTTTCGCTGCTGTTCTCTTCGAATTATTTTGGGTCAATTATATCCAATGTCATCTCGTAGTGGTTATTTAACGAAGATGTTTTGGTACTAATTTGAATATTAGCAGTGCTAGTGTTGGTGGAGATGTTATCGCCTTTTCTAGCGACTTTGTATCGCTTAGTGTTCTTTGATTCACAGTAGATTTTTGTTCACTTTTCATTATTAAGGTTAATATTCTTGATCTTCTTTGTTATCAGGTGGATGCACTTTTATGTTCGTGAAGTTTAATTATTTGCACTCCTTGAGTGCTTTGTATTCATTGACCTGAAGACAACTACAAGCGAAACAAGGGGGACCGTAAATTTCCTAATACTTTGGTCCATACGCGGATGCAATTAAATTTGACCCGTTTTAAAAAAAATTGTACTTCATAGACCTCTGGTATGGTACACACAGAACGCTTTAAAAATACTTAAATGTTTGTGAACTCATACCTCCCATATTCTGGTCAATAGTAGAAATATTCAGCAATGCTTCTGGACCAATGTGTGTCAGTTCCATGTGGTAGTACAAATGGACTACCTTTAATGTAAATTAAAGTGAGTTAGGTAACGTTGCTTTGCGTTGTAGAGGTCTTCTGGATAGATCAGACATTATTAGTGAAATGTAATTGTTCAAATCATAGTTAGAATATTTTTTCAACACTGAATTTTATTTTCTCATAAATTGTGTTTGGATTGGAGCGGGCGTTTTATAATAATAGGCAATAAAAGATAGTCTTCCAAAGCAATGCAACTCGAGCAGTATATCTTAACAGAATATAACCTTAGCAAATTGAATTGTAACATTTACATAGGTATTGTAGTTGCGATTGGTCCCTCAATTGCCATAATGGCTGAATTAACCAATTTATTAAAATTAACAAAAAACTTCAAATTGTCGAATTTTGGATTTAAAAAAAATTTCAAGAGCTTTTGCCTAATCTTTTTCATAAATTAAGATGAAAGTTTCGACGCGCTATTTTTGAACATTTTTTATAATCTATCACGTTTTGGGATATCACTTTCACAATTCCATTCCCACAGAACATGAATGATTGAAACTTTGGTTTTAAGTATTTTTGCGGTATAGACCGTCAACGTAGAAATATTTTTGGAGTACATCGGCTGCGACAGTACGATAGGTCATTTATGGGGTTCTCTCTCCAAATGTAGTAATCCAAAATGTAGCTTCGGCTCGCCTGGTGCTACGTTATCTAAAGAAAATGGTATATTGACTCTCAAATTGATCCTTTTAATCACAAGTACCCTAGATTGTCAACAATTATTTTCACATTCAGTCTCCTCGAATCGTTAGTTCTTGAGAAATTTTGAGTTCTGTATGAACGGGTGAAGTCGACATTTTACCAGAAACAAAAACAATCCAACCAACACGATATTTTGTAGAACGGGCAGACGATTAGCCAACTTTATTTATCCAACATAGAGTGTGAATTTAGAATTAAACAAACTTGGGAATTTGTAGATAAATTATCAAATTAATATTAACAGATTAGGAATTTTTGTTTGTAAACTTAGAAAATTACCAAACTTTTACACAAAAAACCTTATCGAATCGTGGTTAATTCCAGCAAAGATTCATCTATGGCCGATTCTGAAATACTCGAGTTTCTCTGTTATCTTTGACAATTTTGTTCTGATTTTTCACTTGAGAGATATAATTTCGATATAATATACTTAATTCTTCTTATATTTGTATTTGAGTTACTAATTTGTAAAACCGAATTTAAAATTGAATTCAACTTACCCGATTTTACTGAAAAATTCTCAAAAGATTTCGGGATTATTGAAAAGTATTCGAGACTTTTTGTCTACTATATTCCACGCTATTGAGGTTTCGAAATTATTCTTGCAGAGGTTTTTCGAGGTTGTTCAGATTTTCCGAATAATTTGAGATTATTTAAGATTTTCGTGTTTAGTCGAGATTTGAATGACTTAGTTGCACATTGTTGAATATTGAATTGAATTCAAAGTTTTCTAATTCTTTCTGATTCGACTAATTTAGAAACGTTAGATTTCAAATTGTGGTTTTCCAGTTTAATCGCCTCTTGCTTTCGGCATCGACATCTTTTTGTTACAAATTATTTCATATTCTTTTTAATTTCCGAGGCCGTTCAAGACTTTCGAGATTTATCAACAAACGGCTACATGCTTTCCTTATCATCAAATTAGACGAATACCGATATCAAACAAAATCTATTGACAAAATAAAGTTTTTTTTTATAGACAACTTTCCAGACGAAATATTTGAGTATGTCTATTAAAATGGAACACCCAAAAGTCGCTCCCGAGCGACAATCCAACATTGGATATTTTACAGATTGAAGTGGAACTGAATAAATTAAAGTTTAGTCACAGATTTTTTACAGTTTTTAGTTTTGGATTACTAGGGTCGAGGCGAAATTTGAACGATATTGTGTTTTTTTTGTTGAATGAGCTTCTCAAGTCTGGTATTGAAAGATATGTTCCATCAATGAGAAACGAACCGTATTGGAAACGCCGTAATAAGTTACATTCTTTATATAAGTTACGCGGTGTTAAGTTTTATCCTACCTTCAACATTGCTCGTAAGATGTTTAATACTTTAAACTGGTTACATTACAATAACTACATTTTGTAAATCGAAGATGACTTCCTTCCTATCCAAAGAATTTCTGGAATTTTATAAATGGTAAAAAGAAGGATTTCCTACCTCAATGACTTTTCAGAACTATTTTGCTAGTCAGCCCTCTGATATATCTAATTTGTTTGCCAATTTTTTCGAGTCTGTCTATGAAGAACCTGCAGAAGTATATGATGGGTAATCTCAACTTGAAGTTAATAAGGGGGCAGAACAGAATTGCGCAGAGACTCTAGCCCCTCCATTGACTATTATCTTTAATAATAGCCTACATTCTGAAATTTTTACTGATCTCTGGAAATTATCTTTCATCCGTCCTATTTTGAAATCTATCAAAAGAAGTGAAGTGAACAACTATCGCGGAATCGCTATTCTTTCTGCCGTACCAAAACTATTCAAATTCATAATGGTTCAGAAATTCTTGTTTTTCGCGTAAAAAGGTTTATTTCTCCTGCTAAACATGAATTTTATCCGGGTAGATCTACGACGACTAATCGAGTCTCTTTTTGTGGACATTTATTTAGTAGACTAGAACAAAGGCAATACATAGATGTAGTATACAAAGGCTTTCGATAAAATTGACTATTCGGTTCTTATCGATAAGCTGGATAATCTAGAATGTCAGTTCATCCCTATTAAGTGGTTGTATCCATTCTGATCGTTACCAATTTGTTAAGATTAACGATTTTAGGTCTCGTTCATTTCGTGTTTCCTCAGGAGTTCCTCAAGGAAGTTATCTGCTTTACGCAAATAATATAAAAAAACATTTGTTCCAATAATTTTTGCAGTTGGTTGTTTAATATTAAATTGTTGCTGAATGTGGGTAAATGCAGAATATCATTCTCTCGGATAACCTTTTCTTGTGATCTAACTTTTACTAAACACATTGATTGTATTATTACAAAAGCTTACATTATGCTAGGTTTCATTAAGCGTAATTGTCAATACTTTTGCGACCGACTCAGAGTGAAAACTCTGTATATATATTTTATTTGTTCCATTCTAGAATACGCTTCTCAGATCTGGTCCCCATTTTATAAGTGCTATTCAAGCAATTTGTTTTGTATGTCCTTCTTGGATTACCGATTATGCTAGTGTGCATCAATATATTCTCCCTTACCTTATAATGGTCCTTATAATTTATTAAAACTACAACGTT
Source organism: Tipula vernalis (assembly GCA_958295665.1). Classification (NCBI taxonomy): domain Eukaryota; kingdom Metazoa; phylum Arthropoda; class Insecta; order Diptera; family Tipulidae; genus Tipula; species Tipula vernalis. The sequence continues at coordinate 210,758,892 of OY282558.1, read as the reverse complement.
TGGATCACCGATGAGTCATTCTATTTGCTATATTTGTACACGAGGTTCTGAATTCCCGAATAGATTATGACGAATTACTTGCTCGTTTTAATATCTATGCTCCCATATGCTGTTTGCTCGGCCGACGTTTGCTACATATTGATCTTGTCTCTATGATTTTTTTTGTGTTTGTATGTTTACTTACCGATTGTAATTTACTGTAGGTAATAAATAATAATAATTATCGGTGCAAATACCGCCAACACATAGCATGCTAAGGACGGGTTTTTTCAAGATTTATTTCGTGCGAAAACATCTTGCTCTATATACAGCTAAAGAAATAAGGCGTAACGGTTGAAGCGCAAATTTCAATAAAATTTGGTATCGGAAAAAAACACAATATGAAACGAAATATGCTAATCCAGCTAATTGAAATTTTATCAAGACACATCAAGACACACCATAATCAAATTTCCATATAGTATTTCACTAGGGCGGGTTAACAAATTCTTAACGTCGGATACTAGTTATCTCGGAAGATAACAAACTCAACCAGCCTTTTATTCCTATTCCTTCGACCTGATTATTCACGGTTTTAAGGATAGTATTCATTAGATTTGGTCTCTACTAAATTAGTAATGTGGACAAATTCTCCCACACGTCGCTTGTTTGAAAATATAAAAATAATTTCGCAATAGCTATGTTTGAATTTAGAATACAGAAGACAGACCAACAACCAATTTGGTAGCAACATCATTAAAATTGAACAAAATTCCATTTCATTTCTCTGCATACATAAGCCTAACCTACGCCACATATTTGTATACATTTCCAATTTACAATAACAAGAATAACGTAACCTTCAAATTTAATTGAAATTTATGTGAATATTTTTTCGTATGTCTAAGTACTTATCTACAATATTTATTATGCTCAATTCCAATTTTAGAATTGGTCATTAACTCTTAGAGATCTGTACTGTATGAATACAGAGCAACAGTGTAGTAAAATGTAGAAACATTAAATTTAAAACAAAACAAAAACAACGACAGATGACAAACAATAAAAATTATGTCACCAGCATAAAAAAAATTATGCTAGATTGCCCCGTTTTTATGTGTATGCTTGCGGTTTATTTATTGCTTGGCATCGAGTCAATTTTCAATTTTCACCAAGACAAAAAAAAAACCATAAAAGAGTTGTGAAAACTGTAATATACTGTACGAGAATAGTATACAGGTGGATAAAGTTTTTTTTGTGCCTGGTCATCCACCTTTGCGGACATAATTTTCCGATGTAAATTAAATTCATTTTCTTTTTTTCATTCAATATTTTGCATACGTTATGTTTCATTGTTTCTTCTTTATTATGGAATGATGTGCGATAAAAAATTGTTGATCTTTAATGAAATTGTGCGCGCATGTCCGACGTACAAAAATATTTATTTCATGATCGCATCTCTTGTTAAAACAAATAAAAACTATTTTTTATTTTTATTTTTTTATTTTAATTAAAATAAATTTAAATAAAATAAATTTTATATTTTGTTTATTTTCATGGACTAAAATTCATCTCAAAATACAAAAAATCGAACACCAGATGTCTGATGCTGAATTATCAAATGCAAAAGAGATAATCTCACTGAATACTACTCACTCAAATACTAATTACAATAATCATACGAGTACTAGTGGTAATGCGAGAGAGATTACTGTTACTACTACAAGTACAGTAACACCAATTTTATCTACCGAAGTTACTACTAAATCAGATGATTTTAGTTGTGTTATGACTTTAAATCGTGATACATCGTCGTTGTCGTCGTCTTCATCACTATACAAACAGCATATTAGTGATAGTCTTAGTAGTATACCAACAGCATATTTAGTAGGAAATCATCGTGTAACAAATTTAAGTGATACTAAAAAACTACTACACCTAGATTTAAATTCAACCAAATTACGTTGTGATAAACAGCAGCGGATTGGTGTGCCCACAGCAATTGTTAAACCAAAATATCAAAAATCATTGCACGAAGATCGTTTAATACTGCCAATTGGATTGAATAATTACGATCGACGTACATTAACTGCGACTGCATCAGCCATTAAAACAACAACAAAATCAATAATTGGATTGCCATCGGCCAGCGTGATCGGTTCGAGTCGCAAAAAATCAATGAATTCGAAATATTTCGATAAAGATCTCGAGAGTAATGCATCAATTGCCGTTGTGCAACCGCGGAAAAAGGATAAAATGGATACGTATAATTTAAGTGAAAAGACAAAAAAAATTAAATCAAGTTTAAATAAATTGGGTGTCAGTGATAATCATTTCAGTAATAATAATAATAATAATAATTCGGATACGATGATGTTTGATGATCATCAGAAAATTAAGAAAACCGCAAATAATAACTATATCAGTAATTTAAGTAGTGATCATCCGGCAAGTTATTTAAAAGATTCGATTGTGATCGCGAGTGGTGCTACGTCAAAAATGATCAATGATCTGGGTACGTGTAATGTGGATAAGGAGGCAACGCGGAAAAATAGCACAAAGAAAAAAGTTAAGGAAGTCTCAGGTAAGATCATTTTGATATTATTATTGTGTTACTGTACACAGTTTATATTTGCCAAGATTGTTTAAAATTATTTTCGCTCTATTTAATGAAAAATGTACGTTCGAAATGAGTCAAGAGGTTTAAATTATATATGTCGAATGCATTTTATGATGAGTATGTATATCATTTTCATATGAGACATAGATACTACAGAATCTCCCGACATTGAAGGTTATATAAATAAAAATTACTCTAACCTTGTTTTTGCCCTGATTCAATAAAAAATGATTTCACTTAAACAAGTTTAACCATATGGGAATTTCATCACAAGACCACAATTTTCAGGCGAACAGAAAAAAATGTGCCCACGCACGCAAAAAACAAAATAAATAATCTTAACCGATATCGATAAGAAATAAGAAAATATTTCTGTCCATTCATAAAAAAATTGTAGGTTTATGAAGCAAAAAAATAAATTTAATTAAAACTGATGATTCAGATGATTTTTTTTTTTTTTTTTTTTGCTCGGCCGTTCAAATTACGCGCAGATGAGATGACGTCAGCCCACAACTAACTGTACATATTTTTATGTACACACAACTTTTCTGAAATAACCAAAAAAAAAAAAAAAAACACTTCGTGTGATCAATTTTCCAGAAAAATCACTGACCTTTTTATTTTGATATTTTCTTCAATACGACGTGTGAATCTCCCTAACGGGTATATCGACAAACCTCATCCAGAATAATTTCTATCGATATTATTATCAAAAGAAAAAAAAGTAAATAAATTTTTTTTTGTTTAGTCGATAAAAATTCTTTTTCTAAAAATAAAAAAAATTATTTTTAGCTTTATACATTTTATCCAAACTAAATGGAAATTTGAATTTTCCAATTTCATTTTCCCATAAAAGAAAAAAAAATATTTTTGTTTATGTAAATTATGATGTTATAGAATCAAATTACATATACATAAAAGTTCTGGGTATATGTGCGTAATGTGTGTTTGTGCGCTTATTTAATGAACCGGAATGGCAATGACAATGAAAATGTGAAAATTAGTAAGTTTTAAGATGTACGAATACGAGTTATGTGGTGATGAATTTTATTAGTATAGATATACCAAAATAAATCGTCATCTATTTTGGGAAATTTTCAAGTTTTTGAATTTAATTCTTATAATGACTAAGAGATACTTATGTATATGGAAAAATATCGATATTTAATTAATTGATCAATTACTCATTGAGACGGGTTTAACCATCTGATCTATTTTTAAAAATCCTGAAACCTGAACAATTTTCGAGGTTCAAAATTGTCCAAAAACAATTTAACAATCTAAACGTTCTAATTATTAATTCAAATTATTTTCAACGTGTTCGACAAAATATTAAAGGAAAGCTTGCGTTATTTTATCGGTTCCCGGAATTCCAGTCAAAAACATTTCAGTCAAAAAACAAATGGCATTTCAGTCATAAAATTTCCCATACAAATATTATGACTGAAACTTCTTTTAAATAGGTACTTCAGTCCAAAAAAAAGGTATTCCGGTCAGAATACAGTTTGACTGAAATGCCCTTTGTCTTTTGGGACTGAACAACCTTCTTGAAAGGTATTTTAGTGACAAATTTTTGGACTGGAATACCTTTTATTTGGTTGGTTTTTTTGTCTGAAATGCCTTCGTATACCTATATGTTGGCTCCGGGGCCCCAATCAAAAACATTTCAGTCCAAAAAAGAAAGGGGTTTCAGTGAAAAATTAAAAGGCAACTCTGTCAAAATAGTTTTAGACTGAAATGCCTTTTCAGAAGGAAGTTTAATCAAAAAAACTAAAAATGCATTCTAGTCAAAACCTTTTTGATTGGAATACCTTTTGCATTTTTGACTGAAGAAGGTTCAGTCAAACAACTAGAAAGGAACTCTGGGCAAAATTATTGAAAAGTGATGAAGTAAGATCAGTTTACAGTGAGGTAGTTTACACCGCCATATTTAGTCCCAGACTATTTATTCACTATATTCGACCTAAACTGCATAGGTCGCATGGTGTAAACGCTAGTTACCCAAATTAGGTCAGATAAGTGGGTGGCCTAATACAAAATAGGTCAACTATAAATATGGCGTAAACGGTTCGGCCTATAAGAAATTCGAAATTTTAAATACGTGCCATTTGGTAATTATCATTTTCACAGAAAAAATAATGAATAAAAAAAAATATTAAAATTAAAATAAATAAATGCCAAAATACAATAATATAATAGTAATATGTACATTTATTGATATATTTTATTTATTGACTTAAGACGTATATTTCATGTGATGTAAACGTCGTTAAGTGAACTAAAATAAGCACTATTTAGGTCAGTCCACTAATTAGTTGCTTTCCAGTTGACCAACAGCTATTTCCGGTTAGAAGTAAGGTTTTTGTCTTTGCTATGTACAACTGGCACAAACAAAATAAGTAAAAATTAACCTAACTGAGTAAATCATTACCTAAAATTAATATTACAATAAAAATGGAAATAATTTATTCTGTGACTTTTATTAGAATAAATTGGTTAAATAAAAACTGTTGAATTGCTTTACTAATTTATAATTTTTAACACGTTTTTGAAAAAACTTTTATTTTTTACTTTTGTGTTACAGCATTATTTTTAAAAATTAAAATTATTTGCAACTGATGGATGAAATCCGACAGCGGTCTTCCAATTTTTAAAAATATAAAATTTATTTATTTTTTTTTTATTTATTTATTTATTTCTTAGTAATATTATACAAGTAAGGCTTAGCCTTATTACAATTTCCTTAAAATACAAGAAAACCTTCTTATGTATACTCAATTCAAATATTCAATTACACAATCTTGATTAAAATTAGAACATTAAATAATTTCATATGACGAACAATACACATGCAAATGTAATGCAAATTGCATTACATATAGGTCCAGTGCAAGGCTGTATTACAAAATGATACAAAGCTTGCATTAAAAATTAGTTTGATACAATTCGCATTGATTTGTAATACAGCAATTAGATTAAATTTTAGTGCAACATTCCATTAGAATATAAAGCAAATTGTAGAAGAACCGTCAATCAACTGCATTAAAATTTATCAAAGACTGCATTAATAAAATATTTTAGACGTATGAAATTTTAAAGCAAGTTGCATTAAAAGCTCCGTAATTTTAGCGATTTTTTTTTGTTTTTCCGGGGTTGTTCGTTGGTTTTGATGCCTTGAGGTTGAGGGTCGAAATCTCAGAGAGCAGTTTACTTAAAATAATAAAAGCAACTTTTACGTTCATCTCATCTTTCAATGGGCGGGCTAGCCTAGTTCACTTTATGGTCGCCCAAGGTAATAACTTATAAATTAAGAACTGAAAAGCTTACGTTAAAACATAATAAATATTTTCGAATCCGGAAAACTTAATTATTAATGAATTATTAAGCTGCTTATATGTCACGTAGTCGGGTTGATTTAGTGAATTTTATACGAGTAATATAAAACTCGTACATGATCTTATTATTCATACTCGTATATGTATACATTTAAGTCCGCTTGTTTTAGGAAATTTTATGTTGGTATAATTTTTCAATTTGAGCAGGTTGCTTTAAAATGTTTAGTAGTTATATTAAAATTATTTCTTAATGAAAATACTGCTTTAGAAATCCTCATAATTGCATTAAAATTCATTTTGATGCAATCATACTTTACAATTTAATAATAACTTGGATTGCATAAGTCGTAATGCAAGGCTTGCATTAAAAATTAAAGTTATTTTTTCAACTGTGTAGAATTAAATAAAATTTCAAAAAGGGAAACCAAATACATTAGTAATAAATTATTTTATAAAGGAAAATAACTGTTATGAACTCTAAATATTGATATAAATCACACCCCAATATTAAACGAGTATAACTTGAAATTGAATCAGCTCTCTTTTTGTTGTTTGTATACCGAGCACAAGAATTAAAAGTGATATTTAATTTTCTGAACGAGGACTTAGAGCAACCAGAATAAATAGGGGCACAGTAGGTTAAATGCGGAATAATTAATGATCGTATTAATTTCAGCATAGCGTCCCGCGACGTATAGCTTTCATAGGGCCATAGCGTCCTTAACGTAGCATATATTCTACCACATAATTGGGTTACATGATCATCCCAACTAAGTTTGTTATTCATCAATAACCTCAAATTCCTAACCGTATCCACAATCTCAATATTCGCATTGCCAATTTTGATATTATAATGCCGAAGGTTGGATAACATTACTTTATTACTAGTTAGGAACATGGCTTTGGATTTTAAGGGGTTGATTTTAATATGATTGTTATTCCTACAAATTAAAATTCTTTCAAGTGTATCGTTTATTCTCAGCGCGCAAGCATCCATATAGTCATAGATTTGCACATCATCTGCAAAAATATGAAACTCCAAAATTGAACCCTGAGGAACACCAGAAGTCAATAAACTCTCGTTGGAAAATTTTTCATTCAATTTGAAATCTATCCGATAGGTATGAAGCCAAAAACTTAACCGCTGAATGGGAAAAATTAAAGTTTGAGCGCAACTTACGGAGAAGAACTTTATGGTTAACACTGTCAAAAGCTTTAGAAAAATCTAGAAGCACAAGCAAAGGAACTTTACGTTCTGCAACAGATGAACTCAAATCATCTACAATAATTTTGATTAATGCAGAAGTTGTACTATGTCTTTCTCGAAACCCGGACTGTAGTTCATCAATTAAGCCAAAACTAGAAATATGATTCATCATCTGAAACTTCATAATTTTTTCAATTACCTCAGATAAGCAAGGAAGTATACTGATTGGTCGAAAGTCTTGTATAGTTTCAGGCTTAGGTACCTTCCCAACAGGGGTTATATGTGCAATCTTCCACCCCGTCGGAAAAACAGATTTAGTCAATGCAGTGTTAATTATGTTTGTTAAAACAGTGCTTATTGGCGGTAGTAAAAGTCGAATGAAACCTATAGGGATACCATCAGAACCTTGTGCTTCAGATTGAATATCATCAATTGCATTACATACTTCCATAATGGAAGCATTCCTAAAATAAAAACATTGATTATCAGTTGACGAAATAGCAGAATTCATAAGAAATTGATTTTGCACAGCTACCTGGGAGCAATTTGCAAAATGATTTGAGAACTCAGTAACTGAAAAATCCATCACGGCAGTTCGTTTGGTTTTTGAAAGACCATATTTTTGGAAGTTCCGCCATAAAATCCTATTGGGTAGGTCCAAATTAAAAATATTACTTTTAAAATACTGGAGCTTCGCTGCTTTAATCGTGCCATTCACCTTATTCCTGTACTTCTTATAATGACTAAATGAAGTAGGATTTTTAATTGCTCTCCAAGTTGCATGAAGAAAATCCCTAATATTCCGATGGTACAGTATAGAGTGATTTAATGAGAAAGACTTGCACGGTGGCTCCAAACAAATTTTTCTTATGGATGCAAACTCATCGAGAAGTTGAACACTAGTGCATTGAAATGCTCCAATTGATGATTAACATCCGGGATGAGGGAAATTACTCCCCAATCAAGCAAATTTGCTGCAATAAGCAAAGCATTCTGATCTACGTTATGCAATGATCGGCAATATCTAAAGGCGTCCTTGTCATAAATATTAATATCAAAATTATACGCGAGGCAAAAACCATATCGTGGGTTGTAAATAGTCCAGGAACTGAAATTTGAGTAAAAAAATTCAATTTTGGTCGATTATTCAATAGCAACAGATCAAGACAAGTCATATTTCTATCCACAAAGTTAGTAGGGCAATATGATGCAATTTCTAGGTCCAGTGCAAAAATAAAAACCCTGAATGTCCGAACACACTTTTTATTCGAATTCACATCCAGATTGAAATCACCTAGTATAAGAATATCGCTATATTTGCCGGCTGAGCCTGTCAAAAACTTTCTCAGTCTATTTACAAATTTAATACACGGAGAACGATAAACAACACCAACTAAAACTTTCTCATTTAGGGTATTACACATTTCAATGAAGATGAAATCAAACGAAGAGTCAAGAGTACTTTTTTTGTATTGAGTACTTTGGCCTCCGCCACGTTTATTGAGGTCATCAATTCGATCCTTCCGAATGATGTTATAGCCATCTAAATTTACCCGAATATCAAAGTGTCTATCTTTAAGCCACGTCTCAGAAATAGCAATTAAATGCAGAGGCACACCTTTAACAATAGAGGTAAATTCTGTAAAATTAGAAACTAGACTATGTGCAAAATTAAAGCCACCACTTAAACATGAATTGAAGCACGATTTCAAAACTATATTTCTCATAACAATCGCCATTCTATCAAAGCAACAAAAACGCAAACCAAAAAAAATATAATAATAATAACACCAATAAATCTATTAGCTTAGGTTAGACAAATGCAATATTTAAGACAATTTGAGCACTATTCTTAATTATGTAAATCAATTGGTTAGAACTTTTGAAATCCAAAAAATAAAAAAAAAATAAAATAATAATAATAATAACAATAATTTGTAGTAATAATAATAACAATAATACAATATTCGTTCGTAGAATTTGATATGTATGTCCAATTATGTTTTCCCGACCAAGAAAACATAAAATTATTAGAATATACATACGTAAGCATTATGAGGAAACCGCTGCTTCTAAACTAGCTACCGAGGAGAAAAATGCATATTGTTGATCATCCCTGATTTTAACTGCTACTCGAACATTAATACTTTTAGTATTAATAATTTTCTTCTCCTTCTTCGATACCATTGCCAGTTTATGTACCTTATAATAACCTACAGGTAAATTGTGTTGAATGAAATAAAATATGGCCATTACCCTCAAAACCAGAAACGTTACACAATTTTAGGGTTTTGCAAACCTTAAGATATCTCTGAAAGTACAATTTTTTTTTAAAGTGGATTCAAACTTGACTAAAATAGCGGCAGTGCCATTGTTCGTGGATTTTAATCGAAAGATTTCGACCTCCGGTAATAACAACAGCTTTTGGTCATTAGCGTGATTCTTATACTGCACGTAACCAATCAGCAAATATTTTGTAAAGATTTTCAGTATCCTCTCTAGGTATTCCGTTAACGATAAGTTCATATTCTCTTCTGAAAGTTTACTTTCAACAACAGTTAACTTCTTGTTGAAATCTGATGAAGACATCGCGATTTGTTTTGAAAGGTCAGTTTTAACTGCGCCAATTTGATGACTAAGTGTAGCCAACATGATATCCATATCCCTTTTTAAATTGTCAAGAGATACCACTTTATTAGTATCGACGCCGCGCCGTCACTTGAACTACAACTACCCGTTTTGAACCTTGTATTGGCAGTATGGGACGCATGATTCGAATTTGCTGTATTTTTGCTTGACATTATAAATTATAGTCTTCACAATGTTAATTGTTAACGGTAGCAGAACACACTATTTTAATTAGTATAAAAGAAAAACACTATTATTTAGATTTTATATGTCCTTCACAGAGATTGAGAACAATAAAAAATATCACTGATCGATTTTAACAGTTCACTTAAGGCTTTTATGTGCCATATACACACTGTGTGTAATAAAAAGAATCAGAGTTTTTCGCACGAATATAAAATGAAATTTTAAACATCAAATATTAATTTAAATTGAAATTGAAAATCACATCATTTAGGAGGCTAATCATGATTATTATAAATTAAATTTACAAAAATATTTCCATCACATTCAGATATCAAAACACGATGGACGGCACACACAAATTAATGTACAGTTCAGGAATATTTAAACGTGTTATCTACCATATAAATCGCACAATAGAAACACTTTAACTATAATAAAATGCCGTTAAAAAAATAAAATTTAACAATTTTTATTTTCGAGTTCGCAAACAAGACTTGTGACTCTTAAGACTTTAAACTTGTTACTCTTAACTTAAAAAAATTATTAAATAAGGAAATATTCTAACCATCGATTTTTCGTATTTAAATATAAAATTTATTTTGTTCAAAAGTTTTATTAAAAATGTTTTAAAAACGTGTTAAAGGAAAATATAAATTAATAAATCAATTCAACAGTTTTTATTTAACCATACTAAAATAATTTTTTTAATATTACGGGTCAAAAATTTATGTTTTCTGTGATTTTAAATTGATATACACACCGTATGTTCACTGATGGCTTTTTGACAGAAAATATTTTGGACCAATTTTACCCCCGCTAACTTCTTTACACTTTCACTTGTGACCTTTCTTATTTCAAATTCTTTCGGGTTACTCGAAATAAAATAACTTTTTTATGTCTGTAGAGAACGTAATTTTATCGGACAAAAACAGTTACGATGATCTTTATTTATTTCAATTTTATTTAAAAAACTTAGATGCTTCTTATTCAACTAAAAACTCAATTACAACTACTACCTTAAAAATATAGTGCTGCCACTACTATGAAAATTATAAAGATTGAACAGCGACATCTAACGATTATATAAACAATAACAAAATTCAAATACATATATATATATATATATATATATAATTTACGTTAGTTTTCTACAACTACTACATTCGGCCGTCCTGACGACACAATTGATCTCAATTGGCACGAAACAGCTTCATATTGAACGGCGCCGAAACTCCCCTGTACGGTCTTGTCGTCAACGTTGCAGGAATGTCCTCCACGTTCACCCTCTAAACATTCAGTTACTTCACATGGTCCACGGTATTTAGTCAACAACTTTTTATTAACACCGGCTTGATTTATTACGTTTTTTATTAAAACATAATCTCCGACTTTATATTTATATCCATCTATTCGTTTTCGATCGAAATACTTTTTATTTTGTATTTGGGATTTTAGGGTATTATCGACAATGTTTTTTCGAATATTTGTAAAATCACGTTGTTCAACATTCCGTCTATCAATGTATTATTCCAGTTCATCATTCCGACTGTTTTGATTTATACCAAATAAAGTTATTGAAGGGGTATTTTGAATAGTACGGTTAAAGCTATTATTTATTATAAATTCGACATCACTCAATACGAGATCCCAACTCAATTTATTTTCGGTATCACATAACTTGGCTAGTCTAGGTAAAAGAGTGCGGTTATATCTTTCGGCTTGACCGTTGGATTGTGGTGATGCAGTTGCATTAAACACAATATCAACATTAAGGTTTTTATTGAATTTTTGGAATTCATCGGATTTAAAACCAGTACCTTGATCGGAAATTACCCGCTTCGGAACACTAAAAGTCGAAAAGTAGGACTTGAGGTGTTTAATTACTTCAGATGTACCTGTCGTTTTACGCGGGTATAATTTTATGCACTTTGTGAAAGAATCGGTTATTGCTAAAATGTACTTATTGCTATGTTTTGTATTTTCTAATGGACCTAAATGATCGTTATGGATAGTATCGAAAAGTTTATCTCCCTTATCGAAAATATGAAGATATCCTTCGAGTCGCCCATCCTTAGGTTGAAAAACTAGACATTTAATACAATTTTTAATTAATACGTCAACTTTAGCTTTCATACGCGGAAACCAATATCGGCGACGAATTATCTCTATTTTTTTACCAACGCCCAAATGTCCATTTTCGTGATATTTACGAATTATCTCATTTTCAAGATTTTCGGAAACATAGAACAATAATTTGCCTCTGTCGCTTTTACGGTAAACTAAGTTTTCACATTGTTCAAACTGTTTATTTTCCCCATCGTTTATAAGACTGTCATGAACGGATTTAATAGTTTCATCGGTAAGTTGAAGCAATGCGAGTTTCTGTGATAATGTACATTCACGTACAAATAAAATATTCGAAGTTCGACTCAACGCATCGACATGCTTCATTTGATTACTACTCCGATGTATAATCTCGAAACTTTAATTCGAAAAATTTAAAGCCCATCTGGCGTTTCGACTATTCACATCTTTTTTTTGTAACGTCTGTTGCAGTGCATTACAATCGGTAATTATTTTAAATTGTATACCGTGGAGATATACCTACGTGAAATCGTTGAAGGGCGTAAAATATTGCTAGTGTTTTCAGCTCAAATGAGTAATATTTCCGCTCGCTTTCGTTTGTGCGCTTGCTATAGTACATGACCGGATGGAAACAACCATCTTTTGCTTCCTTTTGAACCAATATAGCGCCGAAGCCCTTTTGGCTTGCGTCAGTATATAGTTCCGTTTTATAATTCAGGTTATACAGACATAAAACTGGTGTTGAAACTAATTTATGTTTCAACATAATACATAATACATAATTCAGAAATTTCATTTACCTCAAATTTAAAAACAGCGTCCTTACGAAGTAGGTCATAATTATAAAGGTTTAGCTATAATTGCAGAACTTTGAATAAATTTACGGAAAAAACTGGCAAGGCCTATAAAACGATTTAGCTCATGTACATTAATCGGTGCAGGAAAATCATTTATGGCTTCTATATGCCGGAGAGATGGTTTAATTCGGCCATGGGAAATTTCATACCCTAAAAACTCTAACCTAGATTTTAGAAAATATGATTTTGGAACATTCATTTCCAAACAATTATTATGCATTAAACTCAAGACTTGATTTAAAACAGTGTAGTGAGCTTCTACTGTTACAGTAGCGATCATAATATCATCAATATATATTATAATAGAACCATTATCGATCAATGGTCTAAAAATTTGATTGATATGCCTTTGAAAAACCGCAGGTGAATTACTTAAACCGAAAGGACTTTTTACAAATTCAAACTGTCCGTCTTGAGTGATAAATTACGTATATTTTATCGAATCGGCATGGATCGGAATATGGAAAAATCCATTCTTTAAATCAATTTAAGAAAATACTCTCTTTTCTTGTGGTTTGTCTAAACAATCTTCTATTATAGGAAGCGGAAATCGATCTTTCAACGTTACTTTATTTAACGTGCGGTAGTCAACACAAAGTCGGTGTGTTTTATTACGTTTCGGAACCAGCACAACACGACTAGCATACTCGCTATTACTTGGCCGTATTATATTTTTAAACAAAAGATCATTAACTATATCCCTCACTACATTCCGATCATAATACGAAAATCTTCTCGGATGTGAGTAAATTGGATTTTGATTTGTAAGATCTATCTTCATTTCACTTTTTAAGTCGGGTTCGGACTTCACTGGTCTATACAGAAACTCATCCAAAAGTTTGGTAGTTTTGAATTTATTTTCATAATTCCGAGATATATTGTCGAAATATGAACCAATGTTATAGTTACGCTCGGTTTTGATATCGTTTCGACCGTCACTGGATTTTCGCCGTCGTTCAACATGAGCTGAATTTTAACGATTGGACTTTTTAAAAACTCGCGGCCAATAATGCAATCGTAAATGACTGTGTCATCCGGAACGACGTGAAATCTAACAGAATAAAAATTCGAATTAATTTTACAATTTGAGTTATAAATGTATAAAATGTTTAATCTTGAATTATTTACACTATAAAATGATGTTCCGATATACTTATCTAATTTAATATTTTTCGGTAGAAATCGTAATGGTAGAATATTTATTGGGCTTCCTGTGTCCACTTCAGCTTGTACCTCTTTGGATTCACCGTCAACATTTATTAGAATTTGCATTGTGACTTCAGCTCTAATTAAACCAATTGGAGACTCCGTTGGTTCCTTATTCCTTTTAATTTTGATGTAACAATTTTCTTCTATGTGTCTGGATCGGTTGCAAAATGTACATCTTGCTCGACGTTGTGGTTCAGGTCAATTAATTGATTGATGTCCCGGTTTGAAACAATTGTAACACTTATTACTCTTATTATTATTATTACTAATTTTTATTTCGGTGGTGAATTTAGATGCCGGCGATTCAACCTTACGGTACTGTGATGGTCTGAAGTTATCGTTGTCAAATCTGGATTTTTCGGCAAAAACCATTGTCTCTAACATTTCTTCTAAACTGTTAGACCGGTTAGCCAACAAAATATGGCGCATTTCAGTATCTTTAATGCCGTTGATTATATGTTTTTGCGTAGCAGACATACTAAAATTTCCTCGTTTAGCCTTTGCAACTACGTCATACAAATAATTCACATAAGATTCCTCTTTTTTTTTCAAAACGGATTGATAATTGGATGTGGATATCGGTTTCATCTATTTCCTATGGAAACAATTTATTCAAATAAAATTTCAAATCGGGCCAACTTTCTATTTGATTGTGATACATAAACAACGCATTTTTAGCGCCACCTTTCAGTTTTGTTTTCGCTATGTAGTATTTGTGTTGATCTTCCCAGTTATAAATCTTCGCAGCTGATTCGATTTCTGATAACCATGCTTTAGCAGACATCTTTGTATTTTCTCCGGTAAAATCCGGTATCACGCTGTTATAGTCCACTGAGTTTATTATAACGTGTTTTGTACTCACAAAAGGTGACATAATTGGCTGTTGATAATTTTGGTCTTGGGCATTCACTGGTAACCGACGTTGAGCTCCTGCTGACAAATTCGGATGCAACTCACATTGTCGCCGATAATCCCCATCTTCCGATGATTTCGGCAATAGATGGAAATCTTTCGGTTGTTGCATGTTTTGGTTATAAAGTTGATTCGCTGTAAACCTTGTTGCATCATTATTCGGTACATCAACGGAAATTTCGTAGAAATTAGACGGCACTGATATCTTCGATATGTCCGACGCAGACGACATTTTCTGCACACGCCGGTTCTTAGTTACTGTAAGTTCCCGGTCAATGTTATCTATCTTGCATTGGAGCCTGTTTATTTCCTCGGATAACATTTTGAAGGTACACACTTTTTTTTGTTACTATGGAAATCAATAACTTGTCATTGTATTGATTTAATAGCTTTGGAAATCAATTATATACAACATGCGGTA